>CM076250.1:6504800-6548282 GCA_038380765.1 Odontothrips loti
AGGTAATCCGAGGTAATCCGGGGTAATCCGAGGTAATCCGAGGTAATCCGGGGTAATCCGGGGTAATCCCCATCCGGCTGACACAGAATTTGTCCGTCGTTTCCCCCTCGCGGTGGCTGCGCGGCTCCGGTGCAGCCGTAAACGGCGTCAGCGTGCAGACCAGCGGAGGCCGAAGGCCGGGTCAGTCGAGTCGGCTCGGCTCGGCTCAGTCCGCAGGCTTATCAGGGCCTCGTGTACGCTACGCGCTACGAAGCATCTCGCTCCAGCAGTCCCCGTTACGGTCCCGGCTACGATCCGGCTACGGCCCCCGACTTCCAGGATTGTTGGAGCGCCGCCGAGACCGTACGGCGGGAACACCACCGCTCATCTCAGCCCTCGTGGGGTGGCTCAGTGCGCCGCCGCCCCCAGCCCGCCCCTAGCCCGCCCCCAGCCTGCCCCCCGCCCGGCCCCAGCCCACCCCCGGCTCGAACAGTGTTTGGCGGCGGCCGCGCGCGCTCGGGTCGGGCAATGGCTCGAGGCGGCGCAATGACGAGCAACTTCATAAAGTGGGTTAATTTTTGGCGCTGGCGGCGACGCACGGACGGCTGCGCGCAGGAGCCGGGGCGCGGGCAGCGTGGGCAGCGCGGGCAGCGCGGGGGAGAGAGTGTTGCTTACGCCACGCTCCCCGCCCGTCCCACACCGTCTGAAGGGGGCTGCCCGCTGCGCGCACCGCGCCAACTTTTGCTGACTAATTTTTGCGGTGAGAGCGCGGTCTTCATTACTCCACAGACCCTCTCCTCTCCTCTTCTCTCCTCTCCTCTCCTCTCCTCTCCTCTCCTCTCCTCTCCTCTCCTCTCCTCTCCTCTCCTCTCCTCTCCTCTCCTCTCCTCTCCTCTCCTCTCCTCTCCTCTCCTCTCCCCCAAGCTGAAAGGCAAAGAAGTGGCACACCTGCTCCACGAATGTAATAGCGCGCCTGTCTTTTCAAAACTTATTTCACTGTTGCCGTCGAGTCTTTCAGCCGGTTCCATAGTCTGTGTTCTTGCAGTCTTGCAGCCACTCGCTGGCCGGGATCTAGACCAGAGTGGACCGAGGCTTTCACTACTTGGGCTAGTCCTTGTCCGAAATCCTATGTGGCTCCCTGCGACCCCGGCACGGAGGAGGAGGATGTCCTCGGGCTGTCCTCGGGCTGTCCTCGGGCTGTCCTCGGGCTGTCCTCGGGCTGTCCTTGGGCTGTCCTTGGGCTGGGGTGGCGGTCACAAAAAGGCCGTCCGATGGCTACCATCGATACCGTCTGCTCCGCCAGGTCCAAACTCAGTTGTTGACTGTCCAGAGGGCCCCCGGCCATGAGCCTCAGCCAGCACCTGCCCTCGGCTCGGCCCCCAGCGCTGCCCCCAGCGCTGCCCCCAGCGCTGCCCTCCCTCGTGTCACCCGATACCGCGTGTGACTAGAGGGAGGGAAGGGGGAGGGGGGGGGGGTTGTCGCGCCTCCACGTCCTTATGCCTATCTCGACACCAGCCAGCCAGGCGGGAGGGTGGGGGATAGAAACCAAGTCTTCAGCGAGAGACTTCCACTCGATTGGCGGGGGAAAAAGTGTATCGGCATCTGAAGATCTTACAGGCGGAAATAGCTCTGCAGCTTTTCTTGTAGCCAGCGCACGACGAACACAAACCCGATAGAAATCTAGACGAGAAAATCTGGAATCTGCAGGGACAAAAAAACATCAACAAAAGAACAGGATGAGGTCCTCCTCGGGAGACACCCCCGCGGCGGCCCAAACCACGCCCAGCTCTGAGGGGCCGAGCCGAGGCGGGCCGGCGGCCTATTGCTTGTTTCACTGCGATGACCTCGTCGCGTTTCATGGCTGAACGTCGTAAACCTGAAAATACCTGGCACTTCATTCCGTGCGGACGTGCCTGACCTCTTTGTCTGCGATAGTGTGCGTGCGTGTCCCTTGACCCCTCTCCTCCCCAGCGGGCGGTGCGTTGTCACGTGACCAGGGAGGTTGTTGCCTGGGATCCGGGGGAGGAAAAACAAACCTGTAAAAGTGAAGGCACCGTGCGTCCCTCCTTCCCGCCACCTAACCCCCCCCCCCCCCCCCCCCCGCGCAAAGTTACGAGAGGCAATAGCGTCAAACCAGCTCACATCAGCTAGCCGTGTGAGTCTAGGGGGGGGGGGGGGAGGAGCCAGATTCGTGAAGTATCGAGTTGATGTGAGGTGAGGCCGCGGACGGACGTGGGACGCTGCGGACCGAGGCGGGGGGACCATGGGGAGAGATGGGCGCCTCTTCGGCCTCCTCCAAAAACGATTTTCCTTATCTTTTTCGTCCCTCCGTCGGCGTTTTTATCTCTATTTCATTTCCTTTCGGTCTGCGCGTCTGCTTCCCCTGTCTGTCTGCTCCTCCGCATCTGCCCCCGATCTGCCCCCGCCTTCTCGCCTCAAAGCGTGTATTACTGCTCATCGCGATTAAAAGAAGTTGTAATTGTTATTCCCGCTGCCAATATGTAGTCGTGGAAAGATTTGGGAGGCTTTGCGGAGCGCTTGCAGGCCGGGCTGCGCTGAAGCAGCATGTTGGCACACAAATGGCGAGTGGACCCTACCCGCGCTTAATGCGCTCCAGAAACTCATTAGGGCGGGCACAGAGCAACGGGCCACTCGTCAGCAGCAACAGAAACAAAAACAGCGCCAACAACACCAGACCAGACTTTGCTCGCTGACTTTGCTTATTATCATTTTCCTTCCCCAATCTCCTAAACGAAGCTCTGCGAGAGAGACAGACAGGGGGATGGGAGGGGGAGGGGTGACCCGTGCAAATGATTTTCACCCGGTTGGTCGCGGTCAATAAAACCGCTCTGTCTCCTTTGCTGGAGCGAATAAAACAAAAGCCAAGATCCAGCCCGCTACCGCACGCAGCAAGCAGCACGCAGCACCCTCCTGTTAGCCTCGGCAGAACAGATGAGGTTCTAATTCCTCTGGAGGCACTGGTTGGTACCCAGCTCCGCATACCTCTTGCTGGCCGGGTCCCGGCACACACACACACACACACACACACACACACACACACACGCACACACACGCGCGCGCGCGCCGCTCGTTTCCTTCCGTTTCCAATCCTCCTGCCGCGCAGGCCGGCAGCCATACGTTGGTCTGGTTTATGGCCACCTTTCAGGTGACTTTGGGGCCAAGCAGGCCGAGGCCGACTGTCCCAGCGGCTGCCGAATGCGGGGCGAGGGGAGGGCGGCCGCCATGCACCCGGGGCTATACACTGGTGTAAATCAGATCAGAATTTACCGATCTGAATGCTGATCTACTGATCTAAGTACTGATCTAGTGATCTCAGTACTGATCTACTGATCTTACTGTTGATCTACTGATCTTACTGTTGATCTACTGATGGCTTGGTTATTGATGGTTAGGTAGTAATTCCTGATCTCTGATCTTAGGCTGATCTCCTGATGGTAACTTGGTTGATCGTATCACTACTGCTAGCAACACCTGATCTCACAAATTTCGGGGGCTGTAAAACAGAAAGTTTTCTTAGTTTTTGCTTGAAACTTGATATGTGGCATCAACTTACTAATTTACTAGGGCCATTTCAATTTCATCAAAAAATCCGACTCCGGATTTGGATGTAACTCGGTTTTGATGTCCCGAAACGATGCTTGGCACGTATTTATGAGGTGTCAGGTATACATGAGACCATCTGTAATCGTACCATCAATAATCATACCATCAGTAATCATACCATCAGTAATCATACCATCAGTAAAGGTGCGCGAATTTGTATCAGTAAAGCTACTGATCTCATATTACTGATCTAAATTTTGATCTCATTTACACCAGTGTACCGCTCTGGTATTGGATCTCTCTGTCAGGCACACGGTTACTCGATATAGTCTGGGCGATCTCGTCTCTGTTCCTCCTCGCACTGCCCCCCTCCCCACCTCGAGGACCCTCTGGGGAGCCCCAGCTACCACACGCCCCCCTCCCCTCCTCCTGCTTAACAAATTAACTGGTAATCAGAAAATGGGGGAACGGAACGGCCCCGCCGTGGCACGCAGATTGTTTTCATTAAGTCCTGCTCACCACTGCCTGCTGATGCTTCCTTGATACCCCGTCCCTTTGAGTGAGCAGCAGCAGCACAGCCTTTGGGACAGGACAGGACGCCCGGCGGCATCCATGTCACCAGCGGCCGGTGGTTCGATCCGTCCCCTCCCCTCTCCTCCCCTCCCGTGTGGAGTGAGACGGGAGCGCAGCAGCAGGGCGCAGACAGCGAATGGAAAATCTTTGGCCGGTCCAGCCTAGTCCTGCCCGGCCCAAGGCGCACAAGCCCCCCCCCCCCCCCCGCGGCGCATGTCTCCCGCGCCGCCGTCCCACGAACGACTTTGATGACTCGCCGCTCAATGACCGCAATAACGTGATTGCCCCGACGGTAGCCGAGTGGCAAAAGGAGAATAAGTTCCACAAAGACGTGGAAAGGGGCTCCCCGGGGCTCCCTCGGTCGGCACGGCAGCGAGGGGGGACTGGCCGCTGAAGCGAAACGAGGGGCGATAGAATGCAGCAGCCCCCGCTTTAAGTTTCCTCCAACTACCCGGCTGTGCCATTCTCCCCAGTAGGGGGACAGAAGAAAACAAAGAAAAAGCGGAGGGACTCGCATCGGCTTGAGGCCTGCTTTGTATCGTCCTCCGTGGACTTTGAGGCCTAAAGTGCGGGTGAAAAAAAATATCCCAGCAGGTAAATGAATAACACACTCCAAAAAAATAACAAGGGGGAAGGTGGAAGCCGCAGCGTCCATGGGTTAACTCGCTCTTTGCATCTTTTGATTCTGACTTTAATTCGCAACCGGAATATACCTGGTAGCAGATTTGGATTTGGATCAATGTGTCCCCCTGCTCGCGCTATCGTCCTGGTGGTGGCACTTCAAGACGGAGATCCGGCCCCGATGGAGGTGTCCGCCTCCCAGTGTCGCCATTAGTCGAGCCACCTCAAGTTTGGCTTATGAACTTTCATCTGCAGTGATATGTGAACCTCAAGAACCAGAGACATTTTGATTTCTTGACGTTGAATGCGGTCTGAGACCTTGATTTTGCTTTTTGGGGTGGTTCCAGTCCTCTTAAAGAAAGGGAACAGTAGTTGTAGTGCTCTAGGCTCTTTCCAGCAAACAGCTGGCATTCTCAACGCTGGCTACTTGAGCTAGCCCTAGTCTCGTTCAGGGTCTCAACTGCATTCTCAATCTGTACGCCAACAATGCAACGCGGCGACCCGCGGTTGCCACAACAGTCCTGTGCGGGACTCAGTCTGTGAGCGGCGCTCACCCAATAAAGTCCTTCTGGTTCTATCATTCGACTTGTGTGTGCTCTTCTTCAGTCCGAGACCGAGTTAGTTCAACCGTTCAACTAACAGCGCAAATACATACAATTTACAAATAATATCATTTATTAAAGGTGGTACAACTGGATATCCAGTCAGCAGTGCTGCCACTCACTTTTACGGATGCTTTCATAACTACATGATGATTTAGTTACACTTCTTGCCGCTAGATGGCTTTTATTATCAAGATGGTGGTGCCGATCGACCAACGTCATTCCCTCAAGCATAACCTAATACTTTTATTGACACCGTCCCCACCCCCTCCCCGTGCGCTATTTCTCACAAATGATATCCTTCTATTATTTACTACAACTAATCGTTTACTTTTGTGCTTCTGATATACCAGTCACCTAATAAAATGCACTTTACACCCAACGCCGTTTAGGTAGGCTTCCCATCTGCCTCGAAATTCTCTGGTCGCTAGGAGTATTCAAAATACCCCTCGCGCAAGACCTTTTAGGATGTATTCGGATCATTTCCAGATTCCGTCAGTGAGCTCTACGCATCATCACCCCCTCACCCCTATTCCCCTGGGGGCGAGTAGTTCGAAAATATGCTTCTTTTCTCTCTCCGATGCGTGGTTTTCGAGATTCCAAGCCCGCGGCAATCCGCGGTCTGAACGGCTATTATTTAACCACGTAAATGAGTGGGAGCTTCTCGCTCGACAATGCGTTCCTCGACGGATCTGCGCCCTCAGCGGCTCTGAGTACGATGGGTGGTCTACATCCAGGCGTTTTTTCCTACTTTGACTCCGTTTTTGACAAAATTCACTACTTTCCGATCACAGCAGTTATTTTCCCACCAACTACTATTGCTCCCTTGTGTATCCCACACATTTAGTGGGTAACTGCAATACAAAACTTACATCGTAAGGCAGGAAAATTTTGTTTTTTGCTTATATATTTTTCATTTTGATTATTCATTGGCTATAATACAATCACGCACGTTCCCAGCATCAATCCCTATCCATTGATACCCCACAGAAGGTTCCACACATTTCCAAACCGACGCTAAGCCACACTGAACGTTTTTACATTTTGGGCCTAGACCAATACTCGCTCTCTGCGACGCGGAGTAGCGCCAGCGTTGGAAGCCGCGTTCGCAAAGAGCGAGTAAAAAGTCAGACCTGTTTGAACTAAAATGTCCACTTTTGAGAAGGGTAACATTTTCTAATGTTTTACCTGCTTGTGATGCAGCAGGCCATATGCCCATATGCCCGATGCCGGGGGTTCCTGGTCTGTACGCTGCACTACCCGCTCCCGTGCCGCCCCCGTGCCGCCCCCGTGCCGCCGCCGGTATGAGTACGGACGGAGCGATGCAACGATGCGTCCTCAGCGTACAATAACCTGCCCCTGCTCAGGGCTGTCCTGTCGTCTTCGTGCTCCGCGCTCCAAGGGCGGGCCACGGGGGAGGCAGGAAGGCCTGCAAGGCCCGCGAGGGACTCCGTTCGTTATATTAAACATTTGGGACGATGCGAGCGGCTTTGAGAGGGCCGCATGGTGCGTGTCATATTGAAGCACTGCCGTTTTCCTCGAGTGGACGTCTCATGGTTCCCCTCCGCTCCATGTATCTTGTGCTCGCTGTTGCGCTATGCAGATCGCTCCCATCCCCGCTCATCTCCTTCATGTTCTTGTAAATGTGATTCTGCTGCGCCGTCTCCTGTCCTCACCGCCGCCGCTCTGTACCCGCTTCTCACTGCAGACCCCTGGCCCACCTCTATTCGTGATACGATAAATCGGATTTCATCGAAAGGGTTTAAACAAATTAGAAGGAAAAAAGAAAGGGTACACGTTGTGCTCCTGTATTCTGTGTGCGGAGTCGTCGCCCATCACCAAAGGTACAACGGAAGAAATTTTCCATCGAAAATTCGATAAAGTAATAACACGGGAATTTTCAGTTGAATATTTTGTGCTTATTGTCCTGAAATTTACGTCTCTACCTGTTACACCCACTGCCTCTGCTGGGACTCGAACCCGCGTCTCCGCCCTGCGCCCGCTGCGTGCGCCCTCAGCCCCCCTCGTGGCACCATGAGTCACGGCCGCGATAAAAAGGACGCAGATTTCTACCATAACTCAGCGGAGCGGCCCCCCTAATGGTTGCCACCGGATCGATTCTTCTGTATATCGCGCTCGACAGCAGCAGCAGCCAGCTCCAGGAAAAAAATGTTATAGAATAAAACAGGATAAAAAATTGTAATGCTTTTAGGGACGCACGCTGCGTCGTTGTCTGCGCCGCTGAAATGGCAACGCCGTTGGTGAGTTTCGGAGGTCGTGAGGCCATTAGGATATGTATGTGTCGGCAACGGTCCGTCCAAGGAGACGCCGGGAGGCGGCGAATTCTTCGCCGAATCGCATCAAAAAATTTTAGCCCAGTTGATTTGATTTCCTGAGAGTGAATTTAAAATGAGTATTTCTTTTCCTGTTCCTCCCTTGCTGGTTAGCACGCCTTTCATCAGGAGGCGAAGGGGCAAACGTCATTAGCCACCGGTATACATGCTAAATTAAATTCCCACCTGTGCTTTTGACTTTGACGAGGCGTATCGTGCCGTCGCTGTTGTTGTTATTGGACCTGCTGATTCTCAGCCAGCTCGGATGCCCAATATCAGGCTCCGCCCCCTCCCCTACCCCCTCCTGATTGGCTTTCCCTCAATGAGGCAACATGGCGAGAGGGGAAGGCGTTTACGCTTTGCCCATCGTCCCCTATAAAATTAATTTGACTTCCCAGGACGTGAGGGGGAAGGAGGAGAGACTGACTGTTGAGGAGAGGAGGCGAGAGAGAGAGAGAGAGAGAGAGAGAGAGAGAGAGAGAGAGAGAGAGCATGCTGAGGGGGAAGGGGGTTGAAGGCAACAGTGCAAACGAGAAAGGTGGCTTTGGAAAGTTAAAGGAGAACCCAGGGTGGAATGGAGGTTGGGGCGCTGGGGTGCACAGGAAGGAAGAGGTCACAGTTTAAACGAGCAGGTGAACGGGAGGCCGAATGACACTGTCTTGCCGCGAGATTATGCGGACAAAGTTTGTATGGGGATGCACGCGGGGAAGGCCGGGTTACTGCAGCACACACGTTGGGCTGACAAGTTTGTGTTTGGTGCAGCTACAATAGAGTTTTCCATCGAGGCTCATAATCGGAAGCTTGACTTGCAAGACTCGAATAGAGGTTTCCAATGGTCGTTGGTAACGGACGGAAGTTGAAAACGAAAATATTTCGAAAATATTTAGATATACCACAGGTATACTCGAAACCAAAGTTCGCAACCAGAATATACTCTCGATATAAAGTGGGGCGTCTGGTAACCATAGACTCAGGAAGTATTAGAATTATATCCAAAATATACTTGTGATATAACCAGTCGATTATACCCAACCCAATATATCCGTTCAGTATATTTTCAGTAGATCTTCCATACATTTCCTGCAGCGGGGGCGAGTCAATGGCGTCACGACGGTCTGACGGCGATGCCAGCAGCGGCGCCCCGCCCTGCCCTTCCCTCTACTTGGCTGCGCATTACAGGGCGACACAACCAATAATACGCTTGTCTCGCGGACTGGAAAAAGGTACAGTACCTGTGGGGCGTGTTGGGGTCCGGGTGCCTGTGAGCAAGCACAGCGCGCGGCCAAGGAGCTCGGGGTCACTGCCGGGAACATCAGATAAGACGCACCAGGAATCTGATGCTGCAGAGTCGGTCTTTTTTCGACATTAATTTTTTGACAAGACTATTATTTTTGGTGCGGCTAATTTTTTTTCCAGTTCTTTCAGCTTGACGCCGACCTAGCGTCTACTTAAACACCACGATCATCGGGCCCGGTCCACATCCGCCGGCCCTGCTTCAGCCCTCAGCAGCCCCCTCCCACCCCCACCCCTTATCTCCTGAATGGGGGCAGTCGGATGGAAAATCGGGTCGCGAGCGTTGGAGCGGAGCGTTGTGTTGGCGGGGTCGGCAAAGTCGCGCAGAGGTGTACGCGACGGCGAGCGCTGTGAGATGCGATGTGAGGCGTGGGGCCCACGGACCTCCGCGGCCTGGCCTCAGTCTGCAGCGGCGGGGTGCGCGCCTCGGCGTGTTAGGCGCTGCGCCGAGTTATGATTTTCGCGTGCCGGGCGGGCAAACCCTGCAAACTCCGGGCCTGGGCTCCGCGGTCCGGGACAATGGGTGACTGAGGCCGGCTAGGGCTGCTGCTGCTGCTGCTGCTGCTGCTGCTGCTACGGTTCCGTGACTGCTGCCGTTCTCTTCGTAGAGTACCTGTCCGCCTCGCTGCTGGGAATGGAGTTATTACCGCAACAGTGGGAATTCATCAACACCCATAACTGACCATCGAGGCCGCTTGTTTCTATCATAGTCATGACCTCCCTCGAGAGGAAGTATTTTGTTCCCCCCGCAGACAATTGTTACCGCGATTGACTTTATTCCCGGCTTTGGCAGATCAGCGGCGTTTGCGTGAACGAGTGGGTGCGCTAGGCAGCAGGCAGCGGTTCAGTCAGCCCCCCCCCCCCCCCTCCCCGGGAGGGGGCCCCCGGGCCTCGTTACGTTATTGTGCCCCGTTTCCTTTGTTCTCCTACAAATATATTTTTTTTCCGACAAAAGGCTCTTACATGTTTTTCGTTTTGGAGCGCAGTTCGTTTGGATAACAATGAGTGGAGCTCCGCGAGAGTGATTTATGTATCCGATTCACCATGGCGAAGTATTCGCGACGTACCAGTGGAGATGCCGGGGCCGGGGCAGGTCGGAAACACGTTCGGTATAGACTGTTACGGGTACGCGCTCCCGCTTGTCAAGCTTGAAACGTGGATGAATTTCCATCAAACTAGGTTGGGTGCGGTTACTTTTACAAATCTCCCCGCAGATTCCCCCCCCCCCTCCCTGCGCCTGCCTCCTCCGCTGCCATTTAGGGAGCGCGCCCCGGCCCGTCGCGGCCTCCATTTTCCGCGCGCCACGCCGCGAGATTTCTAAGGCGAAAAATTACTCTTTAATTCCGTCTTACATTCGCCCCTCGTCTCCCCGCGGCCGAGCGAAATTTTTATGCCACGGCGGCGAAACAAGGCGACCAGTGGCGCGAGAGAGATGGAGAGAGAGAGAGAGAGAGAGAGAGAGAGAGAGAGAGAGAGAGAGAGAGAGAGAGAGAGAGAGAGAGAGAGAGAGAGAGAGAGAGAGAGGGGGGGGGGGGGGGGGGGGAGCCTTCAGCTGGGTGGTCGAGGGGTTTAAGGGGCGAGGAATGACAGGCCATGCGGGGCCCTTTGGCCGCCGGCGGGCCGCGCGCCGGCCGGCGGTGATGAGGTTGTTGCTCTGGGCGGCGGAGCGAGGAAAAGTGCACCCCCTGTACACTGCCGGTCACGATGCTCTCCTCATTGATATTGCTTCGATAACTGCATTCCGAAGGCCGTGTCCCGCGGCCCGGCGGGAGACCCCGGTCTGGTTAGGCAATCTTCAGCATTGCCGTGCACGGCTGTACGGCGTGTTGCCTATCCTCGACTTCACAGGCGCCTGTCCGCTTTGAATGAGACCGGCTAGAGAGGCAAGGGCATCGGCTGCGATGAGACATGTAGCGCGCCGCCGGTAGACCCACTTCCCAGGAGGAGGCCGGAGGAGTCTGCTGTGCTCCCGCCGCCCGTTGCGCGAAAGATAAGTTAGTCGTACGCAACGGCTTCAAAGTTTGGATGAATTCTGAAAGCAGAAGCACGCGCCCATCTGCTGCTGCTGCTACTGCTGCTGCTACTGCTGCTGCTGCTGCTGCTGCTGCTACTGCTGCTGCTACTGCTGCTACTGCTACTGCTACTGCTGCTGCTGCTGCTGCTGCTGCTGCTGCTGCTGCTGCTGCTGCTGCTGCTGCTGCTGCTACTGCTGCTGCTGCTGCTGCTGCTGCTGCTGCTGCGGCTGCCTGGGGGAGGAAACAATAACGTGTGTGTAGAGGTTGGAGTGAAAAGGCAGACGAGATGGGGGCTCCTGGGAGCGGACAGCTGCGAACGTGACTGACGGCCGCGTGTGACAACGCACAGCGCCGCTCGCGGCCCCGAGTGGTTACAGATGGAACGTGGCGCACTTGCCTAGCTCTCTGCTCCACGACGATATTAATGCCAAGCCCAGCGTCACACTTCTTATGGTAGACCAGCCGCCGCATTTAGTTTGCACTCTCAAAAATAAATGCTTAAACTAACGCAAAATGTGGATTCTTGGCGGAGTTTCTTAAATCAAAGAACATGATGCTTGTTGCAAGCATATCAAGCATGTTCCAAGGATATGAAGCTTGTTCCAAGCATAAAAAAGCTTGGCGCCAGTTGTGACGATACTTGAGTCAAGCGTAATATTCTCGACTCGTGCATAGTCATGCTTGGAACAAGCATATTATGCTTGGCGGAGACTTTGCGGTTAAAGCATAAAAATTGCTTTGGATCAAGCATATTATGCCTGATTCAAGCATTTATTTTTGAGAGCGTGGTGCCGCCAGCCACCTCAGCAGATTCTGGAGCCTCTTGGGCGTGTATATGTATGTCAGGCAGTGATGGGGCCAGCCAAGACCCGAGACCGGGCTCCGTGAGGGCTTGGCTTGGCCTGGGCTGGGCTGGGCTGGGCTGGGCTGGGCCAGACGGGTGGTCGTCCCTGACAGCGCCGCACGGCATGGTGGCATGGCGGCAGGGCGGCACGGAACCGTTTAAGGCACTTCCGCTTTGCGCCCGCCTGCCCCCCCCTCCCTCCCCTCCCGCCTCTGCTCTCTGTCATCCCAGGATGAGCTGCTCTGTGCTCACAGTCAGCTTCGCCTCGCATTTCGGTACAGTCTCACGAATTAAGACTAAACGGATTCAAATTCGGCCATGATAGTTTTGATTCCGCGAATCGGGGCACCTGTGGTATGTCATTAGCAATAACGCAGGCACACAGCTGTCCGCCTGCTGCCTGCGTTGTTGATGACACACCACACTAGTGGGTCATCCCCTGCCAGGATAGTGCCCCTCAACGGCTGAGAATGCTGAAGCTGCGTGTGTGTTCGTGTATGTGTGTGTGTGTGTGTGAGAGAGAGAGAGCAAAGAAGGAGGGGGGAGGTGCCGGGGTACACTCAGAGGGCTTCTGCCATAATAGCTTGTGCACCGCGTCCGTGGGTGCACACAGCGAGCCTCTTATCTCCCTCCTTCCTTCTCTCTCCGTTACATTCACCTCCCCGGCATCACCCTCTCCCTCCCCTTGCTACGTTGACAGCGAGTCATCCGCACAGTTCACCTGCCTCCGCCCTCTCTGCGCCCCCCCCCCCTTCCCCCTTCCTTCTCCTTCAGATCCTTGATTACGCGCCGATATCAAAATTAGTTTCCCCTTTGCTGATTAGTTTCCTCGTGGAGAGGTACGCGTGATGTACTGGCTGCCGTGTCTCAGACTGGGGTTAGGAGTTGGGGGTGGGGGTTGGGGTAGGTAGGTGGGAGGGGGGGGGGGGGGGGGGGGTCGATGGCCTGAGCGACAGGTACGTTACGTCGCACTGGAGCACCATGCGAGACCAGACATACAGATTTGCACCACTCCCCGGGCTAAGAGAATACATAAACAGGGCCTTATCTCATGGCGGCAAAAGTTTCAAACAACACAACAAATGAAAAAAAGGCATAAATACATTTCACACACGGCCCCGGGATTTGGTGCACAGCACAGGGGAGGCAAAGAGGGTCGCAGGGGATCCGTTGGAGTGGGGGTGGGGCTACTGTAACACACTTAGCCGCTACAGCAGAGGACAGGGCAGAGAGTGAGTGAGAGAGAGAAAGAGAGAGAGAGAGAGAGAGAGAGAGAGAGAGAGAGAGAGAGAGAGAGAGAGAGAGAGAGAGAGAGAGAGAGAGAGAGGTTCGGCCCAGCCAGATGACCTGACGCCTGCGCCGTGCTGCTGCCGGGATTTAGTAATGGACTCATCAGCGGAAAGAGAGAGGGGGGAGGGGGAGGCAGTGTCTAGCATCCGTGTCCGCACCAACACCCACGCAACTACCACGCAGACGCCGCCGAGTTACAAGCCCTGGACCGGTTGCTGCGAAAGTGTACAGAGACTTACTCGGAGAGAGACCAGTGGAGGAAGGGAGACAGGCTCTCCCCGCCTGGCGCAGGACATTCCTGATTAATTTATAAGAGACTTTCAGAAGTAGCCCTTGTCACCCACACCCGTGCAAAAAACAAGACAGGCATGGAGAACGCTTAAGCGTCCTAGGACAGACTCGTTCTTTGAGTTTTGAGGGAAAATACGGTTTTTCGAGATTTTCATAATTCAATGTTTTGGGTTCTCATATTTACGAACAATTTCTGCAATATCAGTATTGTTGATTTTTTCAAAATTCTGTGTTTTTCTCCCCTACCCCCCCATTTTGTGCCTGCGCTGCAGCTCCCTCTCGGTGGCCCTTTCCCTGGCCACCCGCCTTGTGCCGCCTCGCCTTGCCTTCTTCAGTTGTCTCGGGGGACGTGCGCTCAGCGCCGGAAACCTTATCATAGCAATCTGGACGCGGGGCCACGGCCCCACGGTCCCTGTCTGGAGTGCGACAGAGATAGAGGAGGAGAAAGTGCATTTCAAGGCACTCGTGTTACTCCCAGCTGGGGAGCCGAGGGAAGAGGGACGATTGGTTCAGACTGCGACAGCAGCCTCGCGGATTGCGGGGAAGACTCGGCGAAATGTACCTCCGATCAGGAACTTCCCTGAGTAGGGATTTAAAGGCCTGTAATATTACCGGTAAGATTCGGCAAGTTACCGTTACTTACGATAATATTACCCGACCTCGAAAAAAGTGGTATTTTTCGGTAATATTCAGACTTGCAAATCTCTGAAAATTAGCTGTGCTTGCTGTTGTAAGTAGTGAAAAAGGTGATTTTTGGTCCTTGCCGTCACTACAAGGGCTGAATCTACTCTAAAACGCATCCTTCATTATTATTTTTGCATGTTCAAGCAATTATCTGACTTCTCGCTAGAAGACAACCGTAGCCATACACAATCCTTAATTCTGACACAAACCTATATTTCAAGTGATGAAACGTCTGAAGTGTTCTAGCACATCAAGAATTGCCAGGATTGACTCTGATTGACTACTGTTACGTGAAAAAACGTAGAAACACATACTATTTTAACAAATACCCGCTGTAAATCAATCTTTCTCATTATTACCAAAAATACCCGTAACTTACCAATCTTTCCGTATCTTACCGTAAGATTGAATCTTACCGGTATTTTTAAATCCCTATCCCTGAGCGTCCTCCCCATCTCCAGCCTTTCTTACACTGTCTTCCTGGAAGGACTGTACAGACGCAGGACTAGGGCAAATTGATACGTGTGTTTTACTACTTTTTAATTTGCACCCACGGTTTTTTTTTAATCAATCAATTTGTCACGCCGCGATATTTTTACAAAGACGGCGTCGCCGACGAGCGGAGCGTCTTTCCCCCTTTCTGCCATTCTTCCCTTTTCTGTTACTTCTGCAATTCCTCTTCCGGACATTACCTGATTGGCCCATTGTTTTTCAGCGCATTATGCAAACGGCGCCTGCTGCTTCTCTCGTTTGTTTGCGGTCGTTGCTGCGGTTTTCATCCATCGATCGAAGACGCGCGGCAGGGAGGCGGTGGGAGGGGAGGGGGGGGGGGGGGGGCAGGAACCACTCCACGACGCTAACTGCAAAATTAGAGGCCACAATTTTTTTTTGTCTTGTATTCATACGGAGTTGAGCTATGTGGGTTCGGCCAATGACAAACGGAGCCTCGCCGACTGCTGCTGAGACGACGCGGTGCAGATGAGGAGGAAATGGCGGCAGCCGCGGGAGATTTGATTGCGACTTGTTAGGCGCAAAGTTTCGCCTGTAGAACGGTCTCGTTGACGTCGTGTTCCCAGCAGAGATGCCGCGGCCTCTGTGTGTGTGCTTGTGTTTATTTACAACGAAGATGGCGCGGCGCGACTCCTTGCCTTGCCATTACTGCCGTGTCAGCTTTCCCCTTTTCGCGGCGAAGCATGTCGCCATCACATCGCGAACTTCTCCTTGCCTGCCTACTCAGTGCTATCCGCAGTGCCCCGCACATCTCTCCTGTCTCGAAACACTACTTACTTTGATGCGCATTCTTCCATGCGAGGCTTCGTCAGTAGAGCTGCTGCCCCTAGAGTCACATGTTCGTCCATGTGCATGTAAAGCTTCTGCAGAGCTCTCGGCCTCGGGTGCGGTCTCTTGGCGGCCATCGCAACTGCACAAGCGGCGCAGGCCTTGGCGGAGCGCGGCAGTGCTCAGTGCCACGCGCCCCATATCCTCCCCCCCCCCGCTCTCTTGTCTCTCTCTCTCTCTCTCTCTCTCTCTCTCTCTCTCTCTCTCTCTCTCTCTCTCTCTCTCTCTCTCTCTCTGTCTCCCCCTATCTCTCCCTCTCTCGCTTCTGAATGGTCGTCCGCCCTTGTGTGGGAATGGGTTGCGAGATGGCAGAATAATGGGTGCAGATCTGGCCCTGTGTGTCAGATTTGCAGATATCCATCCCACATATCGGCCGCGGCTGCCGCCTCGACCACCGCCGCCGCAGTAGCGGCCGCTAATGCTCCCCGAGCTGTGCTCGAGTGCGTCTGGATGTGTGAGCCACCCTGGACCACTTTCAGACGCCCACCCCGCTTTGCCCCATATTCCCACAACACGGCGTTGTGCACCGTATCAAACCGTTGCCGCTTCTCTGTGGTGGCTGGGTTGGGTTGTGTATGGAATATGAAGTTATGACAGATAAGACGCCATTGATAATTATGAGATCGATTTAGTTGACCGGATGAGCTCTCGGCACGCACAATCCTCACAACCGCATTTCTGTCTTTTTCCAGGTGGATACCTCAGTGCCACATCATGTGTCCCGCTTCTCTCACCATCGTCCACCACTACTTCAGACCTCCGATGAATCTCCAAAGTGGTAAGCAATAATTTTGCTATTTTGGTTCATAGGCTTCAATACTCGTTCTCTGCTTCCTCTACTACTACTATGACGTAGATGCAAAAAAAGAACGAGTATTGCGCTCGCCTTGTCAGTTAAAGACCCCAATTCATCTGGAAAACTACGTAACGGAGGGATTCTGTTTTGGGGGCGTTTTGGTTGGGCATTGATGTGGTTTCGAAAATGACATATTAGATTTCTGAAAAACAAAAATACTCGTTTTTAGATACTGCAGATTGCTGGAAGTTTGTCTTGGGACTAGCCGTCGCCCGCAGTCAACAATCACTTTCCGCGTACTCTGCAGGGCTTGGAGTAATAGATCAGTAGCTAAGTCCAGTTAAAAATGTGATAAGAACATAGACTTTACAAAATAACAAATACTGATTGCAAGAAATGTTTGGAACTTTGAGAACATTGAATTATGAAAATCTCATAAACCTTATTTTCCCTGAAGAATCAAAGAACGAGTCTATCCTAGAACGCTAGGCGTTGGGCAGGCGCAGGCTCAAATGTCATTTCCCCACTAACTTGGCTAGCAACGGAGTTTCCAATTTTGGAAAATGATTTTTCGCTGTTGCCCATAAACGCGATGAGAATGGGTGATACTTTCTGGGTGACAGTCGGGCGTCGTAAGACAACTTTTGCTCTAGTATCGACTTTTTTTGGAACCACTACTAACAGTGCACACGCGACACAGTGTTCACAAGGAATTTTCGTACTCTCCAGTTTTCAACTATAAATGGTATTGTGTGACCCTATGGTACATATTCTAAATAATGTTCGCATTGCAAACATTTACGCACTCATAGGTCGTGAAAATGGGCTCAACTCGAATTTTCTAAACGCAGTCATTCCGTTGCAATAAGGACCGATAGTGAACTCGCAGACAATCACAAGAATTAGTGATACCGACTTTGCACGCGTGCCACACGACTGTGGTAAAATCCGAGTTGGTCTTCGGGTGTTCCAAAACGTACCTATGACTTGTGGGTATATCAAATGACACCACACTTGGTTGCGTTGGTCACCCTTACACCCGTGAACTCGGCGGTGATTTCTATAAACTTAGAAGGTACGGAGTTTACATTTCGACCCTTTCGGACACTCTACAAGTGCAATGGGGCGAGCCAGCAAAATATTGCAGTGTGACCATGTAGTAATAGCTGAGTAAACAACTAAGTATTCAGAGTTTTTTGGGGGACCGCAAGTCATAAAGGTGTCGCCTTGCGAGCCGTAGACCCGAAAGTGACATGTCTTCTGGGAATCACCCACATACTTCTCAATTCTCGAAATCACATCATCGCTATACCTGGCTATGCTGCGCCACACTCGATTCTAACACTTTCTCAGAACGAAAACTAATAAAAGGCAAAGTCAGCTGAATACCATACTCTGGATGGTTGTATTAGATTTATTATGTAATATATGTGTGTTGTGTTTGCTCTTACGACCCACAGGACATGAACCCACAGACCCACACGAACAGCAGGCCCCCACAGTCACATAGTATCGTGTAATATAGAAAGACCCCCTCCCTCCCCTGGTACGATATAAATTTCCCAATAGCTCGCACACCTCTCCCTCTCTCTCTTGCCGCCCTTTCGCGGCTTCTCTCACTCCTGGCGATTATTGTGGCGTCGACTTATTAGTGAACTTCTTCGCCTCTGCCGCCGCACACCGCCGCCCCCTGCAGGGCCACACTGCCCGCACAGGGACAGTAAGGCCTCGTGCCGATTCCACACACAGTTTGGGTGCGACGCTATTGTACCTTATAATCCAGCCCGGCTTTGACTTTACGGCCCATGGCGTTTCCATGGAACATGCATGTGCTCCGTTTGTGAGGCCAAAGGTTCCCTTATTCTGAGAGTCCCGCGCACACACACACACACACACACACACACACACACACACACACATGTCGCCCCGCTCTGTGCATTTCCCTTGAAAACCAATTACGTTTTCTATGCATTTTACCCGGGCGCTGCCATGCTCACACCCATGCACATGCACACAGCAGGCGCCGGTGGGGTGACCATTGTGGGAACCGGAGCTGCTGGGTTTGTGCGCTCAGAAATTGCATCGTGCCATCTCCGTCACACTCATCCGAGCCCCGGCTGTGCCAGTGGACTCTGTCCGCTAATGAGTAAGAGCGGAACGAAAGGGCGAGAGAGACCGACTCGGCGAATGGGAGAGAGAGAGAGAGAGAGAGAGAGAGAGAGAGAGAGAGAGAGAGAGAGAGAGAGAGAGAGAGAGAGAGAGAGAGAGAGAGAGAGAGAGAGAGAGAGAGAGAGGGAGAGAGAGACAGACAGACAGACAGAGACAGACGTACAGGCAGACAGAAGGACACAATAGTCGGCAAAATGGGACTCTCTTTGCTCTTTTTCACTGCTGCTAGTGAATTTTGTCCCGGTTACTCCCCTGCTGCCAAAAACGTGAAAAAAAAAAAATAGTCTCGGATGATTTCTGTGGTTTCTCCTCCGACAGTTTCGTAATATGTTTTTAGACATCGCCGTCTGTGTCGATTCGTTCCCACCTTCTCGGCGCGTGCTTCCCGCTGCTTTGTGATTCCGTCTCAGCTGCCGCCGCTCCACTCTTTGGCCCCTTTGTTGTGCTTCTTTTCCTCTCTCTCTCTCTCTCTCTCTCTCTCTCTCTCTCTCTCTCTCTCTCTCTCTCTCTCTCTCTCTCTCTCTCTCTCTCTCCCTCCCGAGTGCAGATGCAATCACCCCGCTCTATCACAAGTGCCACCCGCTGCCACTTGGCGCCGGCATGCAGTCCGCGAAACAAGCGAACAAAAAACGCTCTCTTTCATTTCCCGTTCCCCACCACAGGACCGTTACGACGGCTCAACAGGTGCCGTGCAGTGCCTAGAAAAGGAGAGCGCTCTTGGGGGCCGTTCAGGAACCACGTGACGCGTCAGCGAGGTCCACTGGACTAAAAAAAGACAGCAAAAAAAAAACAGCAGGGCGGGAAGTGCGTGGAACCAGGCCTGCTGTCTAAAGGAAGACTCAAGCCCGCACCAACCACAGCACCGCTCCCACACCCTGCAAGAATTCCAAGAAAAGTCAGGTGGTTTCTTCAGCGCTCCCTTGTGTTGCAAATCGGTGACGCAACGCAGCGAGCAACGCACTTCCGATAGCTCGCTGTCGTTTGAGACGTCGGGACTGCACTGCGCAGCTCTGCTGCCCAGCCGCCGCGTTCCAAGCGCCTGCCATCGCGAGGGTAGGCAACGCGGTGGACACTGTTGTCCAACGGGACTGCCTGCGCTCCAGGCGCCCTCAGCTCTTTTTACTCGCTCTTTGCGAACGCGGCTTCCAACGCTGGCACTACTCCGCGTCCCAGAGAGCGAGTATTGGTCTAGGCCCAAAATGTAAAAACGTTCGGTGTGGCGTAGCGTCGGTTTGGAAATGCGTGGGACGTTACGTGGCACGTTATGTGGGGTATCAATGGATAGGTATTGATGCAGGGAACGTGGGTGATTTTATTATAGCCAATGTATAATCAAAATGAAAAATATATGAGCAAAAAATATAATTTTCCTGCCCTACGAAGAAAGTTTTGAATTGCAATCACTCAATAAATGTGTGGGATACACTAGGGAGCAAAAGTAGTTAGTGCGAAAATAATTGCGGTGATCGGAAAGTAGTGAATTTTGTCAAAAACGGAGTCGAATGAGGAAAAACGCCACCTTCCCCCTTGTTTAGGCATCAAGGTGGACAGTGCTCCTGAATACATTTTAGGGATATTGAGGTATTTTCGAAGCGGCGCGCAAAGCTAACAACGAAGGAAAGCGTTGCTGGAAGGGCGGCAAGATAACAACCGCATTAGAATTTTAGTGAGAGGGAGTTGCAGCGCATCTCCTCGCCTAGCCTTCCGCTCGTCACCGTAATTACGAATTCCAAATGTTTCAGTTATATTGAGTGCAACAAGTTTGGGGCGTCTGAAAGGAAACTTGGAAGCTAGGAAAGGGGACAGAGCAGGGTAGAGGCGGGGTAGGGAGGAGGAGTGCCGCCGGCGAAGAGCTTCTCTGTCGCTCTCCCTCTCTGTCCCTGTTCCTCTCTCTCTCTCTCTCTCTCTCTCTCTCTCTCTCTCTCTCTCTCTCTCTCTCTGTTGGGGTGCGGAGCTGCTTCGTTCCTCCGCGATGAAAAACGCCCCGGGCATCGAGGGCCTCGCTAATACCGCCGGGCTTATTTCGGGTCGGTGAAGGGGGGGGGGGGGGGTCATCAGGCAAGGAGGGAGGGGAGTGGGGGAGTGGCGGGTGGAGGTCGACGAAGATGAAAGGCGGTCACTACTTCTTCCTAGTCCGCGCGATATTTAAGAAACGCTAGGCCTAGCTCAGCCGTATCCACGAGCCGGGCCAGGCCGGGCGCGCCCCCGACGCAATCATTAATTCAGCAGATGCGACAGCAGAAAGGCAAAGCGCTGACGGTGGCGGCACAGCGGCCTCGGCGCCAGCAGGCACTACTTGATGAGGTGGCCGGGGTGCAGTAAGTGTAGCGAGGTAGCTTACTTACCGGACGCTCGCCGCTGATGGTCCCCATGGTCCCCCAGGGCGGCGCTAAAGCGTTAGTCGTCGCTGTTGCCGTCTTGGACGCTCCAAGGCCTCTGTGTGTGGGGAAAGAGCGATCCCTCCAGGGCGTGGCGGCGCATATGGAATTACAGAGTGCGAAACAGTTGGGGAGCGCTTTGTAATAGATTTCTCTCCGCAAACTGCCCCCCCCCCCCACCGCCTCCCTCCCCCTCCCTCTTCCCCGAGTCCATTCCCCGGTCTGGGTCGCGGACACGGACGGCAGGCAGCAGTTTGTTCCCCGCGCACATACGCCCGCTAACTCAGCCAAACACTACTAGCCACGGCTGCGGGCCCAGCAGGGCTCACGAGGCTCACAGCTAGGGCCCCACAGGGCGGGCGCTAGCATATCCTGTCCTGCCGCACTGCTGTTGCAAAGTGGTGCACGGGAATACCGCTGACTTGGCCTCGAAAAGGTGCAACAATATTGGAAGTTTGACAGACACGGGACGGAATCATTTTACATGTCCTGTAATTAGATAAATCAATAAGTGTTTTTATTTAACTGCCGAGAGTAGCGGTGGTGGTAGTCAAATAAATCGGGGCGGCAACCCCTCCTCATTCAGTGAGCGGGACCGTAAACCCCCGGCTGCAAACCGGCACACTTTCCCTTTTCATTTTCTCTCCCCGCGCCGTATTTTCGCTTATGAATCTCGCAGCGGCGCTCGCCCCGTCGCTTCCGAAAAGTTTCCGCGTGGTGGCGCCGGGCGGCGCGCGTAGCGTTTTGCAGAATACACGGAGTGGCGTTGCGGGGCGTGGCAGGCAGGAGGTGGCTCCGAGTGTGGGGGGAGGGGGGAATCCAGGTCGTGGGTGAGGAGTGGGGGGGGGGGGGGGAGGTCATTGAAGGACTGGAAATATTGAAATATTTGCAGAAGGTTGCGGGGAGTGACAGGGAGCAGGCCTACGGAGATCGCTGTGGCGTTGAAGAGTGGGCCCACCGATTTTTTTTTCATATTTATTTTTTGTGACCGGGTTTCAGGGTCATGCTCATTTTTTCTATCAGACCTCACGTTGGAGTGAATTTTTGGATGGAAATGATAATTACGATTCGATAGGGTGTCCACTCGCACGGCGGCCCGCATCCTGCATGGACCTCCACGAGTGAGGTTCTACCCAGGGAGGGTAGCATCTCTGCCCCCCCCCCCCCCCCCCCCCCCCCCCCCCCCCGCAGAGCCGCGGTGGCCTCCACGGATGATAACACGCCAGTTGTTAGCGTGGAACTACCAGTGCAGTTTGCTCCCAGTTAGCGCTCTCCGGCGGCGCTGATACGGTACGCTAGGCGTGCTCAGCGGGCCACAGGCGGCCCTGCCTGGCCCCGGCCGAAATAATGGAAATGGAAATGACTTCCTCGCGGGGGGGGGGGGGAACTTTCTTACCCACTTGTACGAAGGTCAGGTGGCTGCGCCCGGGCCCAGCTGCGGTGTGGTACCCTCGCTGAAAAGTCTGAGAAAATTAATGGGTGCAACATTCTTTTCCCAACTTACAAACTATAAAAAAAATATCAGCCGTTTTGATCAAACCTTTATTAAACGAAACCTAGCCGGATTCCAGTTATGTGGTTTTGCTTTCCGGCAGCGTAGGAAAAGTGTATACGCCACCGGCCAGTTTCCTGCAGTTGACTTTCCAACCGGTGAGAAAAACGGCGGCACTTAAACTTTGGAGAGTCCCAGCTTGGATTGGAATCTCCGCCTGACCGGAGGGAAAAATTAGCAGGCAGCAGTAATAGGCGGCGGAGAAGCTGTGAAGCCTTCGCAGCTTCAGGCACGCTGGCGCTGCTACCTGCTGCTCAACTTTCCTGTGGCTGTGTCCCGCTTTGGCCTCTGCGCCGCTGTCACGTCGGGCCCGGCGCTGAGTGGCTGCCGAGCCGACTGCTCTTGCCGTCCCCGTTCCCACCTCCCCCGGGCCTCGTCGATCTCTCCTTTCTCTTTCCGTTTCCATGATCTGCTTCAACGACGAACACAGCACATGCGGCAGCAGTCGACTCCATCGGGAAGTGTTTACCGCAGCTCAGCGGCAGGGGAAGCTGGCGGCCCGACTAGAAAAGTTGTGCCCCCCCCCTTACACTCACACAACAACCACCGCCGCTAGCCGGGAACTCAGATCGATTTAACTTTTTCTTTCCTCGAGGAAAAGGCATTTGCGTTGCGGCGCGCGATTTAACGCGATCAAAGAAGGGCTACTTTCGCAGTGAATGTCCTGCAGTGTGAGCCTCAGTCTGATGAGTGCACGGCAGTTGTGAACATGCTGACGGTGCCCTCACCCTCGGCCTTCTAGCGCAGCAGCGCTCGTGTTTTATTAAGCGGAGCAACAAGTGCCGAGCGCGGCGGACAGCGGCGCTCCACTGGACGGGGCTTTAGCGCCGGCGCGGATCACGCTGTGCCACGCCCGGCCATGCCACGCCACGCCACACCCCGCCACGCCACCCCGGCTCCGTGAGGGGTCTTGAGCAGAAACTACTCCACGGAACTACAGTGAAACTGCAGGTCACAAAATGTTGCGAAATGTTGTCTGAGTGCACGGTACAAGTTGGACCTGGAAAAGCCAGGGCGGTCCTGGGAGAGCCCTGTACCCTCCAGAAAAGTGTTAAGATGAAAGAGGGGGGGGGGGGGACCGTTACTGTTTTTCGAGGTATCGCGTTTATCACGTAGACGAAAATAATGTGTTTCCGAACTATTTAAACGAAAATGCAGGATCGTCCCTTGTTGTTCGCTAGGAGCCCGGACTGATGGGAGGGGCTATTTATTTCACAGGAATGAGCTGACCCTGCCGTGCTGGCCGCCTCGGCCACTCCTAATTGGCCATGGCCATGACTTGGCCGCGTAAAGGGCGGTGACCGTCTGGTTGCATTCTTCCCGCCATCTGCCTGGCCGTCCGCTGACGCCGGCTGACGCCGCGGGACAAGAATGCGGCCATGCCAAGGGCGGCAATGCCAAGGGTGACCATGCCAAGGGCGGCAATGCCAAGGGTGACCATGCCAAGGGCGGCAATGCCAAGGGTGACCATGCCAAGGGCGGCAATGCCAAGGGTGACCATGCCAAGGGCGGCAATGCCAAGGGTGACCATGCCAAGGGTGACCATGCCTGTAGGGCGGCCATGACACAGGGTGGCTGTCTGAAGGGCAGCCATGCTAAGGGCAGCCGTGCCAAAGGGTGGCCGGCCTAAGGGCACCCATGCCAAAGGGTGGCCGGCCTAAGGGCACCCATGCCAAAGGGTGGCCGGCCTAAGGGCACCCATGCCAAAGGGTGGCCGGCCTAAGGGCACCCATGCCAAAGGGTGGCCGGCCTAAGGGCACCCATGCCAAAGGGTGGCCGGCCTAAGGGCACCCATGCCAGAGGGTGGCCGTCCCAAGGGCAGCCATGCCAAAGGACAGCCGAGAGCTAGGCGACCGGGTGTGGCAGAGAGGGGAAGCAGGGGAGGGTTTCTCTGAGATTGTTGCTGTTGCTGCGTTGCCCCCAGGGCTTCTCCGTCATCACTCTACGGAAGAAAAACTTCCGCCAGCAAGTAATGTGTGTGTGTGTGTGTGTGTGTGTGTGTGTGTGTGTGCCGCTGCTGTGTACACAGACGGCGTGTATGTGTGCGTGCGTGTGCAAGCAACACTACAAAGTTGCACCCTGCCTAATGAACACAAGTCCAGCACCAGCAGATTTCTTCCTTTTAACTGAGGGAGATGAAACAGCTGGGACTAAAATGAGCCGGATGTTGGTCCTCGTCAGCCTTGCAATATACATCTCAGTACCTGAAAAATAAAGAAATATCTTATAAGCACGCACACAACATGAAAAATGGGTTGTAGAATTTACTGCACTACAGTCTGCATCCAGTCTGTATACTTTCGAAATTATACTTCGGCAGCAGCTCGGCTGTTGCGGACACCCATGCGCATACCACTCGCGGGACATATGTTTTCACCCGCATTTCCTACCGCATCTGTGTCATACTCCTGGCGGTGGAAGGAGAGGGAGTGAGGAGAGATGGATGGAGATCGAAAGGCTTTGGGGGGAGAGAGAGAGAGGTATAACAGAATTCCCTCCCGCCAGAGCGGCCCCGGGCGTTGCCATGATCGCGGCCACGGGGACGGTGCGCTGCGCTGCCCCCGCTGGCCTCCGCTGGCTGCTGGCACCCGCGCCGAGTAAGGACCTTTAATTACAACCCTCGTTACGCTTCAGAGACCGCAAAGGCGGCCGCGACCGCGGCGCAGGACAAGTGCGGTGTCATCACAGGCCGGGCTGGGGGTGGGCTGGGGGCGGCTCAACCCCCACAAGCAGCGCGGCTCCTGAGTCATGCCGGTCACACCGTCAATAACTTCTCCGTTCCCCTTTTCTAAATATCTCCTCCCCCTCCCGTTACCGCTCTGGAGCTTTCCCTCTCCTTAAGCTCGCCTGCGTCTGATATCCCCAGATTACACCATGCTCAACCCCATGCCCCCCCTCCTCTCTCTCTCTGTCTCTCTCTCTGTCTCTGTCTCTCTCTCTCTCTCTCTCTCTCTCCCCCCCCCCCCCCCCCCTCGCTCCCTCTCTCTCACTCTCTCATAATCCGGCACATAAATCCGAACCGTCACTACCGCGGGCCGCACCGCATCGGTGCCGAGGAGGCCAGCGGTACGGAGTCCCTGGCCGCACGGTGGCGCTGGCCGAGGCGGCCGAGGCCCACGAGAAAGCCGCCATCCATCATCACACGGACGCCGCGGGAAACGCTGCGGGGCCGGTGGAGAAGTGGGCTGGGCTGGCCGGACCGCGGCGCAGCTCGGCGGGGCTCGGCAGCCAGCTTGGGGTCCTGGAGCAAGGCTTCTCGGTTCGGAGATTCAGAGTGCACCTCGCGTCATTGCGGCCGGGTGTGTGGTCTGGGAGGATTCGATGGCCGCAGTCATGGATCTTGCGTATGCTGGACCGTCTGCTGAGCGCGCAGGCGGACAAACCGATCACAAAATTCCAGAAATCCCTCCCCAGGGAATCAGCCTGCTGATCCAAGCGCTTTCCGCGTCCGCGAACACCCGGCCGGCCGGCCGCCTCCCCACGCCAGGCCCTAGCAGGAGCAGCAGCCTCCGGGCTCCGTCTGTCAGGGAGGCCTGAGGCCAGGCCCTAGCAGGAGCAGCAGCCTCCGGGCTCCGTCTGTCAGGGAGGCCTGAGGCCAGGCCCTAGCAGGAGCAGCAGCCTCCGGGCTCCGTCTGTCAGGGAGGCCTGAGGCCAGGCCCTAGCAGGAGCAGCAGCCTCCGGGCTCCGTCTGTCAGGGAGGCCCGAGGCCAGGCCCTAGCAGGAGCAGCAGCCTCCGGGCTCCGTCTGTCAGGGAGGCCCGAGGCCAGGCCCTAGCAGGAGCAGCAGCCTCCGGGCTCCGTCTGTCAGGGAGGCCTGAGGCCAGGCCCTAGCAGGAGCAGCAGCCTCCGGGCTCCGTCTGTCAGGGAGGCCCGAGGCCAGGCCGGCTGCGGCACCGCGGCGCGTCGGGGCGTGCGATCGAGACCACCAGGGCGGAGTCGACAAGGTCATTACGTCCTCGACGTGATTTTTCGATTATGGCGGACGACGGATAAGGGGGAGGCCGCAAACAAAAAAAGAAAAAAAGATGGGTCCGGGGAGGGGACAGAAAGGGCAAGAAAATGTGATTGCCAGTAATGATGACTCATTATCGAAGAGTCCCCCCCCCTATCTCCCCTTTTGTCCGGGACCTGGCAGTGTCATTCCCTTTCGTGCTTTCTTCTTTTATGGTGGACAAACGCGACCAAAGGCCTTCTCGCACTGTCCCCTCCGACCCCTCCGTTCCCCTCCGTTCCCCTCCGGCCCCCTGCTCCGGCTACCTTTGGCCCCCTCCGGCCCCCTCCGGCCCCCTCCGGCCCCCTCCGGCCCCCTCCGGCACCCTCCGGCCCCCTCCGGCCCCCTCCGGCACCCTCCGGCACCCTCCGGCACCCTCCGGCACCCTCCGGCCCCCTCCGGCCCCCTCCGGCCCCCTCCGGCCCCCTCCGGCACCCTCCGGCACCCTCCGGCACCCTCCGGCTTCCTCCGGTCCCCGGGCCGGGTAAGATGCGGGAAGAAATCCCCAAGCAGAAATCGAAGTGCAGGCCGGATACACACAGAAAAAGAGTATCCCGGTATAAAGGTGGCCGAAAATTCACCGGCGCCGCTGCCGAGCGGAAGGCTCCGGCCTCCGGCGCGGCCTCGAGGCTCCTCTCCCTTCCCTCCGCGGCGGCCAACGTCGTGGCCGCGTCCCGTCGCGTTCTACTCGGCGAGGCCGTTTGCTGGATTTTACTGCTCGCAGGGCGGCTGGAGATGCTAGGGCCGCCAAAGCCACGCCTCCGCCTCCGCCGCAGCAACCACCGCAGCAGCCGCAGCCACCGGGGCGTTAAGCGGCGGCGCGGTCCACACGGAACCGGCATTCGGCCTTGGCACAGCTGCTGCTGCTGCTGCTCCAGTGACCTGCCACCACCCTGGGGGGAGTAAGAGAGGCGGAGAGAGAGAGAGAGAGAGAGAGAGAGAGAGAGAGAGAGAGAGAGAGAGAGAGAGAGAGAGAGAGAGAGAGAGAGAGAGAGAGAGAGAGAGAGAGAGAGAGAGAGCGGGAAGGGGAAAGAGGGGAGAAGATAGCAAGGGGTGGGAGCGAATGGCATTAATTTCGCGCTACATACACACTTCCGCGTACGAAAGAGGGAGAGGGGGTGGGGGAGGAGGAGGAGGGAGCAAGAGAGCCTGAAGAAGAGAAAAAAACGATAAAAAGTTGGTGCGAGGGTGGTGGCCGCTTTTTTCTTGCCCCTTTTTTGCCCGTGTCTGCACACACGCGCACACACACACACACACACATTCTCGTAGTCACAAGACTGGAAGGCAGCGGGCTGCGCGGCGCACCGGGTGCGGAGAGAGCCGAGTAATCTGCTAGCAGGCTCGCCTCGCACATTCGATCTGTCGCCTCGGCGTCGGCGCGCACAAAGACTGAAACTGAAACACAGACAGGCACGCAGATACTGAGTGGAAAGAGGAAGGTGTCTCATACCCAGCGACGCAAGGACCCTCTCAATAGATTCTTATGTATTCCCTTTGACGTGTTCCGCGAGTGAAAATGGTTAGTGCTTGCGGGTACAATACAGATAGCGCCACATGGTTGTGCATGAAGTTGAAGGAGTGCGAAAGCACCATCGCTGGAGATACTGGAGAGGCGTGCGGGAGCCGAAAATAGGGACATGAGAGCGAAACGGAAAGGGAGCAGGAACGTCGAAAAGAAAGGCGTGCAGGGCAGAGTGCGCGCGCACTGCGTTCGGCTCGGCTGAGAAAGGAAGGGGGCGAGGAAGGAAAGCGCATCATTTCTATGGAAGAAAAGAAATGGAATTCGAGGTCTTTAACTTTATTTCTCACATTCCACGATGATGATAAATTCCTCAAGCCGTGTAGGCTGAAAAAATTTCCAGCTTAATTTAAAAAAATAAAATAGGATAGGGTCGCAAAAGGACAAGTGGTGGGGGCGGGATGGCATAAGACGAGTTTTCTGACGCCCCGGGCACACGACGGCCGGGCGGGCGGGATAAAACGCGGCGCTCACCCCCTAGGACGACGGATGCCTGCTTCCACAGCTCGCCTGTGCCGTGTGCCGGTAGAGGTGTCGGGGTCACAGCGGACTATGGGGGGCTGGCGTCAGCTGAATGCGCAACGGGCCGCCTTACCTCACCTCGACAAAGCAAGCGCTCAAAGGGGACAAAAATCAAACGGATCCCTGGCCTGGCCCGGCCCGGCCCGGCGTCGCTCCCAGCGAATCAGGACCACCGCGTGTCCCGAAAGCAGCTCTCTTCTCACACGCACACCGACTACTCCCTCCGCGCAGGGGGCCGGCGGCGGCACGCACACACTCTGTCCCTGTCGTTGGCTGCTCTCCTTCTATCTCTGTGTCCCTCTCCTACCACCCCCTACCGCCATCCGCGTCGTCTCCTGTCACCCGGGAGCGCGCGAATTTAGCTCGGCACTAAATAACAACTGTAATGGGCATTCTGACGCGGAAAGCGGGGCAAATACGTTGGCAGGGGGTGGGGTGACGAACGGGGCGGGGGGGGGGGGGGGGGGGGGTTGGAGAACTGGGGAGGGGGGGGGGGGGGCAAACGCAGCCAAACCGGCCAAATGGTTGCGCCGCTGCCTCCAAGCAGGATGGGCCTCGCTGGGCTCGCTCACACAAACCAACGGCTGTCCAGAACGACGACACCACGGCATATTTTGAAAATCCCAGCGCTTCACAGCGTTTTTGTTTTTATTTTAACAGTGTGAGATTACCAGTGGGTAATTTGTGAGTCCTTAGCGCGCCAGGTGGGACCCGCCGCCCGGGGGCACGGTGTGGCAGGCGGCTGGGCAACCCCGGCCAGTGGGAGGGTTAGTTCGCTGAGGTCAAGGGGGTGTGCGGGACGGTCAAGTGGGAGGGGGGAGGGAGGGGGTGGGGGTCGGCGGAGCTTGTCCGCCGCGCGGTCCGCTGCGGACGCGAGGAGACGCGGCACAAACTTTGCAGAGACAGACGGAGAGCGCCATCGCCAGGAACATCACCATGAGCTGCAGGAACGTCGTCTAGAGCAGCTCATGAAGGGGGCGCCCCGGTGTATAGCAGCCGGCAGTGTACGGCACAGCAACACACGCCAGGGACACCGTAGCACAGCCTGGTAGGGACGCGGAGACCCGCCGGGACCTTGGTAGGCCCTAGAGACACGTGGGACCTCCCGGCGGCGGCAAGTTCCCCCGGGATGAGGAGGATGGCCTGTCCTCTCCGCCCCTGTCCGCCTCTCTCTTCTTCTCACTTCCCTCCCTCTCTCTCTCTCTCTCTCTCTCTCTCTCTCTCTCTCTCTCTCTCTCTCTCTCTCTCTCTCTCTCTCTCTCTCTCTCTCTCTCTCTCTCTCTCTCTCTCTCTCCTTGTCGTGAGGTGCGGCGGCGTAGTGTGTCCCGCACTGGTCACTTGGGGAGGCAACCGGAGAAGAGAGGCCGGAAGGGGATGGGGAGAGTGCACAGCACAAGGCCTATGGTTAGACGTCCCCCTCCTCCACACGCTCCAGGGGGGAACTGTTCCTCCTCAGTGTTTATGTGATCCGCACAGCAAGTAGCCGCCCCAGCCGGGGCTTAGCGGCAGTAGGCTGGGGCCCAAGCACTGCCACGGGGAGCACGTCAGAGGGGACGAGTCCGAAAGGGAAGCGACCAAACGCCGCAGAAGCAGACCATTTCACGGAACATTCAGATCGCAGTGTCTGCCCAACAACACCACGCTCAACTGCGCCGCAATATTGTGATGTCTGCATGGCAAAGAATGGTGTTTTTAGCAGATGATACCTAGAATCACTAACACTAGCGGTTTCTATTAAACACTATAACACTAAAGCTAAATTAAAGTTTGAAGTGTCAGTTAGCTTTCACTCCCGATAAGAAAGCCGAGAAGATAGAAATCGTGAGGCCGCATTCCTTGGCTGGCTGTAAGGCCGCTATTTTCAAATATCTTCGGCTCTCCATTATGATGCCCACAAACGTACCAAAAACGCAACAAAAGATAAGTTCTGCTTTCAAGACACACAAATCGGACTTATTCATAACTTCGCAAACCCTTAGGAAACTAGGAAACATTTAGAGTTGGTATCATCTGCTTGCTATTTAAATACAGGTTTCATTTTTTTTCCATTTGCTATACCTTCGAGACGTGGATTAGGAGAGTGTTTGACCTCCCGTCTAGCTGGCACTCCCGAGCCCCGATCGCAAAAAAAAAAAAAAAAATCAATGGAGGACATTTCCGTGGTTTTTCTCATGGCGGCTCTCACTCTCGGAGGAGGACGGGCGCGTACAGTACAGACCGCAGCGCTGGCAGCGGTGCAGTGAACCGTGCTGGGACTGGACCTGGCTTTGATCGATTCATTCGGACCGCGGCGGCACCTCATGCGGCAGCTGCGGTGCGGGGCGTCACAGAGCCGCAGCGGTCTCCACGGCCACCATCAGTATGGCTAACCCGCCAGCAGCTGCTGCTAGCCGACTCGGTGCTGACGCCGCTGCTTGTTGGGTTAGCCTGCCCGCTGGGCACGCGTGCTCCCCAGTGTTGCCTACCCGGCAGGCGTTAATCACTAAGTTCGGCCGCAGCCGCGCTACAGTGATCCTGGGACCGCTGCCGGCACCCTGCGACCCGATGTGACCGCAACCACCGCCGCCTGCCGCCCGAACGCTGCGCGAGGGTCCTGGAGGCCCGGTCACCTCTCACGAGCCCAACTTGCCAGGCAAACTCGGTCACCGAGCCTCGCCAGGCCGTCCGAGATAAAGCGGAAGTTGTGCACATAAACCGCGCGTTGTGTGGAGGTGTGAGGGAGGGAGGGAGGGAGGGAGGGAGAGAGAGAGAGAGAGAGAGAGAGAGAGAGAGAGAGAGAGAGGGGGGGGGGGGGGGGGCGCTTGTGGTGAGCAGAGGGCTAACAATGTTGTGCTAACAGCGTTATGAAAAATAACGATCCATCTCCTGCCCTGTAAACCCTAGGCACTGCATGTGTAGGGAGCAGGTTTGGAGACGCATTGCCCGGGCGGACATCGGATACTGCAGCCTAAAACGCAGCGACCAAACAAACCCCTAATGTTGCCATGGAAAAGAAGAACTTCAGTACAAAGGGTCAGGGTGTGTGTTGGGGGGGGGGGGGACTTGTCCGGGGGGAGGAGGGTGCTCCGGAACCCAGCGCGTAGCAGTTGTGCTGGCCCAGACGCTGGCCAGCTCCGCCGAGACGCGCTTGCCGGCCTGCCAAGCAGACGAGGCCCGGTCAGTTTCCAAGCTTTGAGTTGTTTGGGTCCCCTCCCTAGCAGCTGTTCGTAACCCAATCAATCACTCGGCAACCCCAGCAGCGGGAGGATGATGGAGGAGGCAGCCGAAGAAGCAGTTCTCTGGTCACCGCAACTTAGCAGCTTGCCACACCCACCTTCATTCTTCTCCGTTCACGCCATGTAGGAAGGAGTGCGCGTCATGTGTAGAAAAAAGAAATATGTAAAAAACAGAAAAAATAATGGCTTGCGATCAGGATCATGAAGGTATTCGAAGAACTTCTGAAAAACAGTCTAATCGTCTGATCGTGAGCTTGTTTTCAGCAAGTCCTGGTCCTCGTCTTTCTGAATCCAGATGCCCTTAGGGGGAACAAAAGGGTCTCCACGCGGCGCAACGAGCCAATCAGCACGGCTGGTATGGCTTTGTTGCCGTCCTTTTACTCCCCTCTCTGTTCACCGCAACGGCTGCGGTGTGCTGCTGCTCCCACCTCTCTTTCTTCGGCCGTTAGTTTTCAGACTCCGGACCTCGCCCCGCCCTGCACACAGTCACGCAATTCTGCTGTCGCATAAACGGCAGCCGTCCGTAGCCTCTGGCGAGAAGACGTCGTTTCGGGATGGCGACACTAAATTTAGAAGAACGGTGGTATAAATTTAGCACCCGGGTGACCTTGCCGACACTGACGGAGGGAAGAGTGGGTCATAATAGCACCAGGGCAGTGAAATCTGTACCGGTGGTTAAGAAAACGGCCTGGAGGCAGGAGTTCGGCGGAGCGCCGAGATTGATTCACCGACCGCCTTCGCAGACTGAGATCGCAGAGGTCACGGACTGCCCCGTGTTCACTGTGGTTACGTCGAGTTTCAGCCAGCAGGACCTTGTCATCAGGAAGAGCCCGGTACTTTGTCATGTCAGCGACGCTCATTCAGCAACGACATTTGCGGGCTGTCGTTTTACACACCAATGCGGCGGCATTAGAGATGATGTGACTCGCTGCGGACAGCTAGACTGCTGGGGTGGAAGAGAAAAAAACGGAGAGGCAACGGGGAGGTCGTGATGTGTCATAACGTACATCCGTCAGCTGTGCAGACAGCTTCCCTTTAAAAATAAAAAAAAAGAATGAAAATAAGGAGAGAGTATGGTGACTCTGAGCAATCAGAGATTTAGTTGGCGCGCTGCCATCCGGAAATGGAGCCGGGAAAGATGTAACAAACAGAACGGTGATTGTTTGCAAAGATTTACAACAATTTCTCACGCGCGTTCCTGTCAGAGCCGCCGCATTTCCCTTTCTCGCTCTCTCTCTCTCTCTCTCTCTCTCTCTCTCTCTCTCTCTCTCTCTCTCTCTCTCTCTCTCTCTCTCTCTCTTGCGCCTCGTGACAGCGGGAGCAAGAAAAATGGCACGCTGCCCTTTTTCCACGTTTTCACTTTTCACCACTTTTTTATTCTGCATCGTCGTCTTTCAAAGCAGTCGGTGGAAAAGGGCCCAGCGCGTGGCGGGTGGGATCGAACCCGGCACCCGCCCGCTGCGGCATACGGACTGCGTGACGCGCAGCCAGGGGCCTTGTTTGTTCAGGTTGATGGAACGCAGCGGGGCGACCCATCAGCGGGGGATCCGAAGCCGGCGCTGCGAGATGGCAGTGTCAAACCATGCCACACCCCTCCTCAATCCCGCCCGCACGAGCCCCCCCCCCCCCCCCCCCCGCGCTCTCTTCTTTCTGTGTCTCTGTCTGTCTGTCTCTCTCTCTGCAGCGGACGCACTGGTGTAAATGTTATCAGAAGTTGGTATCAGAAAAACATTGTCAGAGTCATTTCTGGCACTTTTTGGTGCACCTCTGATATTTTTGTTTTTCCTGATAACCCTCTCTTTCTGATAGACGTGTTCTGATGCCTGTAGTTCTGATGTCTGTGTTTCTGATAACTTTCTTCTGACATACAGTTGTTATTTCTACTTAAGATGGACGATGTGCTGTCCTCAAATTCGACTTCCGGGGGCTCAAAACTGCGTCCGAGCCGATTTTGAGGTCAAAATTGACCTATCTCTCAATGCGTCTGGAATATGTTAAGATATAGCCCAAAACCAAAAGTATTTAAAACAGCCTACTAAAATCACTCCAAGATGCCTCAAACCAAATTTTAACTCGATATCGTCAAAAGTATGGAAGATATGGCCATCGAAATTCGAGACTGAAAATTTATCAGAAGTTTCAGATGATCTGATACATTTTTCCTGATTATTTTACGGGTCATCAGAAACTGCGAATGGTCTGATAACTTTTATTCTGATAACAATGAAAACCATCAGGAAAATTTCGAAATTCTGATAACTTTTCTCTGATAACTCAATTTTATCAGAAAAACACCCAAACTATCAGAAAAAGAGAAAGTTATCAGAAAAGTGGAGACGTTATCAGAGATTTTCTGATAGCATTTACACCAGTGCGTGACACGCTACCGAATCCGCCGTTACCGTGTCGACCTGAAGCACCTGACACAGGAACACATGCGGGAACACACAAGCAAAAACCCAGCCCACCTGCTACCTCTAAAACCAAGTAATTTTTATTTTCCATTTTCAAGTTTTGCTCTAAATCCCAAATCACCACTTTCAAAACTACAGCAATACCCGACCAAAGCATCCCCACTCCAACGTTGCATCCCTCCGCTACGTGGTTTTCATGATGTAACAGTGGTTTAAACAGCCTGAGCGCAACGCTGTATCTTTTCTTTATTTTATCATGTGTAATAGAAGTAGAGGCAGCAACGAACGAGTGAAAACCCATGGCGAGAGCCACCACCGCCACTGCAGAGTCCGACAACAACATGACCCGTGACGTCACCCGACACGACTGCCAAACATGGTGGCGCTGCATTTGCAGGCGCTTGATGGGGCCGCCCGGCGCGGCAATAATGAGTTTTCCGGGGGGCCGCCGGGGGACCGCCGGGGGACCGCCGGGGGGCCGCCGGGGGGGCCGGCCGGATGAAGGTTTCAGCAGTTCCAGCGAGGGCAGAGGGCCGTCAGGGACCACCTGCGTGTCCATTCGGATTACCGGGCCGCAATAGAACGATTCGCGACAAAGAGAGACAAAATGCGGCTCCCATATTTCCATGGAAGATAAACAACTTTTTTTTTCCATCTTTGTTTTTCTAAATCAAGAGATACCTTGATAGGTAAAGTTTTCCGAGGGCAGGCCATGAACCATGATTCAGCGTAGCGCGTAGCATGCTGACGGGAGGTGCCTGGGCACCCTGCGGGCACGTCACCGGCGGCAGGCGGCCTCGGGGGCCCTCTCTACCGTCTTAACACTGCTGTCATGATCAGGTGCGCCGCGGTCCGCCAAAGTGTTAGCGGACGCTGCTCTCTCTCTCGTTCTCGGGTCATTCGTCCGATGTTCGCTCCCTCTCTCTTTCTATTACCGGACCAACTACAACACGGCCATTATTGCTGCTGCTGCTGCCGCTGCTCACGATGATGGATGGCTGGCGGTCGCCTGCTGGACCATGTCGTTCGCTGCGCTTGGATGCTGGATGCTGGGTCAGGGACACGGCCGGCCCACCACTGCTGGAAAAATGAGATCGAAGATGTCTATCGAGTACCGAGATGACCAAGGTCATAGCCATACTACGATTTAAGATTGGTCAAAGTGACAAGGTTTTGGTCCAACGACCGTTCTGAAATTTTAGTCACCTGCTATTGCTATTTCAATACGGACATCACTTTTCAGCGAGTGAGTACGATGGCCGCCTGTGTAAGAGTCTCATGCCCGTGTGGGCGGCGCGACTGCAGGGAGCGGTGTCTGAGAGGGATCAGACGGAGATAAGCAGGGGGCCGCCGAATCTCTGGGGTGGATCCCGGCCTGGCCTCGGCTGGTGGGGCCCTCACTCTTCCTGAACGCTCCCCCGTGACCGCTCGCTCCGCACCGCGCGTTGCTCTGTCTCTGTCTGCGCAGCCTGTCGGTCGGTATGTTTATCTTCCCCCCCCCCCCTCTCTCTCTCTCTCTCTCTCTCTCTCTCTCTCTCTCTCTCTCTCTCTCTCTCCCTCATCCCCCCCCCTCATCCCTCCCCCCCCCCTTCCTCACCTCTCCACAAAAGTTTCGACTCCATTTCGTCGTCCTATGTGTTCGGCGAGCACAAACTACAGCAGAGTGCTGCCGGCTTTCATCATACAGACGGTCCCCAGTTTTCCCGCAGTCCCAGAAATTAGGCCCTAAAGTCGGACGCTTTTTGGGAAAAAGAGCCTGTAATTCCTGCAATTTGGATAGTACGAAAAATCGGTTCGGGATCTAGGCTTGAGTCGTTAATGGGTCTTGCCTGGCGTTACTTTACTGTTGGAGGTTCATATGAGCCTACCGACAAAACCCACTACGGCTGAGTGTAGCACAGACGGGGGGGTCAAGGCTACGTTTAACTGATAGGACTCGATTTTGGGTTAGGGAAACCACCAAGTACTCACTTCCAATGTCGATCGTCCGAGGCCGGAGACACGTCTGCCTGCGTGTGGCAAAGTTCAAAGCATTCTGACGGGTGTGTTATAACTGATATTTGAAAAATGGTCACAGAATCAGAACCGCCAACGTCTTACCTATCCATCGAACCCAAGAAAGCTAAATTTCGTCTACAAGTTGTCGATTCAAAGCCAATCTTAGTTAAAAACAGCGTTATGTCCGACTTTACGGCGAAAGTCCGACTTTAGGACCAATGATTGTATCTCACATATCCACGGAACCTACGACGGCTAAGCTCAGCCCGCACAGCGCTCTCTGACGTGGCGCACTGGGTCTGGGTATGGTCTGGTCTGAGACCGTCTGGGCAGCCGCCGGGCTCTAGGGGCATCGCGGCATCGCCCAGCATCGCCCCCTCCAGCCAGCTATCGCTCCTCTGGTCGCTTATCCCCTTCTTATTGGATGAGACGGTCAGCACTTGCTCCCCCATCTCTTCCTTTCTCTCTCTCTCTCTCTCTCTCTCTCTCTCTCTCTCTCTCTCTCTCTCTCTCTCTCTCTCTCTCTCTCTCTCTCTCCCTGGGATCATACGTGATAGAGTAGGTTCTAGTGTCTGGCGCCCCCTCCCCCCTCCCCTGTCCGCCTGGACCCTGGACCCTGTGCATGCCTGGAGTGGCGAGCAGGCGAACGGCTGGCGCAGCGAGAAGAAAGTGTCTCGGTAGCAGAAATGGATCCGCTTGGGTCAAATCACACATGGAGTTCTCCGCGGGAACTCTGTTTCACTCAAATGTAGTACGAAGTATTCGAGGGTCTGCCAGAATATTTCTTTTTATCAATGATAATCTATTTTCGAGCTCCCAGTCCGACAGAAATATGGTGTTGGGGGGAACGGGCCGGCCAGCCTAGGGCCACCAGCGGCCCCGCCTCCAACAATACCTCCAACATCAACAACAACAACAAACGGCACACGCACGCAGCCGTGCCCGCATGACCAGACTCCCACACAATATGTGTGGCTGTCCACTTCCGCCAGCGCGCGCGGACGGTGGTCAGGGGGCAGGACAAAAAAAAAAAAAAAATGATGAAAAATCCTCATGTGTGGTGGGCGCGATTTTTATCGCAGCTGCTGTGGGTAGTCGTGGCGGGCCGGCCGGAACTGGCTGCCAGGCGGCCCCAGTCAGCGTGGGTTTGCTGCGGACACGCGGCCGGCACAAAACCTTCGCCATGGCTCTCCCCACCGAGTTGGCCGAAAGTGGGCCGGGCTGAGCAGGGTCGGGGCTCCGGGGCTCCCACCGGCCGGCGACAAGCATATCTCTTCTGTGCACACAGAATACTCCCGCCCTTCTGCGTCAACACCGCCTGCCCTACTTCCCCTTTACCCTCTCCAATCATCAAATACGCACACACGAAACAACAACAAGGGCCAACACCATGCTTGCTCGCGCACAGCTCACGTAATAACAGGTTTTTGGAGGTCGCAGATATATATTGGGGGAGAGGGAGAGGGGAGAAGGGGGGGGGGGGAATTGGCCTCACCCTGAGTTCCACCCCCTCGAATGCAGTCTAGGCTGGAGTGGAGACGCCCGTGGCATTTCCACTCGTGCGCTCCAATCCTCCCTCTCCGTGTCCTCGACTTCTCTCCGTTCGTTGGCTCTAGTTTTCCATTCCAGGAGAAAAGTTTAACAGCCTTTGGCCCCCAGTGAATATTGGTTCCGTTTGCCGGGTAGGGGGAAGTTTACGTCGAAAACAAAAGCCTCTCGATTCGCCTCGGCGAGCCATGCGTGAGCTCCGCCCAGCCGATGCGATCGATACGGGGTGAGCGGAGCGCAGTACGGCAGTAAAACAGTCAGTTCTGCAGCGTTAGGGTGCGCTGTTGCATGTCCGCACGGCCCTCATCCTCAGCCCGGCTCCTTTCCGTTTTCTTCCAATCCAAGACCACCGCACAGAAGAGTGATTGGATGTTCGGTGGCCGTTGGTGCCGGCCTTTCCAGAATGGCCAGGGCCAGTTCGCCGACAGCACCCGAGGCTACTAGGGATTGGCTGAAGCGATGCTGGCCGCCTGCAAATGGGTCGAAATGTGTCCACCGCCTTTCCTTAGCTTGTCCAAACCGATGCACAGTTACGGTGTCTGTTTTACTTTTAACTATAGTACTTAAGCGGTGTACTAGGCTAATTGTCGGCGCCGGGAAATACACAAACGTTCTAACAGAATGGGGGCAAAGTTTGCGATTTCGTTACTTTTGCCATATTCTTAGGCGATGATCTATTAGGTTTCTAATACAAAGGCAGAACGTTAAACGCTGACAATTTTAAAGGATGCCATGTGCCCCAGTACACCCTAAATAGGCCACGCCTTCAGATTGTACAAAGATATGGAGTGGATATGCACTGGAATTTGAACAAATACAAAAGAACGGGTGCGGCTAGCATCGCTTCAACAGTCATCACAACGTTACCATCCCCTGGTGGGGGCTGTGCTCAGCTCACTGATGTGACCGCTACCCTTGCTCTCTCTCTCTCTCTCTCTCTCTCTCTCTCTCTCTCTCTCTCTCTCTCTCTCTCTCTCTATTCGAATCCCTCGTTCTCTATCGCCTTCGACCCCCACCTCCACCACCTTACCCTCAAACCCTTTAGCTACCGAGGTACACTTCAGCCAGCGACGCCAAACGCAGTTCAGAAAGTTTCCGTCTCGCCACGAGCCCGGGCCCGGGCGGCGTGTGGCGTATGGCGGAAGGGAATACGGCTTCTATTTGAGCACCCCAGCCAACCGGCTCCGTGCGTCCGGGCCATGGCCGGGCTTAGGCAGGCCGAGGGAGCCAAGGGAGCCGAGGGCGAAGGTCCAGGGGATGGACGGAGGACGGACCGCTAGTTTACGCGGCCCTATATCAACCCCTGCAGGCTCCGCAGGCCCCGCAGGCCCCGCAGGCCCCGCAGGCCCCGCAGGCCCCACAGCAGGCCCCGCAGGCCTTGCAGACCCCGCAGGCCCGGCAGACTCCGCCCCGGATAACATTTCAAGGACAAATCTGATTCAGCAAGGGCGGCGCTGAGCGAGGCGCCGGGCGCCGCCGCTGAGGCGCTGCTGGTCGGCTGTGAGTGGCCCGCTATATCCAGCCTTATCCGGCCTAATCTCGTGCAGCAGCTGTTGTGATGGTTTGAGTGGCGTTGTAACACTTCGTCCGTCGCTGGGACGATGAGCGCTGCACCGCCTGCTGTGGCCCCGTTGCCGTGTTCTTCAGAGCGCCTGCCCCGCCCCTCCCCGCCCCGCCGGAGAGAGGGAGATGCCGCCCCGGGCGCAGCGCCAACTGCCCGAGCCAATCTCATTACCTTCAAACATCCGTCGTGTCGGCGGGTCCAGCCAGCGTGGTGGAGCAAGCGGACGCACCACGGCAGGACTAACCACTCCAGCCGCCCGCTGGACACAGTTTGACATGAGCCAAGTTAGTTAGTGCGGACAGGAACAGGATGTGCTTACCTGAGGCGACCAGCTGACGCACGAAGGACGGCCGGTGTCGTCAAAGCAGCACTTCACACGCATGCACATCACGGCCGCGTGTTAAACACATGTACCCGGGAGGAAAGAGAGAGATAGAGAGAGAGAGAGAGAGAGAGAGAGAGAGAGAGAGAGAGAGAGAGAGAGAGAGAGAGAGAGAGAGAGAGAGAGAGAGAGAGGGGGATGGGGGGGGGGGGGGGAATGTCGACTTTGACGTAATCGACTCAGAGTTAGTTACTCATGACTGACACCACCGATCCTGTGGCTGATCCCGTGATTCAAACGTAATCTCGCCAACTCCCCCCCCCCTTATCTTTCTCTGTCTCTCTCTTCTGCGCAAGTTCAGTCATCTCTGCCGACAGTGAGTAGGCTGCCCAAAGTTTGAGCCTTGTGTGCCGTGGCGTTGACCTCCCGGTCCGTCTCGCCTCCGTGGCATGGCCGAACAACTTCTGCCCGCCATCTCCCTCGCCCTTCTCCACTTCGCAATTTTAACGCCTTCCCTCTGCTTCTCCCCGAAATCGCTGCGCCAAATCCAGCGCCTTCTGCCCCATCCAGACCCATTCGCTGCCTTAATGGTATCGACCTCAATCCGAAGTTACAGCCGGTACCTCATTCCAACTAACTTTTCCCGTTCCTTAACTGTTGCTACCGCACAGGTGATGTATACGGCAGGGCCAATCCTCTCCAAGATTGCCAGGGCTGCTACGCACAAAAATCGACCTCCACTCGGGGTCAGAATGAGGGTCATGTGGGGATGAGGGACTCTTATTTCAACAGCCCTCTGCCTTGTGCCGCCGCACAGCTGGGCGTACCCAGTACATCTGTGCGTCCATCATGTGTGAACAACTAAATCATCCCTCCGTACATCTCCCACTGCAAACATCCTCCCACCCGGTCCCGTAGGCTCGCGCCCACCTGCTCGCACTGCTGTGTTTGTAGTCACAGGCGGATAGAAGGCACCCAACTTCCGCAGGCTCTCCATTTGGCAGCGCCAACTCCTTGATACAACATCTGGTCGATTGCTGAGTGCAGCACAGGGAGGAGGAGGGGCGGAGTGAATCATGTAAATGGCCGCTCCGTGGTGGGGTTTGTTTTGGAAGCGCGTGGCGCGGCTGTAAGCGGGCTGGAATGTGCTGCTGTTGCTGGGAGACGCACAGACGAATTGAGCGGAGCCGGATTACGTGAGGGCAAAGGGAGCGGCCGCCGCCGCTCTGATGAGGTTCGAGCATTACGGCGCAGACGCGGGGTTCGGAGAAAGGGGTTTTTGCACCTGGCTGAGTTCGCAGCCGCAGCACGGGACACCGGGCCAGCTGGCCTTGCGCCCCCAGCCGTGGCTACAGCAGCGGGGATGAAGTGGATCAATGTGAAACTGGCGAGCGTGCTGCAGCCGGCGTCACAGCGTGACACGAACCTCATCGGCCGAGGCCGACGACCACCAGCTGAGCCTCGCGCTAAATCAACGGATTCGTTTTTTGTTTTTGTGTTTTATCCTCGCTACGGCCCGCACATTTGTTGCCGGAAATGTGTGTTACTCGTGTTGCTCGAGGGGGGAAAAAATAGTAGCAATAAAAATAATGAAGAAAAATGCCTGAAATCACCTTGAATGATTCCCCACAACATAGAACCGTCAAAACCAGCTCCCGGCTGATATTATGATTGGAGTGGTACGGCGAACCTGAAAGTGAATGCAACGTCCGGTGACGGCGATGTCACTCTCCCGTTTGTTTGCCATCACAGATGTGATGGTCCAGTTCCACTTCGTCGCTATTTTATTCTCTCGGAGACAGATAGCGCTCCCAGCCTCTGCCCGTCCATTTAATGTTTGTTCATTGCTGTTTCTTTATTTTCCTAAATCGATAACCATCCCAACCTTTCTCGCACAGTGATGGCTGACGAGAGAGTGTCGCTCGCGGGTCGCGTTGACGCGTTCATGGTGCCATTCATTCCGGCCGCATACTCAGAGGCAAAAAGCCGACTCGTATTCCTCGCCTCGCACTGAACGCAGAGGGGGGGGGGGGGCATGCGGAACTCTTTTTTCAACATTTCTCTGACAGCTTATGGCAATAATATCCGCGGTAATATTTGGTTTAGGACAAGCAGCATTTGCTACGTCAGTGGCTCCGACGGGTAGACGCTCCTACGGGATGGGCCGGCAGTAGGGCGGCGGGGTGGGATTCTGTGTATGCACAGGGGAGTGGGACGCGTGCAAGTGTCGCGGGGCCGCTGTGTGTGTGTGTGGCTTTTGATTGAGGGCTCTTTCATGGCCCCAGCCGTGATGCTCACATGGCATTGGCGAGCAGCGGCTGGCTGTGTGCTACGGCCCACATTTACTGCCCCCCCCCCCCTTCCCTTCCTCCTCCCACTTCGCTCACACAACGGCAACACTGATGCGTTATTTCGACCGAACTCTTGAAAAACGAACGTCACAGAGAAAACATGTGATCGATTGAACGTGTCAAAGCAGTTTTTTTCAGTTTTTAAAATATTTTGTAACATATTTTTCTTTGTGAGATAACACGATCAATAAAACGCCAGTGGTCGCCCTAACATGGCGAACGAAACCTCGAGTGTCCTGCAGACAGCTGGTGGGACTGCAGCTGACAAGTCCATCGCGCGTTGAGCGCATTCATTTCGTATCTTCAACGGCCTGTTGCCATGGCTTCGTCAGCGCGCTGCCCGCGCCGTCCGCGCACCCCGACTCCCGACAGCTTCGGTGGCGATAACATCCGCGCACAGTGTCTCTGTTTACGACCAGCCATATCTGGTCCCGGGGCGGCCCCACTGGTAATTACTAGCTCTCTGTGCCGCACCGTCCCGGCCCCCGCCCCACTCCCGCCTCCGCCCCCGCCTCCGCCCTCACCTCCGCCTCCACCTCCATCCCCGCCCCCGCACTCCGCATTGCCCTGCGCCTCCTTCTCTCCAATCCGAATTGCAAAGGCAGCTCGCGCGTCGCCACACCCCCGCGGGGCCCAGCCACCGCGCCGCACGCCTCACAACACGCTCCTCGCTGCGACACGCGCCGGCAACACTTCCCAAATTGAATTGTGGCAGTCGAACGCCGCCATCCAGTTCTCTTAGCGGAGTCGTGGAGCGGATATGTTGCCGATCGGCTCGGTCACGGCCCTCACCAGACCAGTAACGTCACTGGGGGGCCCTCATCAAGGCCCTGAGGCCCCGAGGTCGCCCTTTCTCTCCCTCTCCCTACGACAGAGCTTCTGCCCCGCTGTCACGACCACAGTGGACAGACTCAACCGGCTGACGGGCTGATCAAGTACGCCTCTGCCTCTCGCTCTCACACTTCTGCTGGAGAAAATAAAAAGATCCAATCTCTGTTGAGGCGTGGTCGGCGTAGCTAGGAAGCATGGGTAGAAAAGGCTGGGGCCTGGAAAATTTAGTGGTCGAAGACGATGGTAAAGAAGAAGAAGAAGAAGAAGAAGAAGAAGAAGAAGAAGAAGAAGAAGAAGAAGAAGAAGAAGAGGAAGAAGAGCCGCCCTGCCGCGGGCTGGACCGACGACCCCCGGGCCGTAAACACGCCTCCCCGGCGCGGACCACACCGCCCGGCACCACCCGGCACCCCCGGCACGAACGCCCTGCCGATGTCTTGGCTGAAGCTTTAAGCACCGCGGGGGCGGCAGGGACACGCCGTCCTCGGCACAGGACATAAACCAGCCCATCTTGCGATATGGCTCTTCGCAACGAACCCATCTGACTACGACACGAATGGCGCCGCGGGGTTCCCGCGCGTGGGAACGCGTTTCCCACGCTAGGATTCCAATGAGACAGTCAAAGGGAATTTTTTCCCAATTGGTCTCCATTGGAGGGTAAAATCTCTATTGGTTTAGAAGGTCATCACCCAATTGATTTATGGAACACAGGTCCCATTGGAAAACAATGCAATGGGAATATGATTTCCAATTGGAGGTAGCTCCCAATTGGAAATGCATTTCCCATTGGGAAAAAAATGAAATCGCTTTGAGATTCGAACTTTAGACCTTTCGTCTTAGAACTCCGACCCTCTATTGACTGCGCTACCAAGCTTCCCATGAGGAGAAT
>CM076250.1:6548382-7073382 GCA_038380765.1 Odontothrips loti
AGGAGGAGGGGCGGAGTGAATCATGTAAATGGCCGCTCCGTGGTGGGGTTTGTTTTGGAAGCGCGTGGCGCGGCTGTAAGCGGGCTGGAATGTGCTGCTGTTGCTGGGAGACGCACAGACGAATTGAGCGGAGCCGGATTACGTGAGGGCAAAGGGAGCGGCCGCCGCCGCTCTGATGAGGTTCGAGCATTACGGCGCAGACGCGGGGTTCGGAGAAAGGGTTTTTGCACCTGGCTGAGTTCGCAGCCGCAGCGCAGGCAGCACGGGACACCGGGCCAGCTGGCCTTGCGCCCCCAGCCGTGGCTACAGCAGCGGGGATGAAGTGGATCAATGTGAAACTGGCGAGCGTGCTGCAGCCGGCGTCACAGCGTGACACGAACCTCATCGGCCGAGGCCGACGACCACCAGCTGAGCCTCGCGCTAAATCAACGGATTCGTTTTTTGTTTTTGTGTTTTATCCTCGCTACGGCCCGCACATTTGTTGCCGGAAATGTGTGTTACTCGTGTTGCTCGAGGGGGAAAATAGTAGCAATAAAAAGAATGAAGAAAAATGCCTGAAATCACCTTGAATGATTCCCCACAACATAGAACCGTCAAAACCAGCTCCCGGCTGATATTATGATTGGAGTGGTACGGCGAACCTGAAAGTGAATGCAACGTCCGGTGACGGCGATGTCACTCTCCCGTTTGTTTGCCATCACAGATGTGATGGTCCAGTTCCACTTCGTCGCTATTTTATTCTCTCGGAGACAGATAGCGCTCCCAGCCTCTGCCCGTCCATTTAATGTTTGTTCATTGCTGTTTCTTTATTTTCCTAAATCGATAACCATCCCAACCTTTCTCGCACAGTGATGGCTGACGAGAGAGTGTCGCTCGGGTCGCGTTGACGCGTTCATGGTGCCATTCATTCCGGCCGCATACTCAGAGGCAAAAAGCCGACTCGTATTCCTCGCCTCGCACTGAACGCAGAGGGGGGGGGGGGCATGCGGAACTCTTTTTTCAACATTTCTCTGACAGCTTATGGCAATAATATCCGCGGTAATATTTGGTTTAGGACAAGCAGCATTTGCTACGTCAGTGGCTCCGACGGGTAGACGCTCCTACGGGATGGGCCGGCAGTAGGGCGGCGGGGTGGGATTCTGTGTATGCACAGGGGAGTGGGACGCGTGCAAGTGTCGCGGGGCCGCTGTGTGTGTGTGTGGCTTTTGATTGAGGGCTCTTTCATGGCCCCAGCCGTGATGCTCACATGGCATTGGCGAGCAGCGGCTGGCTGTGTGCTACGGCCCACATTTACTGCCCCCCCCCCCCCCTTTCCCTTCCTCCTCCCACTTCGCTCACACAACGGCAACACTGATGCGTTATTTCGACCGAACTCTTGAAAAACGAACGTCACAGAGAAAACATGTGATCGATTGAACGTGTCAAAGCAGTTTTTTTCAGTTTTTAAAATATTTTGTAACATATTTTTCTTTGTGAGATAACACGATCAATAAAACGCCAGTGGTCGCCCTAACATGGCGAACGAAACCTCGAGTGTCCTGCAGACAGCTGGTGGGACTGCAGCTGACAAGTCCATCGCGCGTTGAGCGCATTCATTTCGTATCTTCAACGGCCTGTTGCCATGGCTTCGTCAGCGCGCTGCCCGCGCCGTCCGCGCACCCCGACTCCCGACAGCTTCGGTGGCGATAACATCCGCGCACAGCCATATCTGGTCCCGGGGCGGCCCCACTGGTAATTACTAGCTCTCTGTGCCGCACCGTCCCGGCCCCCGCCCCACTCCCGCCTCCGCCCCCGCCTCCGCCCTCACCTCCGCCTCCACCTCCATCCCCGCCCCCGCACTCCGCATTGCCCTGCGCCTCCTTCTCTCCAATCCGAATTGCAAAGGCAGCTCGCGCGTCGCCACACCCCCGCGGGGCCCAGCCACCGCGCCGCACGCCTCACAACACGCTCCTCGCTGCGACACGCGCCGGCAACACTTCCCAAATTGAATTGTGGCAGTCGAACGCCGCCATCCAGTTCTCTTAGCGGAGTCGTGGAGCGGATATGTTGCCGATCGGCTCGGCCACGGCCCTCACCAGACCAGTAACGTCACTGGGGGGCCCTCATCAAGGCCCTGAGGCCCCGAGGTCGCCCTTTCTCTCCCTCTCCCTACGACAGAGCTTCTGCCCCGCTGTCACGACCACAGTGGACAGACTCAACCGGCTGACGGGCTGATCAAGTACGCCTCTGCCTCTCGCTCTCACACTTCTGCTGGAGAAAATAAAAAGATCCAATCTCTGTTGAGGCGTGGTCGGCGTAGCTAGGAAGCATGGGTAGAAAAGGCTGGGGCCTGGAAAATTTAGTGGTCGAAGACGATGGAAGAAGAAGAAGAAGAAGAAGAAGAAGAAGAAGAAGAAGAAGAAGAAGAAGAAGAAGAAGAAGAAGAAGAAGAAGAAGAAGAAGCCGCCCTGCCGCGGGCTGGACCGACGACCCCCGGGCCGTAAACACGCCTCCCCGGCGCGGACCACACCGCCCGGCACCACCCGGCACCCCCGGCACGAACGCCCTGCCGATGTCTTGGCTGAAGCTTTAAGCACCGCGGGGGCGGCAGGGACACGCCGTCCTCGGCACAGGACATAAACCAGCCCATCTTGCGATATGGCTCTTCGCAACGAACCCATCTGACTACGACACGAATGGCGCCGCGGGGTTCCCGCGCGTGGGAACGCGTTTCCCACGCTAGGATTCCAATGAGACAGTCAAAGGGAATTTTTTCCCAATTGGTCTCCATTGGAGGGTAAAATCTCTATTGGTTTAGAAGGTCATCACCCAATTGATTTATGGAACACAGGTCCCATTGGAAAACAATGCAATGGGAATATGATTTCCAATTGGAGGTAGCTCCCAATTGGAAATGCATTTCCCATTGGGAAAAAAATGAGATCGCTTTGAGATTCGAACTTTAGACCTTCGTCTTAGAACTCCGACCCTCTATTGACTGCGCTACCAAGCTTCCCATGAGGAGAATACGTCCTTACGGATACTTAATGGAATATGATCCCAATGGTGAGCTTCCAATGGGAATACATTCCCATTGGTGATATTCCTATTGGGACGCGGATCCCAATGGGCGGCTACCAATTAGGAAGATTCTCATTGGTCAGATGCCCATTGGAATGGTGTTCCATTGGCTCACAGTCCTTTATTCAATTGGAAACAATCGACCAATATGAAGCATCACTCCGTCAACCCAATGGAATGCCTAAATCTCCATTAGAAGAGATGCTATTCCTGCTGGATCATTGTCATTGGAACCAATGAGCGCCATTGGAATGCTAGTGTGGGATTGTAGTGTACAGCAGGCAGCCGATTCTAAACAGAACGAGGTCTAGGTGGAGTGTGTTCGAGTGCAACCACGCGAGTCGAGTATGCAACGGCGGAGGGGAACGAGAGTGCTGATTCGATCAGCGAGGTACGTCACCATGGCACACAGTACAGGCCCCGGACCCGCATGACGCCCCCCCCCCCTCCACACACATACACACAAGTAATGCGCACGCTTGCCAACACCGCACTGCTCGGCTCCGTGCTGATTCGCAAACTCAGGCTTCCGCCGCATTCTGCGACACAGCTGCGATTTATCGTTTGCGCCACCTATCGTGGAAGGGTGTTACTGTATAATTGCATCGTTGGGGCGAGATAGTAGCCGCCTCTCCAACTGTTATCACTATCTCCCAGGACCGTGATAATTAGTGCAGGGAAAGTTCCATCCTATACTTTGCTGCTTGCAGTTCAGTGAGGTGTCTGCTTAATTTGCACGGTCTGCCACGACTGACAAACGATATATAGAAACCGAACTGACCAAAATTACATCGGGGGACATTTAGATGATAAAGTGGACCGATTCATAACCGTCTTTTCCGTGGTATGGTCTCTAATTTATCTTTCCGCTCAGGTATAAAAATGCGGAAGGTGGTCATCTACTGCCGTCGTCCTTGCGGGCTCGTTAAATCCAGCCATGTGTCACTGACTCCTGCATTCGTATGCGTTACGTTCAAGAGCGTAACGGGGAACCGGTTGGTAACAGGGAGAGTGGGGAGACGGCGAGGATCAACCGACCTAGATATGCTCATGATTGGAGGGTGGAGGCCGGGGTAGGGGCGGCTGCAGAAGAGAGGGGCGTATGGCTGCGATAGAGAAGAGGGGGCCAAGAGAGATATGGGGCAGGATGAAAGCACTGTACGTGGAAAGTGGCTTGCAAGGAGTGCAGGGAGGGGGCTTTGGGGATCGGCTGACAAATCCAGCGCAGTTCAGCGAGGGCTGAGGGTGAGGACGGCACTGCGGCAGCGTTCAGCACGCTGTCCTCAGCTCCTTGATCTTTACAAGACAGGCATGGAGAATGCTTTAGCGTTCCCTCAGGGGGGCTGACGTGAAGCGCACATGTATGAAAAAAGTTTTTTTTTTTGGACAAAAATCATATACGTAAAAGATATGTTTTTGAAACACGTTTCACACACTGTCAAACGAAATATGGACGGATAGTAGGCATATTTTATTTTATATTTTATATATTTTATTACGTCACAGAAGTAGTAGAGCAGGAAGAAAAGAACGAGCAAAAACACCAAATCAATCTAGTTTTTAACTTTCAACTAACCTAAATTTAAAACTGTTCGAAAACGCTGCATATCGTTGGCATACTATGTCCCCTGCTAACGATCGTTTCCCGGAGCGGGCAGGAAACCACTCACTGAAATAGCACGACTAAAACTCCGTCCTTTAGCTGCGCAGTCTCTTTCTGTGCAGATTGTCACACAAGTGTGTGGGGATGGAAAGTGTTGCGGCTTCGGAAGGGGGTGGCGTGCTACCCTCGGGCGGCAGGGAGCGGCAGAGACGCCGAATTCGTATTAACGGGGGCTGAAAACGGGGACTGTGTGAGTCTGCAGCTTGATCGGCGTTCGGACATTCCGGTGTGGCAGTTCCAGAGACCGCGCTGCTCCGCTATTCTTCTCGAGAGGCACTTTGCCATTTGGGCGTCTCCGTTCAGCGGCCGTCTTCCCCGCCGTAGAAGACCTCCTTTGCGATTCCACGGGCTCCTGCCCTCCAGCTGCCGCGGCCTGGCCTGCCACCGAGGAGGGGTCAGTGGAGTCCCAAGGGCAGAACCAGGGGGCTGAGTCGGGGGCAAAGCCGGGGGTAGAGCGTGCTGCCACGCACGAAGGCACTCGATGGCACTTAGGTGGAGTAGTGGCCCCGTGCTTCCCCCACATGGCGCCGCCGCGTGCCCGCGTCCGCCCGCTTTAGTCTCTGAGCGCCGCTGACGAGGGCCGTGCGCTGCGCAGCGCGGGGCCGTGGTTGTGGCTTTACAATGGCGGCTGTGCGTGACGTGTGTGGCACAGGGCAGAACTATACCACCCAGAAGAGCGGCACGGATTTTCCTGCTCATGACCGTTCCAAAATTCATCTTAAATAAACCCCGAGGTGATCGTTATCGAAACACGAAAACGAAAATTCGTAACGCTATAAATAAACTTTGAACACATCTTTTAGTCACAGTGCGCGTCGAGTGACGCTCAAATACCGACAAACTCAGCTAGCGACGCTGTCGGCGAGGGGTGGTGGAACCGACGCACTGCAGCAGCATGGAATGAGCTCTTCCGGATCCTCGTACCTCGCTGGAAATTAAGCACAGGGCTCGATGCCATTAGCGTAACGGGGGCCGCCCGCTCGATGCGGCTGCTGCAGCAGGACTGCACAGCACTGCACAGCACTGCACAGCACAGCACTGCACCACTATGCTGCAGCGCTGCGTCTGTCGCCGGCACTGGTCCTGTCCCGTTCCTCATTCAAACGCAATTTAAAAATAATTTGAAAGATTTTTCTTTCCTTTTTTTGTGATATTTTCGGAGGGATACGACCCCGGTTTTCGTTCGTCTGCCCACTGCGCGCAGTTGGTCTCTTTTGCTGGGAGAGCTGCCTGTCCCTCCCGCAGTTCGGCCAATAAAATAATGGTGCGACCGCTGCAGAGCTCATTATCATACTGATCCTGCTAAATAATGCAGCGGCGTGACAAATTTTCACCCCCCCCCCTCACCTCTCTCAACTACAGTCCTGTTCCAGCCCTCCCCTTGTTCCGCTGTTGCGTTGATGATATTCCACTTTTTGCCCCAAATAGAGAGGCATGAAATTACTTGATAATTAGGGGATACTATTTGCGTAACTATTTGCGGTGTGCGGTAAAAGAAATGCGAACAATGGCTTCGAGGGACACGGGTTTTCAGAATGAGCGCGGGCTGCCACAGATAGGGTGCCAACGGACAGTAAAATGTAGATGGCTATCGCCAAAGCTCCTTTGTTGACACTAATTATCACCCTTTAATTACAGGTACGCTCTCGCGCCCTGACGGGAGCGGCTGCGTCAGACGCGATAACCATCGGATGCCAGCACTCTCCCCTTAGGGTGAGTGATTACTTGAAAAAAAAAGGAAACGGGCAAAAACAAATTTTCTTGTTTGAACTGCCTCCAGTGTTTTCCTTCTCTCCTGCACTTCACCCTCGCATATCAAAAAGACAAATTTAGGTTTTGAACTTAGGCTCCTCAAATTGATGCGATAGAATATGAATTTTATGATCACTTTAAAACGAAACTTTTGCCCTAAAGCCACGAATGAGAGTTCCGAATAGTGCCATCATCACCTGAGCTTACGCTAAGCGCACGCGGCAAGCAAAAGTGCCACTCGGCCTGTTAAAGGTCCCCCACTCAGGGGGGAGGCCAGCGTAGCCCTGCTGAGCCCCGCCGTGGGCCCGCTAGCGCAGCTCCGTGAGGTGTGCACAGTCTTCATTGCCATTAGCGCCTTGAGGTACTTTGCCTGTGGTCTGCGGCCGCCGCCCTGCCGCCCTGGGGCCCAGACCCTCCCTGGCTGCCCTTCCTGGCATGTCTGCTGGGGGCGGCTGGGCGGGGACAGGGGCTGGTGGGGGTTGTATTGGGAGTACTGCGTCGCGTCGTGGCGTGTCGCTTTGAAAGCGCTCGGTTCGCACGCCGCGGTTGGGTGCCCTCAGCCCCTCTCTTTCAGTTTGCGTGTTTGGTCTGGAGGGGACGCTGGGAATACTGCGGGTACAACTGCAGCAGATACCGCTGCTGCAGTGGAAACTGTTGCGGTCGCAGTGGGCATGCCATAGCTGGCGGACACGCAGCAGCATGAGCGCCTGGAAGGTAGGCAGTGCTGCGGCTCTCCGCGCACCCGAGTCGAGCGGGTGGCCTACGCTCGGATTCACAGGCGCTCCCAGGTACTGCCGACATCCCGGAAGGAGCGTGTAGCGCCGGCGACCCGTGCCTTCCGCGATATGAAACAGAACCAGGTCAAACTCCCACCCGCCCGGCCACCCCCTGTCCCGGCGGAAGGGGGTGGTGAGATTGGCGCTGCCACCTGGGATACGGTGCATCTGGGATGCAGCGTAGAGTGTGAAGCATCACGCGTCTCAAGAAGTCACGGCATCCAATACATTTGCGTACATGAGTGCCACTAGTGTAAATCTGATCAGGATTTACTGATCGTATTTCGGTACTGATCTCATTTCGGAAATCCTGATCGTTTATTGCAAAAACGATCAGGAATGTCCTGATTACACCCAAAAACGATAAGGAAATCCTGATCGGGAAGTATACTATCAGAAAATACGATCTGGAACATTGTGACCAGGATTACAAAATACGATAAGAAAGAAGAGAAGCGATCAGAGGAAATTCCCGATGGTTCTCTAGAACGATAAGAATAGGTACGCGAATTTGTATCAGAAAAATTTCCTGATCTTACTTTTCCTGATCGTAATATGTTCTAATTACATTCTACACTAGTGACATGCGGCGTTGCGACGTCCGCACCAGCCGTGGGCGGAGTGTGACACCTCATAGGAAGTGCGGTGTGTGCACACTGCGTGTCCTACGGCCAGACTGATTGAGCTCCTGGGCCGCTGTTTGAGTTGCGATTGATCACTCGTGCCGCACTGGTACCGACCCGACCCAACCCGACCTGAGCCGCGATTCCATGTAATCGGCATCAACTCCGGCGGCATCCAAACCACTAACGAACGTCTATGACTCACACTGTGTCAGCAATTTCATCCCGAATTGTTTTCTTCGAACATGCTAAACGAAACCGTACAGAGAGGCGCTGTCGCGTCACTGTAAAAATATGTTGGGATATCAACGATGGAACCTCAAAACGCAGCAATTGTGAAATCAGGTTTTTCGTGATTTCAACGAACAACAAATTAACGGCAACTTTATTTTCAGCCGTGATCCGTCGGGTCAGGAACCGCAGCCACGCTGGTCCTGGTGGTGTCTGACGCGCCCTCGCTGCAAAGACGTCGGCGGTTGCCTGGCGGTAATGAGTCGACCTCCGCATAGTCCGACGGGGAGGGACTGGCTGGATCGGAGCAGCAGAACAGCATTCCAAGGGCGTTCAGGGGCCACACGGCTGCGCTGGCTGCGCTGGCTGCGCTGGCTGCGCTGGCTGCGCTGGCTGCGCTGGCTGCGCTGGCTGCGCTGGCTGCGCTGGCTGCGCTGGCTGCGCTACTCGACTTCCGTTCCGACAGCCACCGAAAGCTAGAGTCGAGTGGGGTGTTGTTTGTCGACGCGGTTGGCATACTGCTCGGAGGCTAATATTGCCGATAGGTTGGATGGCGGCCGCGGCTCCAATGCAGGTTGAGATGCAGGCTTGCCCTCCTCCGATTTCTTTGCGGTGCTTCAGCGACTTACACTGCCTCATCGTCTCACCGTCGTTTCATCGCCCGGGGGGATGGGGACCGGTGTCCCCACCCCCCTCCCTCCCCCAGCACATCTGAGGTAAATTGGTTCAGCCGTCGCGCCCGGTTCCCGCACGCTATCCCGCTTTCATTCGCTCTCCAGTCGCCTCCGCTCCCCCCAGCCTCCTCCATGAGCGCAACACCTTTCTGTGCGCCTTTCTTCCCCCGCGGTATTCTGCGGCACCCACATCAGTTGGATTCTCCGCATCTGTGCATCCTTACATAATACTCCCTACACCGATACTCTCATTTCTGTCTGCGCCTCCCACGCGCCCCACGCCTCCATTATCTCCGCCTCTGTTCACTTCCTTATTCTTTCGTCTTCCTCTTCACCTCGGTCCCATCATCTGGTTCTACCCCTTTGCATTACGTTCGTGCACGCACACACATCCTTTTCCCCGGTCTTACTTTTTTCCTGCGTCCCCCCGGGTGAAAGCCAGAGGCCTTTCTCTTCCGCTTCCCTTGCTGCACCATTGCTCCTTTACTTTTATTGCCTGGCCATTGTGCTTTCGTCGCTCCGTCTCTAGCCTGGCCCGCCTCCCGGTTTACAGCATACGCTTACTGGATCCCCATCAGAAGGTAACCCTATCTCCGTTTCCGATAAGCCTGCTCATCGCGCGATCTGACGGGATGATACATGAGTGGTTTTACCGACATTACACCCGGGCCCGTATGAGATTTTGTTCCTGCACCGATTTGCACACGTTCACCGCGCTGAAGGAGTTTTCTCTGAGTACTTTACCACGACGTGCACTTGATGCCGTGGATGTATAATGCATGGTGCGCTGCACTCACACTGTAGCGTGGCCTTCTTCAGCGCCTCCCCGCTGCATCCCTCTGTCGGCAGAAGTGGCGGGCACAACATATGCCTCAGGCACAGACGCCTCATACATAGGCGCACGCGCCTACGCCCACACACACACACACACACACACACACACACACACACACACACACATACACACACACATACACACACACATACACACACACACACACACACACACATACACACACACACACACAGCCGCACAGACAGCCGCGCACACACGGCATCGCAGACTACCTGGAGAGTTTCGTTATCGGGTTTAGAAAGAAAAGGGCTCGTGTGGTGAGGGGAGCCCGGGTTCAGGTTCTGCTGAACGTGCGGTCACAATTTTTCTTTTCTTCGAATTTTATATGATTCTTCTGAAACTTTTTCTTGGCAGGTGTACATGGCTCGCTTGGGAAGAGAAAGGGGACTGTACAAAAGCGGAGGCCCCTTCGTTAGATTCCCGGCTGATTGCGAGCGAACCATCGATGCTGCTCCTGACATGACCACCACTTTGTTGCTTTTCTTTTCATTTCTCTTCTTCTTTCTTTCTTTTGCGAGTCTCTTTCGTTTGGCAGCTCTCTTCCTTTTTCTCTCTCATCTGTATCGCGCCCGCAGTATCTCGCTCTCTGTCGCTCACTTTATACACTCCCCACGTCCGGCTGCTCTGTCACCGGAAACGAGTTGACAGCTTTCAGGATTCATTCTGTTTACACTCTGGCACGCCGCATGAAGCACGCGCTTGATTTCTCTCGTCGTTTTGTCTCCTTTCATTTTCCGACAGGTCGCGTCGACCACGGGAAAGTGCGATGGGTGGATGAAGGGTAGCGCACGAAGTAGCGTTACTTACACTTTTGAGAAAGCAGAGTTGCTGGCCGGGTAGCGGTCGCCTGCCTCCTCTCCGTGTCCGCCTAATCTGAGCTCCGAGCGCTGCCCTCCCAAACGGCTTTCTTCTGTAGTTTGTTGAGCCCCCCGCTGGAGGCGGGAAGCCCAGGACGGCCGAGGAAGAATGTGCCGCCGTCTGACCTGACTGAGCGCTCCGCACCGCAGCTCCGCGCCCCTCTGCGCCCCTCTGCGACACCCGGAGCGGTGAGCTCAAACAGCAGGGTGCGCGCGCAGCACAAGTGTGCCATAAATTTGGCGAGACTGCGATCACGATAATGACGCGGTAAGTTGTGTAGGGGCTCCCGGGCCTTGTGGGACTGCTCTCGCGTTTTCTCGCCCCCCCCCCCCCTCTCGGTCCGCGGTCGAGCTGTTCCACGTTCGCACTAACGCACACACCCGGTCCTGCCAGCGTTCGCTGCACTGCACCGTACACCTTTGCCTTCCGAGCGGCCGCCCCGGCGGTGCTGCGTACGGAATGAGGTCAACACCTTTTATTTGGCGCTCCCTGTTCCTCTCAGCCTATACACGAGGGCCGCTGTCTGTTGTACAGTGCGTGGATGACATCAGCACCCCCTGGGACTTTCCTCCCGCCACGTGTGAGGGTGAGGCCCCATGAGGCCCCGTGAGGTCCCGAGGCCCTGTGAGCTGGTCGGCGCCCACTCCAGTGGATGATACGGAATAGGGTCGGTGGTCCCAAAAGCAACAAAAGACGGAATTGCAGTAATAACTCTTGGGACATGGCAACTGCGAAGTGGACTCCTAGGGGCAAAACCTTGTGCACGCAGAACAAGAAGAAGATCCACCATCATAGATGCTAACAAGGGGAAGGTGGACGCCGCAGCGTCCATGGGTTAACTCGCTCTTTGCATTTTTTGATTCTGACTTTAATTCGCAACCGGAATATACTTGGTAGCAGATTTGGATTTGGATCAATGTGTTCGCCTGCTCGCGCTATCGTCCTGGTGGTGGCACTTCAAGACAGAGATCCGGCCCCGGTGTCCGCCTCCCAGTGTCGCCATTAGTCGAGCCACCTCAAGTTTGGCTCATGAACTTTCATCTGCAGTGATTTGTGAACCTCAAGAACCAGAGACATTTTGATTTCTTAACGTTGAATGCGGTCTGAGACCTTGATTTTGCTTTTGGGGTGGTTCCAGTCCTCTTAAAGAAAGGGAGGAGTAGTTGTAGTGCTTTAGGCTCTTTCCAGCAAACAGCTGGCATTCTCAACGCTGGCTACTTTGGCTAGCCCTAGTCTCGCTCAGGGTCTCAACTGCATTCTCAATCTGTACGCCAACAACGCAACGCGGCGGCCCGCGGTTGCCACAACAGTCCTGTGCGGGACTCAGTCTGTGAGCGGCGCTCACCCAATAAAGTCCTTCTGGTTCTATCATTCGACTTGTGTGTGCTCTTCTTCAGTCCGAGACCGAGATAGTTCAACCGTTCAACTGACAGCGCAAATACATACAATTTACAAATAATATCATTTATTAAAGGTGGTACAACTGGATATCCAGTCAGCAGTGCTGCCACTCACTTTTACGGATGCTTTCATAACTACATGATGATTTAGTTACACTTCTTGCCGCTAGATGGCTTTTATTATCAAGATGGTGGTGCCAATCGACCAACGTCATTCCCTCAAGCATAACCTAATACTTTTATTGACACCGTCCCCACCCCCTCCCCGCGCGCTATTTCTCACAAATGATATCCCTCTATTATTTACTACAACTAATCGTTTACTTTTGTGCTTCTGATATAACTGTCACCTAATAAAATGCACTTTCCACCCAACGCCGGTTGGGTAGGCTTCCCATCTGCCTCGAAATTCTCTGGTCGCTAGGAGTATTCAAAATACCCCTCGCGCAAGACCTTTTAGGATGTATTCGGATCATTTCCAGATTCCGTCTATGAGTTCTATGCATCATCACCCCCCCACCCCAATCCCCCTGGGAGCGAGTAGTTCGAAAATATGCTTCTTTTCTCTCTCCGATGCGTGGTTTTCGAGATTCCAAGCCAGCGGAAATCCGCGGTCTGAACGGCTATTATTTAACCACGTAAATGAGTGGGAGCTTCTCGCTCGACAATGCGTTCCTCGACGGATCCGCGCCCTCAGCGGCTCTGAATACGATGGGTGGTCTACATCCAGGCGTTTTTTCCTACTTTGACTCCGTTTTTGACAAAATTCACTACTTTCCGATCACAGCAGTTATTTTCCCACCAACTACTATTGCTCCCTTGTGTATCCCACACATTTAGTGGGTAACTGCAATACAAAACTTACATCGTAAGGCAGGAAAATTTTGTTTTTTGCTTATATATTTTTCATTTTGATTATTCATTGGCTATAATACAATCACGCACGTTCCCTGCATCAATACCTATCCATTGATACCCCACATAACATTCCACACATTTCCAAACCGACGCGAAGCCACACTGAACGTTTTTACATTTTGGGCCTAGACCAATACTCGCTCTCTGCGACGCGGAGTAGCGCCAGCGTTGGAAGCCGCGCTCGCAAAGAGCGAGTAAAAAGTGGGCTCGTTCTTTACCCAATTTACAAGTGAAATTATTTTAAGAAAAAGTTCAAAAATCATAAAGACATTTCAGGTTTTTTTTTAGTTGTGTGTTGTGGAAGACCTTGATTTGTTTATCGGGTTAGGTGGCAGCACCATCTCCACCTCATTTTACACGAATTACTACACACAGTTAATACAACATTTTCTCTTACCCTCGTTAATTTTAGATACATGTTCAATCTTTATTTAACATTTCAGCTTGTAATCGTCATATTTTCAATGCCCTTCGGGTGTCATAACATCTATAACTTACTGAGACTAGTTCATTTAAAACAATACACAGACAACTGGAAAAAACCTCAATTATTTCTATCAGAAAGATTCTCAATCTTCAAAATGAAACCTAACTGTCTTCCTAACTCCTCGTAACTGTCCTCCTAGATGAAACTGTGCCACTAAATTACATCCCTACCGGGTACAATACTCGTTCTTCTAACCTACATATTGTTCTAAATGTGCGGGAAAGGGGTTAAGAACAAGCAAAAATTATTGCTTGAGTCACAATCAATTTGTTAGTTGATTTTACGACAAGCAACAAATTTAGTTGTGAGAACTAAGATATCGTTGGGATAACGGAAAGTGAGTTGCGTTAGGGAAAAGTTCGTTCATTTCACCTCTCACTGGAGCTGCTGATTTTTTTGTTGTTCCTCCGAAACCGCAGTTCTTGCAACTAAATGTGTCCCAAAATCAACGAAATATTTCGTTGTAACAACTAAAATTCATTATATTGCGCGTGAGTCAGAGAGTGGGATGCGCCTGAGACACGGCGATGACTTCCTAAACACCTGTCCTCATGAGCCTGCGTTTGCATATGTCACCACCAGGCTGCGCTGGCGTCAGAGCGTGCGAGGAGTGGTGCTCACGGCAGGCGTGCGCGTGCACGGTGCTGCCCTACATCAGGCCGGCTAGGTCACCGGCTGCTGACCCGGTCCCTTGCCAACTGGCTGCCGCCAGCGGCTCGCCGGGAGGGGAATGAAAAGGACGGGGCGATAAAGAACGCGCCAACGGAGAAAATGAGAGGGAAGAAGGGCAGTCGAAGGCGGGGACCTTGTGACGACTGACAGGGGAGATGCGGAAGGCGCAGCAGGGGGGCCTAAGATAAGCGGCCTAACTTATTCAAACTGGAGGGAGGCGGCCCTGCGGGGCCCTGCAGGGCCCTGCGCCAGGCCGGGATTAGGCACAAAGGGCCGCACACAGGATCCCCGTCACGGCAACATCGCAGTTGTTGGGCGAAGGCCTGCAATAAGACGGCTGGGGATGGATCGCTGCTGATCCAGGGTCGGGGAGGCGGGGGCCGGGACGGACGGGCACTACGGGGGGGGGGGGGCTGGAATCCACCCTCCGCACCGCCTTCCTCGTGTGCCGGGGGACGATGAAGACGGCAGAATATTTGCCGCACATTCATTACCCTAGGCCAGAACAAGGCGGGAAATACGGGGACGCTCCGTGTCTCCAAGATAATGTTTCCTCCTCACGTCGCGAGCGGAGGCGAACTCTTAGGGACAAATAACAGCGAAATAATATCCCCGCACGTCCCGGCCGCGCCACCTCACGCCTCACGTTACAGCCGCCTCTCTGCAAATTTATCTTCATCCATTGCTTTCCGCGCGGCCGAGTGAAATGCCACTTTGTAGCCCCCCCCCCCCCCCCCCGCCCGCTCACCTGCCCGCCTCACACACCACCACGCCCTCGGCCCTCACTCCTCGCTGCTTTCCCCTTATTCCCTCACCCCCCTTTTTCTTTCAGCCCAAAACAAATTAGCGCGACCGTGCTGAGCGGTGGGTGGTGGGGGCTGTGGCGCGTCTTATTTATGCAGCCGGATGGCAGTATGGAATTACGGGGCGCCGTGCGGAATGGGGCCCAGCACAGCGGCCGGGGCCCCGCCTGCATCTGCAGGGGTCCCGGGGAGCCACACGGAGCCCCCTGGGGACCGGCTCTGTACCGCAGACTCTATGCCGATCACCGAGATGATTACTCAGAGCGGGAAATAACGTTTCAGCGCCCGAAAGCACTGCGCGTCAAGAGCACTGCCGCTCACTCACCGCTTCTGTTGCCGCATTTTGTACATTCCCGATACCGCGGAACAGCAGTTCGCCCGGCCCAGCCGCTCTGATTCAGCGGCGCTGGAACTTTTCGCCTCTCCCTCCACTCCACGTCGCCGTCAAAGAAATGCTGATGATGGCTTGAGTAAGAAGGAATTTGTTTCATTAATTAATCGAGAGCTGGGATATTATTCAGTGGGCGTTTGAAATGTGGGTCAATTAACAAGGCGCCTCTCCTCCGCAGCCGTTTCCGGATCGAAACCGGCGTAACTCTGTGGCGCTTTCTGATCCGACCGCCAGCTGCGACAACGCAGCCGGTCGAAAAGGACCACTGGCACTGATTTCAATGTCATTGAGTTTTAGAGCAGGAGCTGCCCGACTGCATATCTGATTTTTATTTTCTCCCCTTCCGTAGCTTCGGCTAGCCGCCTTTCGACCACTCGTCTTGCTTTCGTGTCCCCGTGCCATGCCCTTCCAACGTGAGGAGCTTTGCACTTTGCGCTTTTATTCATTAGGGCAAGCAGACTGGGGAGTAAGTCGGCAAGGCGACCGCCAACAAAAGCCAACTTCGGGGAAGAAAGTTGATCAGGAAAGGCCCTTTATTGAAGGTAGTACACCGCCGTCCTCTGGTCTGCCCACAAGATGGTCCGGTAATTAAATGAAACGCTTTGCAAGAGCATTAACCTGAGTTACCAGAAAAGTGAAACGCAGCCGGACGGGCACCGGGGCCTCACGCCGCTGCCCGTGCTACGAGAACGCTTTTGATTTCGCTTTTTCCTGTTTCGCGAATTCGTTGGGGGGAAAAAGCGAAGAAATCAGAATTCCCTCTTGGACTAGGGGCCGCTGTTTGGGAGCTGGCTGGAGTGGCGGGCGGCTGGGTCGCTCGACATATACGCGTCGGAGGTAAACAGTTGATGTTGGCCCCACATCCGCGCGCCCCCACCTCACCTTGGCCTACAACATTTTCTTTGTGACTTTCCCCAGACACACTTCTGTGGTTTTATCTGCATTCCAAAGAGGGTCATCACGTGCTCATAGGCAGTAGAATTTCGTTCAAGTCACCCATTCACCCCGTATTACGCGTGTTGCGCGGAAGAGGGTTCCAGCTGTTTTCTGCACCCGACGTTTTTGTTGATTGTCCCATTTTACGTTCTTCCCTATTCTTATTCGGGGAGGAAAGTTTTTTTTTTATCGTGTTACACGACCCAGTGCGCAAACTTTTTTTATTTGCGGCTTCAATGAGTTGATTGTGTTTCCCTGAAGGTCCGTGTGTTTTGTCTTCGTAGCATCAAAGAGTAAAAGGGCCCGCGCTCGCCGCATCGAGTTACTCTCCTTAAAACAGTCAGGCTGAAGAAAAAAAAATCGTCGCGAGCGTCAAAGTTTCGTTTCCGAAACGAGATTCACGTCTTGGCGCCAGAAGAGAAGAGAGAGAGAGAGAGAGAGAGAGAGAGAGAGAGGGTGGGGGGGGGGGGGGGGGCAAGGGAGCGGTGCTATCACGCCTGCGCGCCGCACAGGAGTCCCTCCCTCCCCCCGCTCGCACTCTTCCTCGGCCCAAGTTTTCACGCCTCGGCGGAAGGAGTGGAGCCGTGGAGCTCCCATCTGTGACCGATAGCCGATGACAACTTTCATCATACCCACCCGGCCGGCCGCAGCTCCTGAGTTGGCGCCCAACGCCGGCAAATCGTTCCCTATTCGCGGGGGGTAAAAGAGGGGGGTGGTTCTTCTGCGGCAATCTTGCTCGCGGCGCAGAGAAAATGGCCTCGAGAAAGTGCTGCTGCCGCGAGGGCCGGAGGTGGCCGGGGGCCGTGCCACCACTGCTATAGACCTTAGGCTTCAAACTGAAGCTGACGCGCTTCGAACGACTGGACGCGTCAAATTGAAGGAGAAGAGCTTCAAACGGTGCCCCCCCCCCCCCCCCACTCCCGCCGGAGTCTCCCCCACCACCACAGCCGGCCGATCCCCGGCCCGCAGCCGGCTCGGCTCGGTTCGGTCAGGCTGGGCTGGCTCGTCGCTGGGCGGCGCTCGGCTCGAATTGTCTCGGCGTCGTTCGACTCGTCGCGCACCGCCTCGCCTAGACAATTCGAGCCGAGCGCCGCCCAGCGCCGAGCCAGCCCAGCCTGACCGAACCGAGCCGAGCCGGCTGCGGGCCGGCAAACGGCTGGCTGTGGTGGTGGGGGAGACTCCGGCGGTAGTGGGGGGGCGCCGTTTGAAGCTCTTCTTCTTCAATTTGACGCGTCCAGCCGTTCGAAGCGCGTCAGCTTCAATTTGAAGCATAAGGTCTAGCATTGACCACCTGGTCCGTGTGCGTGAGACCTCCAAACCGTTCTTTTGGTAAAAACATGAAAATAAGGAATGTTGAGACGTCAAAATTGCGTCGCAGATGACCATTCCGTGATCAATCCTTGCTCCTGTGGGCGCGCGGGCTTTCGGGTTGCGTGCTCACGCTCAAACACAACCAGCAGCAGCACAATCGTGACCAGCGCTGTGTCTGTTTGGAACGGACAGCGTGCACGCGAACGTTTGTGTTCCGCACCGCCTCATTATCGCCATATTTCTGTTTGTGTGCGATGACCATAACGCAACTGCTGTTCACCGGGCATTTCTCGGATTTGGGAGGAAACCTCGGCACACACCGCCTCCTTGTTGTCCCCCCCCCCCCCAGCCCCCCCGCTGAGCCTGCACCACCCGCAGTGCCAATGCTCCAGAGATACCACCAGGTGGCCGGGCCCCGCTGGGTCTAGCCCTGCCCGGCGCGCGTGTGCGGTGTCCCTATTCTCCCCCCCCCCCCCCCGAGACTTCACGGTTTGTTTGTGTGAACCGACGCCCCCTCCCCGCTACACGTACATATATATTCGTTTGGCTCGATGGGCGTTACTTTTCGAAGGCCTGGCTGGCACCGTGGTGCACAGCATACACATCCCAGCCCGTGCCGCTCCAATATCCGTCTGATTTGCAAGGGTATTTTCAAGTCTCGTTATGTACTCGGATCCTGTATTTGTTCGACTCAGACGGACAGCAGCCAAATCCAAGCGCAACCGGATGAGGCTGGCTGTATAAACAGCGGGCACAGACTGTCGTCTGAAGCAAGGCTGTGAAAGCATACTGTCTCGGACGGGTCATATACTGTCTCGAAGGCTTGCGGGAAGCTGAGCGATCATGGCGGGGCATGGCAGGGGAGCCAGACCGCACCACCGCCACCCTGATTCTAATGACGATATTGACTTTGCTGCTGCTCTTTGTGCCCGAGACAGCGCCACGGCAACCGCAGCTCAGAGAGCCACCCCATAACCCCCTCACCCTCGCCACCCCACATCCTGCCCACCGCACCGCCCGCTCTCGCGCCATCTCCGCTGTTGTTCCTGCGCCAGTGAAAAAGGAAGACCCCACCCCCTCCCACCCACCTCTTCCAGCCCCGGTCTATTGGATCCCAGCAGGCCGGACTACTTCCCTCTGCCAAGGCCTCATACCTCATGCTTTTGACATAGAGGCCACATATTTTATTTTTAGGCACGAAGTAGCCGTATACGTAGTATGACTCAGGATTTGATGATGGCCTCTTAAGAGAATTGTAATTTTGTAATTTAAAAAAAAAAGTGTTCTTTCTGTTAAGTTTTGTTTAAAATTAGGAAAGGAGTACCTAGTAACCCACAAATGATATTTTTGAAGTGACATTGAAATCTGTATGGACAATTAGGAAGAAAATTAAGGAGACTGACTTGGCTCGGGGTTGTCCTCTACTTCGTTCTCTCTCATTCACGCGGTAAGGAATAGAAGACAGTGAGTGACAGATTTTGACTCTAACAAAGCTACGATGGATGTCGACTGTGATTCGATTTTCGTCACGTCCGAGCCAACGTTTTCCGCTTCTCTGTCTTTCTCATAAAAAAGCATAGATATACACAATAATAATGGCTGGACAATTCAGACGTGTCCTGTCAATGTGCATCCGCAGGGAAACTGAAGCAAAATGAACCTCATGGTAACTCAAAATTCAACAACGAGTGATAGCAGTATTTTACGAAGTGTTATATTATTTTTTAGTTCTCGTAAACAAAAAAGTGTTTTCTTTCATGCGCTAAGTATTTTCTGTTGTGACTTCTATGGCAGCAACGATGGGGGATGGGCAGGGACGAGCACGTCGGCCTGACACCAGCAGTTGTCGGGGAGAGACAAAGGTGGCTGACAAAGGAGGTAAAGAAATGGACGCAGGTTACACAATGGAGAGAGAGGGAGACAGAGAGATACCTCAATGGCGGGAGTGGGCTCCGCATGGAGGTTGGTATGGTTCCGCTGTGGGCTGCCCACCGCACGGTGCTACAGCATCAATCAGAGCTGTGTGGTTTCTCGTTCATCTAAATGACGCGGAGAACAGCATAACAAACGGAGCAAGGGCAACGGGCGGTGCGTTGCTAGAGACAATTCCTTTCGCACGCCTTTCTCTCACCCGTAACGTTCACGCACGCATGTCCCTCCAGCGGAAGTAATTGTTAACACAAGGCCGTATTTGCTTTCGTAGAGTGCGCGTGCATGCAATCCCTCGTCCGCTCCTGCGTCAACACGAATCCGTACTGCTGTAATGTTTCCGGCCCCTCACCTCGCTGGCCCCGTTTCCATATTCCTCGTTGTGAACTCCAAACATTGTCGACAGGCCGCAGTCTGCTGCTGCCGCTGGGCCACGCGCTGCGGTGGGCTCTGTTGTCGGAGCGCTTCACACATCGGCTTCACATGACATTCCTGGCGCATTGTTCCGTCCGAGATCGCCGCGCCATGTGGGTGTGGTCCGGACTGGAACCGCGGTGGGGCGAAATTCGGGAGTAGCGTCTTGAGGGTCGTGGGGAACCGAAGGGGGGTCCGGAGGGGGACCCGGGGGAGTGCCCGGAGGAGGGGATGGAGGGGGGCCGGAGCGGGGCCCGGCTGGGACAGCGACGCGCTGCACGGGTCCCTATTCCAGACAGGTCATTTGTCTGCCCCCAAAAGGCGCCGCTACACAGCCCCCCCCCCCTGCTCGCACCCCTTAACCCCTCGCCCCCTCGAGTGTGTACGAGCACCGCCCATAGCTCATCTCCTGGATCCCAAAGCCCCCTTATCATATCTTTGCTCCGTATCGATTAGCTCGCGACGCGCCTGACGAGATCGTCAACGCGCCCTTCCGTACCATAAGCCTCTTATTCCGAAGACTGGCAACCCATCACTTCTCAGATGTGATGCAGATCGATGGAGGTTGTAATCGAACTTGTGCGCTGCGTGGGATCGAGGACGGCCCCGTGTCCGGAACGGATTAGCAAAGTTTGGAGAGTGTTTCCGTCCAGCTTGAGGAAGGCCGTGCCCACGTAGCCGTACACGCGCACACCCACTTACGGCCGCCCAGTGAGAGCTGAGAGGGGTGTCCCGTAGGTGCTGCTCTAGAAGGGGACCGTTGTATAGAAGCGGCCATCGCCGGGGCGTTGTGGTGCAAGAACGGCTCAAGGGGACTTCGGTGCACAGCAAAGGGCAGTCCGAAGGAGAGGTCTGGGGCCTGAAGAAACAGCTCACTGGGGCTGGCGGGTGGAGGGATCCGGGAGGACGGCCGCACGCGATAGTCGCCCGCGCATATAATTGGACTGGCAAGGATCTGGCGGTGATGGCGGCGCAGCGCTGTGACAGGCGCCAGCCGAATCACGTTGTTGACAACACAGAGGGCGGCAACTACGAGACAGGGCCCCAAATGAGGACGCCGCAACTGAATGGCATCTACACTCATTCATCCGTCGTGGACGTGGACGAAACTGCTGACATTTCGGCTGAGTGGAGTAGGGATGACTTTCGATCCATGTAAGGCCACCAATGCTGTTTCCCTGAAGACATACAATAGAGAATACATTACTGCGATTAGTTCTGCTCGGGATGTTGGGCGCGGAGTTGACTGTTGACTCTATCTCTCCTGCTTTGACCTTCGGATGGCGTTGGCGGCTGTGAGCCATGCTCCCTCTATCTCCGTTTGCTGGTTGCTGCCAATTAGTTTCGATTCCTTGATCGAGATCGAATCCACAGAGGCAGAAATTGATTCCGACCGCTCTCCTCTCCTATCCCTTTAACTCTCCGCCGTTCTCTCTGCCTCTCCCCATCACACACACACACACACACACACACACACACACACACACACACACACACACACACAGAGCTCGTCAGCGATGACGGCGAAGAGATCCCATCGTCCTGAGTGATTGTGGGAGACAGCAGACCGGTTTCTGTTACTCGCTGCCGCGCCGAAGTGGTCCGGAAGGTCAGGGACGTCCTCGGGGCCATTGCCAGAGAGGGGTGAGTTAGTTAGCAGCAGAACTATTAGCGTACAGATCAGAGTGAGCGGTCGCCCCTAGCCAAGGACAGCAGACGCCCGCGGCCCTGTGGCCGTCCTGTGGCCTGCGGCGTACCGCCCAGACAGGTTAACAGGCACCGCGGAGAGCACGAGGCTGACGCCGTCTGACGCCCGGCGTTACTGTGGAGGTGAGGTGACGGCAAACGGTCTGCGAGGCGTCGGCCTCCGTCGGTGTGGGCGGAAATAATTAACTGCTTCTTAGCGCGGCCACTGAGCCCCGGCCCAGCCCCGCGCCCTGCCTTCCATTCAGTATCGCGGCCCCATTACCGTCGCCCAGACCTCTTCCTGAATGTGCTTCGAATTTGACTGGCGGCTGCGAGCAGAGAATGGATTAGGACGCTCTGGAGTGTGTTTCACTTCACTGAGGTCTATCGCCGGTGAATGCAGTTCCTCGCAGGCTCGCGTTTTTTTTTTTTTTTTTTTTTTTTTTTTTTTAAGCAGATGGTACCTCAAAACACTAACATTAAAGCTAAAAATACTATCCCACTTTGTGAGATACTGGTAGGCCCGGAGTTTCACGGGGGTTTGGTTCAAATAGACGTTAAGTTTACATTTTGTTCTTTTTGGTTTTGTTTGCCTTCTTTAATTTTTTAATTCATGGAATGAGGATTTTGCTTGAGCCTTGTTTCAGTTTGGGGTGGTTTGGGGGTGGTTATAGAAGTTAAGTTTATATTTAGTTCTGGTTTTGTTTGCTTTCTTTTTTTTTAAATTCATGGAATTAGGATTTTGCTTGAGCCTTGTTTCAGTTTTGGGGTGGTTCGGAGTGGTTTGTATCTCCTTCGAGGGGGAGAGGGAGTAGTTGAAGAGCTAGGGCGCCTAGGTAGCGGTCAGTGTAACGCTTGCATTCTCATACGCGGGCCGCCTAGCGCTAGCCTCCTGCAAGGCTCTCGCACTGTTGTCCCCCCCACCGGTCCCAAACGGTCCTGACTCTTGAGTCGCCTCCCTTTTAGCGGGGCCTGGGTGTGCCTCGGCTCGGCTCGCCACATCGACAATGGGTACCCGGCAAAGGCTACGCAACAAAAAAGAAGGACGTCCGATTTGGCTGTGCTCTGAAGAAGGACAGAATGATACTGAGTCAGGCAGAGGTTGCTGATGCAGCCTGCTGACGAGTCGAGCATAGCTCGTCTAGAGGCGTTGTAACAGTAGCTCTGTCTCTTGCTATCACCATTGGATGGAGAGAGCAAGCTGAAGTTTGAAGTGGTTTTTCTGATCACTATGATGTTTTTTGAATGTAACAACACGCTAGACTTCTTAATACGACTATTGTCCGTTATTCTGTTAGACAGATTTTTGATTTTTTAGATCGTTTTGATTTTGGACTAGTGGTGCCTGTTGACGAGGTGCTCTGTCTCTTACTTTCCCCATTGAAAGGAGTGAGAAAGCCGACTTTAAAACACGTTTTTAAACGGTGTGTGATATTTTTGAAGAGTAAAAACACGTCAGCGTGTCTTGTACGAGTACCCTTCGATAATCTGGAGAGTTTGAGAAACTTCTGTCAGAGGGCCATATGGGGCTATGCTTCCAAGAAAAAAAAAAAAAAAAAACAGTCCAATCTGACGAAACTATAAGGCAACTCCGTTTCACTCCGTGCCTAAAAATCAAAACTCAATTAGTTTGAGGTGTCAGCTAGCTTTTACTGCCGATAAGTCGAAAAGGCGTAGCGAGTGCGGCGAACTAATAATATAAGGTGGGCCGTGGTGGGGGACCCGTGGTACCGTTGGCGGTGGCGGGCCGCGGCCCACGAGCCGATTGTCGCGCACTGTTCGCGCATCATTGTTGTCCAGAACGCCAACGGCTCGGCTCCGCCTGCACCAGCCTGCACTCGGCTGGCCTCGCCTCGCCTTAGCTCGCTTGGCCAAAGGGTCTCTGCTGAAACCGAAAATAAACTTTCCGGTAAACAAATTTGCCTCAGGAAAATGTTCTTTTCTTTCAAATATCTTCGGCTCTCACTCATAATACAACAAAAGATAAGTACTGCTTTCACACATTAACATCCTAATCCCTTAAGAAACTGGACGACATTTAGAGTTAGTATCATCTGCTTCCTAATAGGAATTTAGATTTTTTTCTTTCTTCTAATTTTGTATATGTTGGAAAGATCTTTTTGAGGAGTCAGCGCCATCATCACCGACGACTTCATGTCGCTGGTAAACATTCGCCAGTGGGCGAAGAATCGTACGGAACAGAGAACCGTATTGCCTCTGGGACCCGCAGTACCTGCAGAGGCCCCCGCACCGCGCACCGCCCCTTCCCTCTCCTCACTTCCTCTTTCATGCTGCCGGCATGCTGCCGGCGTCTCAAAAAAAAAGTATATATATTTCTCTTTCCGTGCACGATTCGGTGCGGTCGCAGCGGCCCCAGCCGTGGCCGTCGTCTGGACGGAGAAAAAGAAGTGCTACGTTGCCAGGGGAGAAAGGGGCAGGGAATTCTTTGCCGCGGTGCGAAGCCAGCCGGGGCCAGGCCTGGTCCGCTAGTCCCCGTGCGCTGACAAGCTTTTGGCCCGTTTCGAGGCCTACTTTCGTTGGCCGTTTGAGGCTGCGCATCCGTGGATGGTGGAACAAGAATGAGGCCGCCGACAGCGATCGGTGCGGAGGTCCCCGGTGGCCCTGGCACAGCCTGGCACAGCACAGCCGAGTGTCACACAGGGGGCCAGCCTCTGCATCCGCAGCATCCGCAGCCTCCAGTCCAGCGCGCACCGCCGCCGTCCCGACTTCTCTGGTGGAGATTCAAAGCCGTGGGCTACGGATGGGGGCGGGGGCGGGGGTCCGTGTGGTAGGGGCGGCAGAGGGGAGTATGGAGTATGGCGGAGCTCGGGTGAGCCGGCCTGCCTCGCATCCCCATGTTTCCTGAGCGTGTGTTTTTTAAAACCACGTCGTTCCTTCGAAATATAAAACATGTACTCCTGCCCGGGTCCAGCACGGCAGGTAACACACACACACACACACACACACACACGTAGTCACACATACACGCGCGCCTTGTGTACCTGACGCCTGCAGGCCACAAGCAAAGGACGTCGACACGGATGGGGGAAAAAAAGGCTTAAATAAAGAGAGAAGGGTGGGTTGGAGAGGAATGCAAATGACCTGGGTCCTCATTCATATTGGACTGGAGGGGCGAACGGACAAATTCACTCAAATTGAGTATGCTCCTCCGTAGTGTAGCTTTAATCAAAACAGGATGCGCCTGGGAGCAGGCGGAACACATTCATTTGTTTTCAGACCCGGGTAAAAAGAGTTGTATATGGGACCATATACGAATTGTATATAATAGTATATACATTGTATACAATCGTATATAGGACCGTATACATATATGACCCGTACATGAGCCGTATATGGGCCATATACAGCAAGATTCACTTTTACAACCGTATAGGAATCGTAAAGAAAATAGGAATTGGGACCATATACGGGCTTGTATATGAGTTCTATATGGTCTCATATACGATTCATATACACTTTTACACGGGTCCATTTATGATTTGTGAATGCAAATTATGGGGTCCACAATCATATACAATCATATACAATCATATACAACAACTCACTTTACCCGGGGAGTACGACACATAAGGCACAGTTCAAACAAATATTTTAAATCTCACGTCACGTATGTTCGAGGCGTCGTCCTTATCCACCTTACTTGACGCCTTACCTGTGAGCGCCTGCCACGTCGGCAATCCCGCTTCATGCATGCAGGCGTGCGGTGCGGGCTGGCCTACCCCGGATTATGCAGGCGTTCACCGCCGCTCGGGTGTGTATGTAGGCATGTCTCAAAGATGAACAAGAACTTTGAGACTTCATTTTCCCCCGGCGTCATAAATAATACTCCTTTAGCCGCCCGGCGTGATAAGGGCTCCTGCGACGGCGCTGCACGCTACCTGGGGCCGCTACCTGTTGTGTCTGTCTGTCTGTCTGTGTGTCTGTCTGTCTGTCTGTGGGCGCCCCCCGCTGCAGCGTAGTTTCGCAGTGAGTCAGCTGCTTGCTACAGTGTGGCTGACTGAGCGTGCTGTAACTTCGCCCGCCAGTGCCCCCTCCAGGCCACCACCACCACCACCACCACCACCACCACCACCACCACCACCACCACCACCACCACTACCACTACCACTACCATTCCGCTCCTTGCGACGCGGCCCTCACGGACGGCATGGCGGTGCACTGTGTGTGTGTGTGTGTATGTGTGTGTGTGTATGTGTCTGTTTGTGTGTGTGTGTGTGTGCGTGCGCGCGCGCGCGCGGTTACCGTGCGAAATGTACGCAACTGCGCATTCCAGGGGCCCTAGAGCCGCATCGTCTTGCCCGTGTTAGAGTAGCTCCCTCTGCCTTCACGTCCAGCTTCCCCCGTCCACACCATTCCCTCCCGTTTTCCGAACATTCCCCCTCGTTGGCGTGTCGCGAACTGTTGTTGCCCCTACGCATTTCTTCCTCCCCGCCCGCACACGAAAGGCTTAGCCCCGCGGTAAGACGGGGCCCTCACGGGGCGGAGGCGGTGAGCTCCAGGATGCGGGGGGAGGGGGGGGGGGTGGAGGGGAGCGGGGATGGAGAACGGGCTGGCCATGCGGCGCCCATGCGGTGCCCGGCCAGGGCCAAAAGGCGGCCAAATTGGGGCGCCGCGCCGAGCGGCCATTTGAATGGGGCAGGCAAGCGGGAGCGGGCCGCGCCATGGGCCGAGCGCCCGCAACCCTGCCGACCCGACAGATGTATTTCATAAGCAAGCAGGCCGAGAGGATCGCCCCTCCCTCTCACTCCTCCTTCTTGCTATTTTCCCCCCCCCCCCTCTCTCTCTCTCTCTCTCTCTCTCTCTCTCTCTCTCTCTCTCTCTCTCTCTCTCTCTCTCTCTCTCTCTCTCTCTCTCTCTCTCTCTCTCTTTTTCTCTCTCTCTCTCTCTCTCTCCCTCTCTGTCGCTCTCTCCCGCCATTCCGGCCGCCCCCTCTGGCTAGCCAAACATAGACCCGACATGCGGAACATATGAAGGCAAGAAAAGGGCGGTCCAGACGGGGGTGGGTGCGGGCAGAGGAGGGGCGCCCGCTCAGGGGAGGCCCCGACTGCAGCTATGATTTGCCAGTTGAGGGAGGGGAGCGACAAGCAAACTGTGACCCCGAACCCCGCGCAGCGCCGTGCAGGCTGAGGGGTCGTGTGTGCCGAGTGATGCCTGGCCTGGCCACTCTGTGCGTTCCTGAGAGCAACGACCGCGCCGAGCGGATGCGAGGTACTAGCAGTGGTGGGGAGCGCTTTATCGGTCTGGGGACAAACCTACAACTTCTTTTCTTCCGGCGTTTAAAAGTGGGAAAATCAGTTACGATCGAGGGCCAGGAGAATTGTTGGGGGCTGCTGACTCTTTGACAGTTCCTGGTGACGACGTTACGTTCACACACATTAACTAGTGTGACCTGTCATTGCGGTTTTCTACCTGTAGGGGGACTCCGCCTTCCCGCCAGCTGCCTCGGCAGAGCAGTGAGGTAGCCCGGGCTGCGCCGGCTGTGTGTTGTTGTTGTTGTTGTTGTTGTTGACGAGTCGTGTTGCCGGCAGCAGCCGTGTGCGGTGTATACGGTGGCTGCCCCGCTGTTTGTGCGCTGCAAATGCGCTAATCACCGCACACCGCATGGAGGCTCATTCATCCGTCTAACTAGTCGTGACGAGCACGGCTGCAATGCAGGCTGCTAGGCTGGAGGGAGCTCACTCGGCCCGGCTACATGTTCTTACTGTATTTGCGTCGGACTTTGTTCTACTATTTTGATTTCATTGCTTTTTTCTAGCGTTTGTCAGCTCTTTCTCGCGCAGCGTCCCCAGCGCCCCCTAGTGTCTGTTCACGGGGCGACCTGGACCTGGCCCGGCGGGAGACAAAGAGCAAGAGAGAGAGAGAGAGAGAGAGAGAGAGAGAGAGAGAGAGAGAGAGAGAGAGAGAGAGAGAGAGAGAGAGAGAGAGAGAGAGAGAGAGAGAGAGAGAGAGAGAGAGAGAGAGAGAGGCGTGTGCAGGACAGCACAGCAGCAGCCGATCGAGCGTGGGCCACCATCAATCCTCTGCTGATTCTGTCGGCGACCTTTTCCCTCCCGCGGCACCCAGCCCCACACCGGCACCCGGCGCGGCACCCCTGTCCTCTAAACCTCCCTGCTGCTGCTGAACAAACAATGGCTGTAACAGGAACGGTGAGGTGTGCACATAGCAGGACAGTCGGCGGCGGCGCCTGGCCGAAGCTGCCCGGCCCGGCCCCCAACCCCCGCCCCCCGGACCCCGCGGTCCCAGCTCCTAGCCCCCAACCCCCGCCCCCAGCCCCCGCCCCCCGGACCCCGCGGTCCCAGCTCCCAGCCCCCAACCCCCGGACCGTGGACCCCGGCCCCAGGCCCCCGGACCACGGCCCCTCTCCCCACCTAATTTGTTTGCCTTTGTTTCTCAGCATATTAGCGCCCCTCTCCCAGGACTTGTTCGTTCTCCCAGCCTTCTAGCCCCCTTCTGCGTCTCGGAGGGTGGGGGGGGGGGGGGACGGTATTTCACGTGGCAGTGGCAGAAGGGAGGGGGGCTTGTCAACTGGAGGCAGCGCTGCAAGTCGGCTGGACGGTGGGGCTCGGCGCGCCTCCCACGGGGGGTCGCGATGTTAGGTGTATTGATTTAGGCGGAGCTTTGTGGACGCCGCGGCGCGAAAATTGCTACAGCGACGCCGGAGACAATGGAGATGTAGTGGCACTCCTGCAGCACCCAGATCCGAGAAGCCTTTTGTGCCGCCATCCATTAGGGACCATGTATGCAGCCGCGAACTGCCGCAGTGAGTGTAATCACACCTGCTGCCGGCCACGTCCGGAAACAACATCAAGGCTAGAATTCTCCACTACTCGAAATTCTAAAGGCTTGACTAAAGCCGTGCGACAAAGTCCGAGGCTTCCTGAGCGCACACACTGAACGGATACAGATGCGTTGCCAGAGCATAAAACCTTTCGTTGGAGCTACCAAACTTTTCTTTGAAGCAACTGACTTTTCCTGGGTCTAACTTACAAATAGTTCTCCCCCAAAAAATTAGTTCTCGGAACAAAAAATTTACTGCTTGTCTGGAAATAAACTGAAAAATTCGTTGCGCCCGCTTCTCTTTTTGTTCTCCCTGTGAGATGTCCGTCCAGACCGCGCCCGTGTGACTTAGTGTAGCTGGGACGTGCCCGAAATGCTTCCGTGGGCCGCAGGGCCGCATCGGCCGTCACTGAGTCGGGGGCCGTCCGGGACTGGCCGTGTCCAGCCGGGGCATTAGTCAGCGGGACAGCCGCACGGCTCGGCACCCTTTGTCATGTCGGGACTTCGGCGTGGCGGGGCGGGGCGGGGGAGGCGAGGCGAGGTGAGGCTAAGAGGGTTATGGCGGCTGAAGCGACTCATTCGGTCCACAAGGCACGTCTGAGTCCACGCCGCCGCTGTGCACTGCAGCCTCCCGGCACACTGACCTGTGCAGTGCAGTTGCTGGTGCTCTGGAGGGAGCGAGACCGGGCGGGGGCCCGATGCGCGACGACCACAATGCACATCGTCGCGTTCTCCGCGCTCAGAAAGTAGATGTTGGGTCTGAAGTCAAATGATGAAACGCACACGGTAAAGATGCCGAACAAAATCGTCTTCGCCAACCTCGTTGACCTCTGGATACGTGTTGAAGGCCGTCAGGAGTGCGCAGCTCATCATAATCAACAGCGTTGAATGCGGGACTATTCACGAAGACTTTCGGCAGTATCTTTTATACGAGGAGGCCTGAGGTCGCTGCCGGTGGCTGCCGACTCCACCGACACCGTGACGTTCACTGGCCCCACTCGGAGCCCCGCTGCTAAGCCTGTCGCGGCGTGTGGCACGTGTCCTGCAGTTTGCACACGGAGTTCCCACGGACGGGCCGGGCCGGGCCGCACTGCGAGTGGATTTCAGGGGGAATCATCTTTATATTGGAACAAGGCCAATGTAATCAGCGGATGAAACGTGCACGGAACCTCAATGGACATTTTTGTGCGCGTCGCTTGGCCCCCCCTGCCCGGCGTCTTCCTGTGCCCCCCCCCCCCCCCCCGCCTCTCGGAGTTCATCGGTGTTCCTCTACAACGACCCCGGCCGCTGCAGCTCGGATTCGGCCACGGCAGAGATAACGCGAAGCCAGCCATCCGCACGGAGCAGACGTCTCGACCGCTGAAGAGATATTGGCGAGGCGGAATGCCCAGTGAGTGCGCCTGTGTGCGCTCGTGGCGCACAGAGTTACAGTGGGGCAGTGAACTGTGGACACAGGTTGAGGGTGAGGCCTGGCCTGCGCAGCCTGCGCTAGTGCGACTCCAGCTCCAGCGCCAGCGGGGGCCTGGAGCGGGCTGAAGGCCGTCGCCGCCTGGGGCTCGGCTGCCCTCTCGCCCCCACCCGGCCTGCTTTCGCCTTTCCTCTCGCGCGGTCGCCGTGGCGCCTAGACGCGCCCGTGCCTTCCATCAGGGCTGATTTATGGGCATACGCCTACGGCGCGGGGTCCGGCGGGGCGGGGCGGGGCGGGGTGGCCTTGCTGTCACGACGGAGACGAGGCAAGCAGACGAGCCCTGCCTCCACGGCCTCCAGCCGGTGGCGGACCACCTCATAGCCATAGCGCCGCCGTCTGGGTCGGGATGCCTCGTGCCTCCCGGGAATGGTCAGGGACGATCCGTTGGCGGGGCATCGCGTGCAGATCGGGATACCGTGACCATGGCGCTCCCCGCCCAGTCCCAAATAACTATGGACCATGGGACACCATGGTGTAGTCTCCCATGGTGTGCTGCATGCCATGTATCTTTGGCAGCTTTTCCCATGGGAAATAAATTACCATGGGATCCAGCTTCCCATGGTATTTCTCCCATGGGGTTCCCATGGGAAATCTTTTTTTTTCTTCCAGAAGTTGGATTTGAACCACCAACCTATCATTTAATTTAGGTTTCCGACTCCCTTCCAGCTCGGCTATTGTGCCACTTGTATATACCATGCGTTGAAATGTACTTGTATTTATCATGGGACATCACCCATTCCCACGGGAACACCATGGAATTGTCCCATGGTGAATCCGTTCCCATGGTAGCGACCCCCATGGCATACGCGTTCCCACAGGAATTAGTCTTTCCCATGGCGAACAGGAGCAGCGATACCATGGTATTGGTTTCATGGGGTTCCCATGGGGTTCATGGCTTTTTGGGACTGGGCGGGTGGGCGGCCGTGCACCGGATAGGCCAGCGCGAGCTATCGGCGTGGAGCACCTGGCGCTGTACCTGCCGTGCCCGGTGTGCGCCGCTCCACCCCAGCTGCCCGTGCCACCGCAGCAACCGCGGCGGCAGCAGTGGCAGCGCGGTGCGTGGTGGCAGATAAATCTCAATTCGCAGCATCGGTGGCGGCGGCAGCCACTGCAGCGAGCAGCGCATGTCGCACTCCCCCGTCGGCCGGCCTGTCCCGAGCAGAAGCACGTAGCTGTGCTGTGGCCTGGCCCTCCTGGGCTGGGCCCCGCTGGGAGCACCGGAGAAGAAAGATGCTGTGCCGCACAAGCGCGACACCAAAATACACGGAGAACTTTGCTGCCGTCTGTGACTCTCTCTCTCTCTCTCTCTCTCTCTCTCTCTCTCTCTCTCTCTCTCTCTCTCTCTCTCTCTCTCTCTCTCTCTCTCTCTCTCTCTCTCTCTCTCTCTCTCTCTCTCTCTCTCTCTCTCTCTCTCTCTCTCTCTCTCTCTCTCTCTCTCTCTCTCTCTTCTCTCTCTCTCTCTCTCTCTCTCTCTCTCTCTCTCTCTCTCTCTCTCTCTCTCTCTCTCTCTCTCTCTCTCTCTCTCTCTCTCTCTTCCCCAGATGTGGTAACGCAACACTCTCTTTGTACGTGTCAGGTCGTCGCTGGGGGCAATACATTACGTTTTACTCTGGTAGGTCAGAGATGTAGCGAGAGGGAAAGGGAGGTGGGGGCTTTTACATTACATGAACGAGGTCAGATCCACCGATCCGGTTCCGGTGAGGAAGATTTTGCACGTTTTGCGTCAGGGATTCATTTCTCACCAAGTGTGGCGACACACACACGCACGCACACTTCGCCGCCCGCCTCCGTGCGTTATATTGAAACGATGACACCGTGATTTGTCACGTGCGCGCCGCGTGACGCACGACGATGCGTCTTTTATGCCGCTGTTTTGCCCCACTTCCGCGCCGCCCGGCGTCTCCCGAGCGGCCTGGGCGCCCTTCTTAAGTATCCTGCGGACGGCTCCGGGCCCTGCCGCCTGTGATTTAGGCCCGTCTCGTCCCCGACGCAGTTTGGCAGCGTTATCTCCCTGCTTGTGCGGCGCTGGGGGCCGGCCGCGCGCCGGAGGTGATCCCGGAGGAAGCGGGGTGGACGGGGAGCCGCGGGGGACGCCGGGATATGAGAAGTTGCTGCACAACCACACGGCGCCGCCTCGCGCGCCGCACCGAACCTCCCCCTTCATAAAACAAATTCCTTACATCTGCCGCTGCTGGTACAGCTTCGCCGTGCGATAATCGAAATACTTTATTGCCGAGTTTCACCCCCCCTCCTCCCCCTTCCCCCTCCTCTCGACTAGCCGCTGTTCTTCTGCACACCGCGTTCCCTCGGGGCGCGGCTGTCGTAGCTCAACGTCATCCCGGCGCTCGCTCGAGGGTTTTTGCCACCGTCGGCACCCTGCTGCCGCGCCGCAGCCGACCACCACCGGTAGCGGTCCCCTCCCCCTGCTCCTCCTCAAGAAGTGGTGTAATAAGGTACATAGACCGGGGACATCGCGCTGCTGGACCAACAACAACATGGCCGTCGCGAGGCACACTGACGCCCCCGGCTGGCTTTCATTAAGTAACCGGGCCTCGCAGCCTGTCCCCGGGTGCGCCCGCGTGGCTGCCCCCCCCCCCCCCTCCGGCCACTCAGGACCCCTCCTAAAATCCGGCCACTGGCACTGTCTGGAGCGTTTAAACACGGCTCTGCAGCACGTGCGGCCCCCCTCCCCATGGCTGCCGAGCCGAGCCCCCAGTCCCACCCTGCGTATCTTGCCGAGAGTGTCGTCACAAACCGATTTTTATCGAATTACTCTCGTCCCAACACTCTTGACTCTTTACGATCTCTCTTTAACAGTTTGATGATTTGGGAAGAAAAAAAATTGTGTCCCATGGTTGCTAAAAATTTCTGATCTTGATTGCATAAGAAAAAAAAAATATTTTCCTGCCTCCTTGGGTTTCCCTTGCACGCGCGTACGGCAAATGTTGTTATTGGGGTTTGGGTGGGGGTGGGTGCGAGGCTACACCGTCGGCGAGGGCTGGAGGCGTCTCTGGGGCGGCCGCGTGCGACGTCTCGCCTGGAAAATCTTGATAACCCAGACTGAATTTGCCTGGGGCAGAGAGAGCCCGGCCCCTTCCACATCTTATCAAGGTGAGAGTAGGGCGGGCACTGGGGACCGGGGCACGACTAACGCCTACCGCACGCGCGCGCGCGCCCACACACACACACACACACACACACACACACACACACACACACACACACACACACACACACACACGTGCGCGCACTAGACGTGCCGCCGGCCATGGACGTGTGTCGTTTTCGGAGGAGGAAACGGTCGTTAAAACTTTGACTCTGACACGATATCGATTTGATCCCGGTTAGTTTCGGCACTTATGGCGCGCTGGGGCCGCTGGGGTCCCCTCCGCTACGGGTGGCGGCTCACTGCTTGGCGGGCACAGGGCCAGCAGCAATGCCGAGTGTTTTATTTTATTTTTCTTCCGCCCGGACGGGTTTTAAGCACTGGAAAAGGGGCGGGGGTCGGTGGCGCGTTATTTCGATTCCGGCCCGTAGGACCATTCATCCCAATAACAGCGCACGCTGCGCCGCCCCGGGACGTAATGTGACTTTAAGCTTAACTCCTACGCAAGACGGATCGGCTCAACGTGCTCTGCCGAGGGCTCTGTGATCCGCGCGGCTGGGCAGATCGTTCGGACGCACTGTGCGGCGGGCACGGGCCGGAGGCCGGGGCGGTGGGCGAGCCGCGGGCCCGGTGTGGGGCCACCCGCCTCCAGCGAGACCTTCCAAGCTGCTGCAAATCAGATCACGAACCACTCTGCCTACCTCTTCATCGCTTCTCATCCATTTTGTTCTGATGGAATTTTTGTTTTCAATGCATGTCATTGTATGTTTGTTGCAGTGTGACCGGCGGACATGGAGGGGCCGCTACGTGTGGGCACGGGCCTGGATCCGCAAGGTGAGTACGCGACATGCACTCTTTTATTATTCGCCACGTCACCGGTTGTATAGGCATAAACCAACAGACTTCCAAATAATATAAAGTCAAAAATTATAATTATTGGCTTTTAAAAGTCGGGTTTTGCTGCGGTCAGGACTGCACTCAGCAGACGGTGGCACGTCTGGCCGCTGCTGGCAGCGCTCTCGTATTTGCCATCACATCATGATGTCCCACCAACGCATACGTGCTTTATTGTTTTTCGTGTTTTCGTGAGCGCGCTGTGTGTTCTGTTTTCCCACATAAATCAGAGCGATATTTTTATTTGCCGCACTCTGATTGGGCGCTGGTGGAGGTGGTGGTGGTTACCGCTGGAGGGCAAACCAGCCGACACCGGCCTCCAAAACGGAGAAACGGAACTTCACTTTTTAAAAAAATCGAGCAGATTTTTCTTCTCCACACTTCACCCACCACGGCTTGATTTTCTAGCCAGGGATGGCCGATTCCGGCTGAAGCGTCCCGCCTGTCGCCAGCCCAGCAGCTGCACAGCATCATTGCCCGCAGGGTCTGCCTGCTTCATTACTCTGTGTGTGCAGTCCGCTATGGCCTCGCCCGATAGCCAGACCCCCCCCCCCCCCTTCTCCGCAACCTAAGCGTGCGCCGATCTCCAAGCTCCACGGAAAACGCGCAACTCGCGATCCATGGCCGTAGCCGCGACGCGGTTTTGATTGGGGCCCATCGACCGTCTGGGCCCGACCGGGGGGTCCTGGTGGGCCGTGTTGACTGTAGCCCTGTCTGTCCCTTCTGGCCCTGCCCCGCCCCGCCCCGCCAGGGCCGCCCGCCCCGCCCCTCGCCACAATCCGCTGCCCGCCGCGCCGCACCCCCCGCAACGACCCTTTCCGCACTAATTTTACGAGGAGCGATGAGGGGGGTGTTTTGCGAGGGTGAGGGGTGCCCCCGCAGCGGGGCCCCCAGCGGGGTCCCATCGGCTCCGTCCCTGCGGCTGCCTTCCCCCACCCGGCCGAGCCACTTGTGAGGGGGCGCAGGCCGCAGCGCTGCAAGTCGGCCGGGACGAGTTGACAGAGGCAGAGCCGGCAGAGCAAAGCCAGGGCCTCGGCCACGGCGGCCTTTAATACCACGCCCACGGCCTGTCCCGAAGCGTAACTCGATCATGTCGACGGCCCAGAGGAACACAAAACAGGTCAGCGCTGTGTCCGGCCAGACACTGCTCGCTGGCGCTGCACTCTCGAAAATGCGTGCTTGATTTGAGCAGATTGTGATGCTTGTGGGATTTTCTTGATTTAAGAGCAACGCACTTAAGACTTATGCTAGAATAAAGCATCCGCCACCTGAAAACTAGACTGTCATGTTTTAAGCTGGTCGCGTAAAGAGTCGTGTTTCGGGGAGGCTCTGAATACCGTCGCGTCTTAAGGCAGGCTACGTACAGGGTCGTAACTGCAAAATTTTGACAACTTGAGATGGAGGCCTGGACTCGGACCTGGCGGCCCCGTGACCATCCCGCACCAGCCTGCGCCCCGCGCTGCCGGACCAACTCCCCATCCTCGCCCCGAACCGTCCAACAACTTTGTCGTCCCCGTCTTGTTCTGTCCTTCCCCAACCACGAAGGCCTCTCTCCCTTCTTTCGCCCTTATGCTCCGTCTCTTTTACTCCCCCCATACGTCTCTGTCCCTCTCATTGAGAGCATCGTCCATCGGCGGCCCACTATTCGTCATAGTATCACATGGCCTCCTGTCGGAGTTCTCCCGAGCTCGCTGGAGCCCGTCAGGCCCCGCCCCGGCCCGCCCTCGGCATTTGCTGGAGACGGCGCTATCGGGTGCGTCTTTGTCTTCCGCCCGTTGCCGTTGCTCCTCCCTTCTCTAGCTTTGCGCGTTTCCTTTCTGACCTTAAGCGCATCCCGATCGATTGGGCGAGATTTTACGCGATAACAAAGCACCCCTCCGGGAAGTCTGCAGCTGGCAATGTACCGGGCATTGGTGCGTCTTCGACGATTGTGAGGAGTTCCACCGTGCCCGATGCCAATCAAGAAGTACCTGATGAGAAACACGGGATGTGGCCGCGATGATTTCGCTGTCCGTTTCTTCTGGCCGGCGGCGTGTCATAAGGACGGGCCCATCCCCACCGGGAACCCGGCGGATGCAACTTGTCACCGGAGGGCCGGAGGGTGTGACGTGACGTCCGTGTGACGTGACGTGTGACCCGCCCTCCATCATCCGGCCCAAAGTGGAACGGCATGTGAACCTGCGGCATCGGAGCCTCCTCCGTTACATCTGTGTAAACCCCCTCTCCTTGTGCCCCCCCCCCCTTCCCCCCGCTCCCCCTCACTGCTCTCTAACGGCGGCGACAGTCCAGCCCTTCATAGCTGCCATAAAGCGCCGAGACGCTGCGCCTCTATGGCTTTACCTCCTTCTCTCTCCCCCGTATATACTTTCCTCTCGCTTCTTCTTTCACCTTCTTTATGTTTCTCTGTCTATGTCCGTCTGTCTGTACATCTCTCTGTCTCTGTTTCTCTCTCTCTCTCTCTCTCTCTCTCTCTCTCTCTCTCTCTCTCTCTCTCTCTCTCTCTCTCTCTCTCTCTCTCTCTCTCTCTCTCTCTCTCTCTCTCTCTCTCTCTCTGCGTACGCTTCAAGTGCGTATCGGTCAGCTGAGGATGAAGGGGAAGAGGAGTAAGTAGCTTTTGCTTTGCGGGGAAGGGACGCAGGAAAAAAAAAAAAACCGCGGAAGCGGGGGAAGCTTTCTTGAATTGAGGGCCTTGGTTTGGAGCCCCATCGCCGTCACAGATCCCCCCCAGGATGGCCGGGGTTGAATAACAATGTGCATCCATGGCTCACGAGTGGTGTGTCGCACACGGAGGGGCGGGGCGCCAAACTCAGTCCCGATAGTGACATTCCGTCAGAGGGGAGAGACATATCCCGCCCATCATCCCGCGCTGATCATCCAAAGTCGTTGAAGTTCGTCCTAAATCAACGTTCTGTTTTTGATAGTGCACTTAGAAAAAAATCACAATGGTAAAAAAAGGCACAGCAGGTAAAAGGAAATTACACCCGCCAAAACACCAAAACACAGCAATTTTTTCAAGTTTTAGATGAAATCCCCAGCCTTTGAGGAAGGCTGTCATTGTTTTCCAAGCGCAATTTATGTTCCCGCACTTACCCTGTGGGTTATACGTTTTATGGCGCCGAATGTATACGGCAGTGGAGGCTGAGCAGACAATTCGGCGTGTAGGCGTATGATTCACGACAGCCTATTGTGCGCGTTTCATGATCTCCGGCAGTCAGTGCGAACCGTCTGCGGGCCCAGCGGCCTGGAGATGCCCAGAGGTGGCCGGAGGTCCAGAGGACGTGCTGGAGGCCGTGCTGGAGGCCGTGCTGGAGGCCGTGCTGGAGGCCGTGCTGGAGGCCGTGCCGGAGGCCGTGCCGGAGGCCGTGCCGGAGGCCTCAGGCTGCCGCCAGCGCTGTGATCTCGGACCCTTTCCCGGCCGCAGACCGCAACGAAGGGCACACAGAGGGTCTGATACACCTTCTCGCTGCCCCCGGCAGCCCCCGGCACCCCCGGCGGCCCCCAACTGCCCCCGGGTGCTGCCCCCTTGGGTCCCGCGTTGTTGGCCGGACCGCACGAGCCTCCTGACGAACGGACCGGAGGTGGCCCCGTTTGTGGGCGGCCCCTGCTTGCGCCCCATCCCCACGACGTCTCGGCATATTCCTCTGTGGTGGCGCCCCCTCGGCTGCGGTTGCGGCTGCCTCCGTTATGCGCGGCAGCGGCCCTGGCGCAACGCAGTTCTGGTGGCCAAGAACACACCCTCGCCAAACGCGCAACACTTGCCTTCTGACGGGGTGGTGGCTTCGAGAGAAAGCCGCCTGCCTATTTCATCATCTGCACGGAGAAAAAGCTCGGTCATTGCTAACGAACTTCCAGGGCCTGCCTCGGAGAAACCGATCGAACAAGTGCCACCCCAGTTGCTCATGATAACAGAAAAGTTCATTCTTGGTGCCAAACCTGCTAGATCGCCACAACAAACTCGTCCTCCCTAGGGCAGGTCGATGGCAACGATCGAAACGAAATCGTATGCGGACTTCACGAAATGTTCTGTCTGCGACAGTCTCCGCTAACCGTTCAGTTGTAGCCGACCGAGGGGCAGGGTGGCCGGGGGTCCCGCAGCAGCGTGCACGCTCTTTCAATTGCGCTTACTCGGTCGGAATCCTTTGAATCGTCGCGTCGTCCTCATCTGCCATCTGCTTGCGAACGGAACGCATTTAACCACAAACACGCACGAGCATTCCATGTGTTCGTGGTGTGTGTGTGTGTGTGTGTGTGTGTGTGTGTGTGTGTGTGCGTGCCGTTCGTCAAGGCCACATCCAACTTCGACACACGTCCACACGGAGTTACCTGGGTCTGAGTTCGTCGTCTCCTCTTTCGGCCCGTTCGGCGGTTTTGGCTCCCATTCAATTCTCGACGCGGGGTGCTCTGTGCTCAGCACATGGCAGCCTCCCGGGTCCGCCGGGGCTGAGGCCGGGCCGAGCCATCAATCAGGGCCCCAAAGCAATCGGCACACCGACCGCCACGCCACGGAGGGTCACCCAGCCTTTCTCCCTTCTGTGCCGCCCCCCCCCCCCCCCCCTCCTTGCCGCTGTCCTCTCGCCTTTTTGATGGTCGAGTACAATGTCAAATGTCAAATTAACATCAGACGGTGGAACTGCTCGTAATTTGAGAGGGGTGTCGTTTCTTCTGTTTTTGTTTACTTTGCGTGCGTGTGTCCGTGTGATAGAGGCTCTGCTTACTCTGGAATCTTTGCTGTACTTTAAAAAATAAAGTAATTCTAAATTGGGCCTTGCGCCAGCGGTCCGATGCTTGCACATTACACTGTGAATGAAACAATGATGCTCACCATGCAATTTAAACTATGATAAAGGTTTACATTCGTTTAATATGATGATCATCACTTGTCGTGTCGATTTATCGGTATATTAGCACATGTTAGTGGCCCTAAAAAAGTAATGATTTTTCATTGAATGATGATCATTAATATTTCATTTACAGTGTACGCATGGTGGAGAGGCTGTCGCTCGGTGACAAACGCTGAGCGCTGCTCCCCTTTTCTTGCCCGGCCTGTCGTCGGGTGGCGCTCGGGGACTCCCGCCTGACCCGCCCGGCCCCGCCTCTGCTGCGGGGGGCAGCGACGGCGGCGGGGCGGGGGCGGGGGACCCGTTGGGCCGTCGGAGGGGACCTCTGAATTATTAATGCCCGTGACGAAAGCACGGCCCTGCTGTACCAGAACGTGTGAAGAAGTCGGAGAGATGGACTGTTTTATATGGGTCTGGCGAGGTCACGCAGCCACACCTCCTCCAGCCGGGGGCCGTGTCGAAGGGTCAATCAGAACCAAAAGCAGCCCACGCACGCACACACAACACACACACACACACGCAAACGCCGCCAAGCCCGCGCGACAACGCGTCTCATTCGTAAACTTTCCAGCCGTCTCCAAGGGTAACACAACAAGTGTACCACCACGCCTCGGCCTGGCGTGACACGGTCAGGCCCAGCCCCTTACTGTTGACATTGGCCCCGGTCCAGGTGCCGCCTGCGTAAGGACAGAGCAGCAGCCCCTGCTTCTCTCCATGCTCAGGCCCCTGCGCCCCCTGCGGCCACCTGAGAAGTCTTCGTTAGAGGGCGGTGCGCGTGTCCGGTTGCCGCGGCCGCGCCGAACTCACGCAACTGGTCACGGCTGGCACCGACTCTGCCTCGGTGTCAGCCCGAAGCTCGGACCACAGGCCTTGGCCCACCAAGCAGGGACGTCACGTGACCAGCCCGAGCGGTCCGCTCCTTCATTTGTCCGCGCGCACACACACACACACACACACACACACACGTAGCCGGGATTGTCGCAAGCGACCCCACAAACACACACTCACACACACTCACACACACACACACCGGGTCCCCCTCACGTGCTCACGCACACACGTCTGTATTCACACACAGCCGTGGTGTTTACCTTTCTTTACGGGGAATATGGCGGGGCGCGTGGGGAGTGTGAAGGGCGCAGAGGCGTCGTAAGGCTGCGGCCGGAAAAAAACAGGTGGCGGTAACGGCGGGGGAGAAGGGGCGGGGGGAGGTGGAATTTATTTACGTGCGTCGCCACCACCGGGGCGCCGCTCGACACCAAAATGAGAATTAATTCCAGCATATGCAGCGGAAGTATTTCGCGGTTTGCAGGCCGCAAGAGCGTTACTAAAAAAGAAGCAAAGGCGGCAGCGCAGCGCTAGCAGAGTAGTGCTAACGGCCGCTGAGACAGAAGACGGCGCTCGGGACTTCAGCAGCTACTTGTGCTGCTACAAAAGAAAGGCGTAGTGCGGCACGATGGGGAGAAAAAAAAAAGGTTGCCAAGGGTCGTGCTGGACAAGGGGATGGGATGAAATTGTGGGACAGAGAACGTCAGTGGAGGCAAAGGAGGGAGAGAGAGAGAGAGAGAGAGAGAGAGAGAGAGAGAGAGAGAGAGAGAGAGAGAGAGAGAGAGAGAGAGAGAGAGAGAGAGAGAGAGAGAGAGAGAGAGAGAGAGAGAGAGAGGAGAGCGAGAGAGAGAGAGAGAGAGAGAGAGAGAGAGAGAGAGAGAGAGAGAGAGAGAGAGAGAGAGAGAGAGAGAGAGAGAGAGAGAGAGAGAGGCAAGGTCACTGAGGATGCGGGGTCGGGCCAAGCCCGCCGCGCGGTTCGCCAGCGGCAGCCAGCAGGCGCAAGCAGGGCCCAGCATCGAGCTCAGCAACACTCCTTAGGCGGACTACAGCAGCAGTCTAGCGGTTCCTGCGGTATCCGTCTGTCCGCACCCTGTCGGCATCCCGTAACCATGGCAGCGGTAACCAGAAACCCGTGTGTGCCACCGTCTGTCCTGTTCCCGGAGGCACCGGCGGCCCCCGGCCCCGGGGGCTTCCGGCGGCCCCGGAGGTCCCTGGCGGTCTGTCAAGGCTCCGCAGCGTCGATCCAAACTACGTCCTTTCGAACGAGGCCACCGGCGCCAGTATTACTGTAGTTGTGCCGCTGTGCTAGTGGACTCTCTCCCCAGTCACCCCGGCTATTTCCATGCAAATGGAGAGCTAGTGGGGCGTGGTGGGGCGGGTGGAGGAGGGGGCGGGGGAGGGGGTCTCACGGTCCATCAGACTCGCCAGCTCCAAGGCCCCGCCACAGCCGCAAACACGGCAGCATAACGGCATGCTCTGGCGCGACGCTGGGCTGTGACGCCGCTGACGCCGCTATGACCCTGCTGACGTCCCCAAAGTCAAAGAGAAGCGCCACCCGAGGAAACATACAACGGTGTCTGTGGGCGTCACACAGCGATGAAACACTCGATGAAAACTCTCCATCGCCAAACAGTGAGCGAGACATATGCAGAGGCCAGAGCAGCCTCGGTCTGGCGGAGAAAGGTGGAGATGCGAGGGGCGTTTATGAAGGCCCCGCGCTGCCTGATCATCTCCATCTCTCAAGGGGTTGTGGCACGCGGAAGAGAGGGAGAGGGGAGATCCACACCACACTCCGGCTGCGAGAGAGAGAGAGAGAGAGAGAGAGAGAGAGAGAGAGAGAGAGAGAGAGAGAGAGAGAGAGAGAGAGAGAGAGAGAGAGAGAAGGAACATCCAAAGCCTCACAGCACCGCGTAACTGATAGCCCGGCTCTGCAGCGCTACGGGACAGGGGAGGCTGCAGACGGCCGTGCCAAGCCGAGCCGCATGCAAAGTGGGTGAAGGGCGAGAAACACAAACTAAAAAGATTACCGACCGCGCCAGGCTCAAGGCAAGGCGGGCGCGCGGCCAACCGACACATCGGCGATATGAGGATGCTGGTGAAAGAGCCCGTTATGCAAAAAATAAAGGGGAAAAAAGTGGGGTAAAGAAAAGGTTTTACGGGCGGATGTGCGCTGGGCCGCAGATGTTTTTTGCTGCATAAACAGAAGTTGAGAAAGAAGCTGAGCCCGTCAGTCACGGTGAGAAGAATAAACATTTCACGGCGCATATTTCTCACCGGGATGTCAGGAATAATTCCCACCTGCTTTTGTGAAAATAAAAATCCGGCGGCGATACCACAGCGGCTTGCTCTTCGGCACAGCGAGCGCCTGCGGGGTAGGCCGCGGCGGGACATGGGTGCTGAGCGGGCTTGCCTACCCCGCGCAATGCAGGCGCCCTGGGAGCATCCACGTGGTGTTCGCGCCGCGGACAGCGCCCTGAGCGCCAGCGCCTCAACTGGTGCCTGGGGTAGCCGCTGCCCGGAGATACCCCGGACTGTGTGGCACCGCCTGCGGGGTAGGCCGCGGCACAGCAAGCGCCCTGGTGCCCGGGGTAGTGGCGGCGCTGAGATACTCCGGCCCGTGGATACTCTACGCAGCGCACTCCACCTCGCGGGGGTGGCAGCAACGGAGCAACCTTTCCCCTCACCCCGTCGGTAGAAGGCGCCATCTGGCGTCCATCTCGGGAAGCGCGGGAAGGGCAGGGGGTTGACGCTTCGCAACGCCACGTGGAAGCACAGAAGAGGTCTACGACCGCGATTTCACTTTCTGATGCCGGCGCTGTGGAGCGGCGAATCTCCGCGTCCGTTCGCAAAAATTTGCATGTAGTGGTTCGCTGGCTGAAAAGGCACAATTTTTTCATTTTTAATCTAATTTACATTTATTTATGTTTTTGCGAGCAGAAAATTTTTGCCGGTAGAAATTCGATTTGTTTGCTGTGAACCTGTTCCGAGGGGGAAACGACGGAGGTAATCCGGCTGACATCGATTTTTTCATCCGGGGTAATCCGGGGTAATCCGGGGTAATCCAGGGTAATCCGGGGTAATCCGGGGTAATCCGGGGTAATCCGAGGTAATCCGGGGTAATCCGGGGTAATCCGAGGTAATCCGGGCCAATGTTTACGTTTTTGTGTACCCCTAATTAATTTTGGTAAGTGTAATCCGGAAGTAATCCGGCAGACATCGATTTTTTCATCCGGGGTAATCCGGGGTAATCCGGGGTAATCCGAGGTAATCCGAGGTAATCCGTGGTAATCCGTGGTAATCCGTGGTAATCCGAGGTAATCCAGGGTAATCCGGGGTAATCCGAGGTAATCCGGGGTAATCCGAGGTAATCCGAGGTATTCCGGGGTAATCCGAGGTAATCCGAGGTATTCCGGGGTAATCCGGGCCAATGTTTAAATTTTCGTGTACCCCTTATTAATTTTATTAAGTGTAATCCGGGAGTAATCCAGTAGTAATCCGGGGTAATCCAGGGTAATCCGGGGTAATCCGAGGTAATCCGGGGTAATCCGAGCTAATCCGGGGTAATCCGGGGTAATCCGAGGTAATCCGGGGTAATCCAAGGTAATCCGGGGTAATCCCCATCCGGCTGACACAGAATTCGTCCGTCGTTTCCCCCTCGACCTGTTCGCTGGGATATCCCATTAGGTATACGTACTCGCATACCTGATTTTCTTTCTTAGATTAACTGCTGTACCCAAATACACAATAACATTCAGCTGTGTTTCTCCGGAAGCACATCGGAGCTTCCGCAGCACGAGCGTGGTCCCTTGCGGTATCCGTCTCTCCCGGTTTGTCAATCTTTTTGTAAGAAAACAGCCGAGCAGCAAAGCCTTGCGAGGCAAAGCTCCTATTTTCCCCTCCGACATTTTGCTCCCGTGTCACAGCCTCTCCCGCCGCGGGTTAATACATCAATGCCGTCCCCGGTGAGTAATGAAAAGCCAGGAGTCTTCTCCTCGACCTTTTCGTCTGCTGCCAGCAGTTATGCGAGGAGACGCCCGGCACTATTCCACGGCACTACTCCGGCAGCCCAGGCCCTTCACTGCAGCCTGCGAGCAGTTCCGAGATCTGAGCGGGAGTCACGAGGGGAGCAGCGCGAGTATCTCTGTGCTGCTGCGAAGAGAAATCAGCAGAAAATGCTGTTATGGAACAGCTGACCTCGTGAAATACAACCTCCACCAGCTGCGGTCGGGGAAAGAAACTGAAGGGGGAGCGCGGAGAGGGGTGCGGCGCTCTCTCGCCGCTGCATTAGCCTCGCAGCGCTATCTCTCACCGCGCTATCCTCCCTGCGCTTCATTTATGTTTAATAATACTTTCAGCTGCACACCCGCGACCCGCCTGCTCGCACGACCACTCTCGCATCCACCTCGCTCTCAGCCAGTTTTGTGGTCATGCCAGCACCCCAAAAAAAACAAAAAACCCAGCTGAGTGCCATGGGATATGGAAGGAAGAAGCGATAGAGGGGCAAATCAGGTCCGGGACGATGAAAGTCTTCCTCTGATCTGCGGGCTTCCGCGGACCCTGTGAACCCTGTGGACCCTAGTTGTCCATGTGGACCCTGTGGACCCTGTGACCCTGTGTGGACCCTGTGGACCCTGTGGACCCTGTGGACCCTGTGGACCCTGTGGACCCTGTGGACCCTGTGGACCCTGTGGACCCTGTGGACCCTGTGGACCCTGTGGACCCTGTGGACCCCGGGGACCATGCGGGCCTCGGCACGCTACCGGTTCTTTTTCCTCACTGCCACCGCTGCCGCCGCTACCGCCGCTGCCGCCGCTGCCGCCGCTGCCGCCGCTGCCGCCGCTGCCGCCGCTGCCGCCGCTGCCGCCGCTGCCGCCGCTGCCGCCGCTGCCGCCACTGCCGCTGCTGCCGCCGCTGCCTCTGCCGCCACCATGAGAGAAGGGCGGCCCTTCTCTTATGCCACCGCCGCTACCGGCGCAGCCGCTTTTGTTGATTCCGGGGAAATAAGCACACAACAACAACCCTCCCCCCTCCCCCTAGCGCTCTTTACTCACTCCTGTCGGTCCCCTGTGCAGACCTTCCCCTCCCTCCCTTCCCCCCCTCTTGCAATACACACGTCACCCCACTTCCGCCATCTCCCCGTGTCCGGGAAACTTGGCCCGACACCATAATCTTATCCTGCCCGGTCCTGTGGCACAGACTCATAGAAGCAGGGAGAAAGAGAGACAGCGAGACAAAAAAGGGAAGGGGCTGAGAAAGTGTCCTAGCGGGCACCGCCATGGGCACCGCCTCTGCCTGTTAGCGCGAGCATCGGCGATGAGAGTGGCCAACTTACACCGACGTCTGCGGCGCGGCTGATTCTGGTTTTGTTTCGTTTTGTGCTGGGTTTTGAGTTTTGTCTCGTCCTACAGCGACGAGATTTGTGACAGACACTCCACATCGCTCGTGGCAGAGCGGCCGCAAGACGGGGTGAATTTGAAATTGAGCAATTTCTGGGTTGATTGTGTTTGGTACCCCTGTCGTGAAACTGACGCCGGCAGACACCGTGCGGCACGGCTCTGTGCGGCAACTTGGGGCCGGATCCCTGCCGGGCGAGGCATAATAGGCTTACGGCATCGCTCGGTATTCGACCCCCGGCCCGGATCGTACTTGGATGGGTCAAGGAAGTAGGTGGCAAATGGATCCTGCCGTAGACACTGGCCTGGTCCCCACGGGTTACTGCAGGGCAGGCCGGCGGGGGGGATCCAGGGGGTGGTCCCGCCGAGGGGTGGTCCGGGGTAGCAGCAGCAGCAGCAGCAGCAGCAGTAGAGGGGGCGGGGAGGGCCGCCAGTTGGCAGTGGGCGGCTCCTCCGTGCGCACGGCACCAGCGCCCGGCGGCACCCCCGTCCTGGCCCCGTCCTGGCCCGTCCTGGCCCCGCGGCCTGCGCGCGCCGTCCTCCAGCTCGTCAGACAGACAGACCGCCGGCCAGTGACGCCGGGGGCGGCGGACGTCGTCGCGAGTGTTGTGCGCCATCGTCGTCCTCGGCACGGATTCACGTCGCGGGGCGGACTCTGCCGGACTCGGTGCGCTGGGGCTGGGATTCCGCGGGCACGTGCTTGCATCCGCAGTGGACGTTTATTTTAACAACGAACAAAACAACAAAACAGCAGTGTGAGGATGTGCAGTTGGACCAAGCGCATGCAGCAGTTGGTAACTCCATAAGCACGCTGCGCCTAGTCCACGTCCAAGAACACTGCCAATAAAAAGTGCGATTTCACACAAGAGGGGGAGGACTGATCATCACAATTTTATTTTAAAGTTTTGCACCTCTTTTTTGGTCAGCGGGGTGCAAACTGCGCCAGGTCGGTGTGCACGCCACCCCTAATCATACCATAATATCTCATAGCCAGGTGTTGGAGGAGAGGAGTGGGGAATTTCCCGCGCAAAGTTGTGAAGAATGAGTATGATATAAGTGGCGTCGCCAAAGTTTCGGTGTGGATTCGGCAAGAAGCAAGTTTTTGCCCTTGGATGACGCTGCCGCCGCCCCCGTAGGAGGACCGAGCTCCGGCCTCTGTCCGGCCCAGCAGGTGAGCCTCCGGAGCTACCGCTAACGAGGGACTTTATAAGAAGCGAATCGATATTTTTGTTCGTGTTTTCACCCGGTATAAATTTACTTCTTTGACTCGACTTTTGAGCAGGCGAATATTGTCTGATTATGTCTCGCCCGGAAAGAAGGATCTCCGGAAAGAACAACACCAGGAATCTTAATTAAAATGAAATTTTTGTACTGCAGAATACTGTAACTGAGGAGCAGAAAAAGTACCAGTTATTTCGGGAAAACTATAGTTTTGTTTTGTTGATCGCATGTAAACTACAGTAAAACTTCAGTTTCAGAAGCTAGAAACTATTTTAGCTCTACAGTGTGAGCTGTAGTTTCACCACAGGTGTACTGTAGTGTATTGTAGGGTCCAAGGAGTGGGTCTGGTGAGCCTCCTCGCGGTGGGTCAGTCTGTCGTAGCTCTCGCGGCAGCTGTCAGGGAGCACAGTCTGGTCGGAGCAGCGGGGGCCCCGCGGGGTCTCAGCCAGGGTCCTGCAGGCCTCGGCAAGGAAATGTGTGGATGAGGTTGAGCGCGGCTCCTCGCCCTAAATGCCCGCGCCCCGCCCTTCCCCGCCCTGCCCCGTCGTGCCCCGCGCCGCCGCTGCGTGCGGCCGGTAAGAGCTTTCGCTGTGCAGGTCACGCCCCCGCCCCTCCCCCTGCCCACACTTCACACCACACCGTGACGTGCCACGTGCCGTCAGCCGACACACCAGTTTCATTCAGAACGACCCGCTGCGGCTGAAACGTTTTAGCGCCTGCGCCGTGCCGCTGGCCTCACACCATGCGGTATACACTGTTGGACAAGGGGTGTGCCTAGGCCGCGAGCGTGCCATGGCAAGAAAACGTTTCACGCGATAGCGACTTTGTTTATTGTTTGTTTTGATTTCTAGTCTTAAAAAAAAAGAGAACAGAGAAGGCGGTTATTCATCAGTGTTCCTCTGGTCCGTTCCCTTGTGACCCGCCGCTGGGATTAAAGCTGTGCGTGTGAAATATATTGCCGACAATATTTCGCCGCGTCAGGCCATCGACGGCATCCACGCAGTCCAATATCTCATTCGCGCGGAGCCCCTTCGCCTCGTCCAAACGGAGCAAAGAAAAACACGGAGAGGAGAGAATTATTCCCGGGTGCCATCCTTTTCTCCGCGCGGTGCCGCGCCGCGTTTCTCCTTTCTGATGCGCGCGCAGCCGGGTGTAAAAACGTGCTTATGAATCTCTCATTGGCACTTCCGATACTGTTGTTAAAACAAAATTTATACCCCCGCCCTCCCATATGACACACGCTCGCGCGCATGCGTATGGCTCACAGTATCGCTGATTTATATCCAGCTGCTCTCCAGCCACTTGGTTCCTCTGGCCGCAGAGCTCTGTGCCTTGCCGGCCCTGCTGGCTCTGCCCGCCCGCCCGTCCGTCCGGAGCCGGTTGGCGCAAACCCCGGTGATTCCTATTCCAATCCCCGAGAATTTGATTTCCTCTTATCTCTGGAGACCGTCGTCACTCTCCAAGTCAGTGGGTGGCTGCCGCCGGAAACTTTGCCCCCCCCCCCCCTTCCGCTCCACAGCCCACCTCCGCCTTCACCCAGAGAAACGAGTTCTTGACTCAAGCCTAGAACAGCGTATTCTTAAAGCATTCAAGAATATAATTCTTGATCCAAGACTATTTCTTGATTTAACTCTGAGATTATTGGCTTGATTCAAGAAAATATTCTTGAATGCTTTTAGCCTAAGAATCTGTTTCTCTGGGTGTTCCCTCCCCACCCCCGGCGCGGACAAGAGTAAAATCCTCATCCGTTGGATAGACCAACCCCGTCTTTCCTCGGTTCTACCCACAGCTGATTTTTTCCCTGTTTTCATTCAATTGGTTTCATTCGATTTGAAAGGTTGATCGGTGGCTTTGGAATATGAGACTGGGTTCTTGCTATGGAAGGAGGCAGTGAGGTTGGTCGGGTTTGATGGCGTGGGCGTCCCCCTCCCCTCCCCCGCCCTACCTCCGTGCAGCGCAGCGGTGACTGATGCCCGCCCTCGGGAACGCCTGATGGGTAGGCCGCTGCGAGGCACGCCTGAGCGGCGGGCTTTCCTACCCTGCGGACTGCAGGCGCTCCTAAGCAACTACTCGGTACTCCATCAAGTCGTTTCCTTGTGTAAACCGCACCCGTTCACCGCAGCGGGTTCCGATTTGGAGGCTCTGGGGCCTAAACCTTCGGACGCCTGGCCGCGCTAGACGAGACTAGAGGCGTTCCGACGGGTGAAACGACGCCGTGACGCAGAGCTGAACGAGTGGGTCTCTATCCCACCTGACCACGCGGCGGCCTCGGTATCGCCGCACTCTAACGCCCACAGCGCTGGCCTCCGTCCCGTCATCACGGTGGGAGGGCCCGTGTGTCTGGGGGAGAGTGGGGGGGGGGGGGGGGCGCCGTCTACTTAGTTGGATTGAAACGGCAAACAAAATTAGAGCGACCCAGCCATTTTCGGCTCGAGTGCCAGCCAAGCCATACCTTGGGGCGCTTCTGCCGGCCCGGCGCGGGCTGCTTGACGACCTGCGAGCCTCCCCTGGGGAATATCATCTTGGTCCTCGGTGGGAGGGGGGAAGGGGGAGGGGCGAGGATAAGTGGAATTAGAAGGCCAGAAAGAAAGGAGTAATAGGAACCTTTCGAGATTTGAGTTGAATGGCTAGCCGCTCTGTGGCTCGCTCCGTAGGTAGCTATCGGAAATGCATTGGTCAAGAAAGAAGCGAGTCAAGACGACGCGTGTCGTCAAATAACTAGGGATTTAAAAATACCGGTGTTTCAATCTTACGGTACGTTACGGAAAGATTGGTAAGTTACGGGTATTTTTGGTAATAGTGAGAGAGATTGATTTACAGAGGGTATTTGTTAAAATAGTGTGTTTCTTCTACGTTTTTCTCCATAACAGGAGTCAATCCTCGCAATGCTTGATGTGCTATAACACTTCATACCTTTCATCACTTGAAATATGAGTTTGTGTCAGAATTACGGATTGTATATGGGCACGGCTGTCTTCCAGCGAGAAGTCAGATAATTGCTTGAACATGCAAAAATAATCTTGGAGGATGCGTTTTAGAGTAGGTTCAGGCTTTGCAGTGATGGTAAGAACCAAAAAGATACACTTTTCACTACTTGGAACAGCAAGCACAGCTAATTTTCAGAGTTTTGCAAGTCTGAATATTACCGAAAAATACCACTTTTTTCGAGGTCGGGTAATATGACCGTAAGTAACGGTAACTTACCGAATCTTACCGGTAATATTACCGGCCTTTAAATCCCTACAAATAACGGACTGCGGAACGGATGGGGCTTGGCAGAGAAAAGACGGTCACAGACTGTAAACAGCAGATAGAGAAGGGGGGGGGGTGGGGGGGGGGGGCAGGAGGGGACAGCTCCGATAGACATCGACTGATTAATAGCCCCAGGGGCCCGCGCCGCTCCTGTTCCTAATTAGAACCATTCTAAGTTGGCCGTACACTGGGTCATTGAGCCGCATCGCGTTGCGGGTCGAAAATGATACCTCGCGCTGCACGATTGACTTGACTGTGCCCCCTCGGCCTCGGCGCTGCCGAGTTTGGCAAGGCAGAGTCCAGGCAAAGCCCACCAATTCAGCCCCTCGGAATCGGTTCGTGCCGATCTCCACACGAAACCAGCCTGCCCTCTTGTCGCGCCAGCCCGTGCCGTGCCAAACCGTGCCGAGCCGACCAACTTTCCTTGCCGGCCCTCGCTCTCGCACGCTTGAGAATTGGTCAGAGAGTTTCAAGTCGTCGGGAAAAGTAATAGCCCTTCGCGTCGTCCGGTCCATTTACCGTGGAGATGACCCTCGCACGGTATAGCGACCCGGTGGGGCCGCTGGTGAGGTGTTTGGAGCTGGAAGTGTGTGGTTTAATAGAAAGAGCCAAAAGAAATTAATTGGATCCCTAAGGCGATCAAGAGGGCGGGAAAGTTTTCAGGTTTTCCTAATTTGGAACCCTTTGGGATGAAAATTTGTGCAGAGAGTACCGCTCCCTGATGTGTGGCCTACTGCTGGCGCTCTCGCCGTGCTCTTCGCGACTGCTGCTGGTATTCCGCTGACAGCTTTCACTAACGAGCGGCGAACCGTGAGAATGCGCCAACCCAACAAGGTGAGAGCCATGCGAAGGGCGTGCCTGTGTAGAGACAAAGATGTCTACTCGCTCTGGTTCTCAATCGATTTTACGCGGTCTTCTCTTTTCTGCACAGTGTAAGAAAATTGGTTGTAAATTTAAGACACCTGCGTCGCAGAGTTTGATATCGAGCACAGTCGTTTTCTTACGACAAATATCGTTTAATCGCGACAAGAGTCGTTTCATTACGACTAAAATCTCGTCGGGTCTTGGGAAGCAAAATCAGAGGAACCTCGTCGGAAGGAACGAACTCTGAACACGCTGCACGGAAAGTGTAAGTATGTGTGTGTGGGCGCGCGCCTGTGCTCCAGCGTTCCAGCGCGTGCGTGCTGCGGACTGTGGAAGAGGAAAACTGGTGTGAGAGAGGCGGAGATCAAAAGGCTCGCCCCTTCCCGTAGTGTACTGCCAGCTCGATCCCGGTGGGACGGCCCTGCAGGATCGGCACCTCGGGCACCTCCACAACGGCGGCAGCCACAGGGAGACCATCGCTCGTAACACTCTGCAGAAATTGTGTTTGCTCTCAAGCGCGGGCGTTTAAAACGTATTCGTCCGAGACCGGCAAAGACATTTCTGCGGGGGTGGTAGTGGTACACACCGCCCGAATTCGGGTATTTACACTTCCAGCTAATTCTGTGATGCGGTGAAATATGGGTAGAAAATATTCAGCAAACAGCGACCCGAGGCTCCACCTCTCAGCCTCGTGGCCTCAGAGAGGGAACCCAATTTAGAGCGGAGTTTCAGTCGACTTTTAATAGAGCGGCACATAAGCCCTCGCCGCCACACATTTAGTCATCGTTATTACGCTCTGGAACGCCCGTTTAATGAGACCCTCTTGCCGTGGACGGCTCCGCGGACGTGACGGGGTGGGCGGGTCAGTAATGTGTGTGGGATGGACGGTTACTGTATGGGCTGGCCGGCAGACGCGGTACAGCCGCACGATTTCCCACGGGAAACGGGGCGCAGCGTAGCGCAGCCGGGCGCCACCCGGTGCTGCGGCCGCCACTAATCGACGGACATCCCCCACCGTGACACTGAACGGCCGTTTTTTCTTAATTTTTATTTTTTTTGCCCGGCCCGGAGATTCCCGCAAGGAAGCATCTGGCCGGCCCTGGCCGCAAGGCTCTGGCTCAAGCACTCTCAAAAAAATATGCCTGAACCATGCATAATATGCCTGTTTCATAGCAGATTTTGTGCCAACCTCAAAATCTTCCCCAAGCATAATATGCTCGAAACGAGCATCACATGCTCGAAACAAGAATTTCGTAGTGGCTATGCAGCTATGCCTGAATCAAGGCATGTCACTAAATATGGATGCCCGATTCAGGCATCAGTCTGCATGCCTAACTCAGGCATCAGATTGAGCCGAATCGTATGCCTGTATCGGGCATAGCGATGGGTGGCACAAGTATCCTGTTGCTGAATTGGGGAAAGTTACCCAGGATTTCAGGGTAGACATCAAATTTGCGCTGGTTCAAGCATACTTTTTTGAGAGTGTGGCCGCCCACCGAATGACTTAAATCTTAAATGTAATTCGTGGCGCTGGCTCATCTCGTCACCGCCGTCATGACGCCGCGGCCTGCAGGGGCTGAGTGCTGAGACGCCACGCCGCGCTGCCAATCCCAAGACCGGCGCGGACCTCTTTAATAATCTGGGACTCTTGGCGTCGGTGGAAGAGTAAGCCAGGGGCAGAGGGCAGGACCGGGGGCGGTGGGCAGGGCCGGGGGCAGCGGGCAGGGCCTGGGGCAGTGGGCAGGGCCGGGGGCAGCGGGCAGGGCCGGGGGCAGCGGGCAGGGCCGGGGGCAGCGGGCAGGGCCGGGGGCAGCGGGCAGGGCCGGGGGCAGGGCCGGGGACAGGGCCGGGGGCAGCGGGCAGGGCCGGGGGCAGGGCCGGGGACAGGGCCGGGGGCAGCGGGCAGGGCCGGGGGCAGGGCCGGGGACAGGGCCGGGGGCAGGCCTGTGAGGCGCGCCCGTCCATCCTCATAGCCGGCACGACGACTCGACACAGCGGCTGCTGACGAGATTACCGAGCCCGAATCTTGTTGGGACGGTGCGAGTGGGTACACGACGAGCGAACAAGGTACCCCGCGCCCCGCACCACCTCCATCTGCATAATTCGATCTGCCGTTCCGCGGGCCGTCCGCGTCACCCCCACAGTGTAAAGGGGACCCAGCCCGAACCCTTTGCCGCCCCGACCGACCGCTCCCCAAATATTAAACTGCCAGCCCTGGGCAGGGGGCCGGGTGAGTGTCCTACAGCAGCGCCGCCAATGGCAGAGGATCCTGCCCGCCGGCTACCCCCAGGGCCTGTGCGGGTCCAACTTCATGCAATCAGTCAACGGAAATAGAAGAGAGGAGTTTTTGTGAAATACTGCCCCACAGCGTCGCGCCCGCCCCGCGGTTCGTGCTGTGGCCGGCGGGGACCGTGGGGATTACTTCGGCGTGACCTGCTGGCCGCATCAGGCCGCAGACCGATGCCAATGCTAAGTAAAGGCCAGCAGCCGAGGCCAGCAGCCGAGGCCAGCTGGACTGTGTTGGCTGGCACCCGCCACAGCCCGGGGCACCGCCGGGAGGATTAGAGTGGTCCGGTGCACCTGCTGCCTCCGTACGGTGTCCGCTCTTCCGCCCCTGCGTGAAAGGTGCCAGGGAAGGGACCCAGGAGGCGACCCAATGTTTGCTCTGGAAGGGACCAGCAGCGAACGCCAGGTCGCCAACCGTGCCAGTGTGCTATCAGCTTGTAGGACATATTCTCGCGTAGTGTGAGAAATGTCTGTGGAGTTCACAAACTACTCGATAAAAAAAAAAAACTTGTTTGTGCAACTCGGACTTTACCATGGACTTTACCCAGCTTTAACGCAAATAATTGTGCAGCCAATTTAAAGCGACTCACTTCGTGGTGCCACCCCGCAAGGGCACCCCGCAAGGCACGCAGTCAGTCCCCCCCACCCCCTACTCCTCACTGCGCGTAATTTTAGCAGCGTTTACGAGTTTTCCAGGAGCGCGGCGGCAGTGGCATTGCAGTGCAGTCGGTAGCGCCGGTGGCCGACCCTAGAAGCCCCCCCCCCCCCCCGCTTGACGATTGCCAATTAGGGCTCTGTATCTAGCTGGCTGCCTCATACGACGCAGCGGCGCGGCCCCAAACAAACAGCTACTGCTGCAGCAGCAGCGGCGGCTGCCAACTGCGAGGCTAGCAAGGCCAGGGCCTCCACGGCTATCGCAGTAGCCCGCGGGCGGGCGGGGCGGGGCGGGCGAGGCCGGGGCTGCAAGAGAGAACCATGGAGACTGAACAATCTGGGAGATGATACATACGGTAGTTTGTTGTTGTTATAGGGAGACAGGCCGCTTGGAAGCAAGGGCTGCCTCACTCACATTACAAACTCACCCTCTGCAGCTTGTTTCTCATTACAGGTGGTGTTTTAGTTAATGTCATGTACACTGTAAAAAAATAACTACGGAAATTTCCGTTATTGAGACACTTTGTCTGTCCGTGATTTGCCACGGAGCACGGTACGGAACTGTATACCATTTTGGACTCAGAAGTGAATTGGGCAGTTAGCAGACTATGGTACGGAGCAGGTTGAGGGATTCCAGCGTGGTCCAAAACGGAAGGCAAATGTGCGGAACATGTTACAGTTTGGCACATTTACCCTCCGTTCTGGGGCATGCTGGAATCCCCAAACCTGCTCCGTACCTCAACATCTCCGTCCAAAAGGTATTGCGTGTCTTGCCAAAAGTTGACCGTAATGACCTGGTACTTCACTGAAATGTTGTGCCAGGTCCGTTCCAATTGCGTCCGTAGCATGTTTATGGAGAGTGTGGACATTTTTTACAGTGTAGTTTGAGGTCGCATCTGGCTCGGTTGTGAACTCGTTCCTCCTTGTTGCCTTCCCTAAACGATCTCCGAATTTCTTCACTAACGATTCTTCTTCGTGTACTACGACTACTTCCCTCGTACTGCCGACAGTGCTGTGACACGATTCACCGGTCTCAGTCCCTGGCTTTCCAGTTCTTGCGCCCGGGTTACCGGCCGGTCGGCTCGATGTCTCCGGTTCCCCACGGTGGTAAGACGGCCGCGGGAGAGGTTGCGAGCAAAATATATAAAAAAAAAAAACAGGTAATGAAAAAAAATTGATGTCAGACGTGTCAGGCTGTGCGGCGGGAACGGGCGGGGCTCGTGTACCACCGCGACGCAGCAGACCGTGAAAACGACGGAAAAAGGAGGACGACGAGTTTGACTCCCCGTGCGGAGGCCACCGATCAATCACCGCGGAAGACACCGCCAACAACCCTGGTCAGGACATCCAGAGCACACCGTGCGCAGTGCTCGGCCGAGCCTCGCACGTACCTCTTCGCTCGGCTCGGCACACACTGCGGGTATCGCAGGCGCGCACCCCACGCTTCCTCTGAGATATGTAGCCGATGCAGTGTGTGCCGACCGTGGGATGTCCGCGAGCAGTCCTCTGCACAGCAGTGGCGTACTGGCGGAGTGCGCTTGGGACGGAAGGTTGATTGATTTGACTACGCCAGTGCGAGAGAGACGCCCGGGCAGGGGATCCGGGGATCTCTCGCACTGGCGTAGTCAAATCAACCTTCCGTCCCCCTCGCAGTCCGCCACTGAGTGTACGGCCTCGCGCGGTCGGAGGACAGGTCACGTAAGGGCACGGACAGGTCACGGATATGTTACGGACAGGCTCGCGGACAGGTCACGGACATCGGGGCCGCACCGGTCCATCTCGGTCAGTCGTCTCTTCGGCTTCCCGCCGTACATAAATCCCCCTTCCCCTCTCTTCCTCTCTCTCTCTCTCTCTCTCTCTCTCTCTCTCTCTCTCTCTCTCTCTCTCTCTCTCTCTCTCTCTCTCTCTCTCTCTCTCTCTCTCTCTCTCTCTCTCTCTCTCTCTCTCTCTCTCTCTCTCTCTCTCTCTCTCTCTCTTTCTCTCTGTCTTTCTCTGGCGGCTGGACAGCGAACCACGCGTACAGACGCGGAGCCGCTCGCTTCGCACGACCCCAAATAGACCGATTGAGCGGTGTGGCTGTGGCCGCTTGTCACAGGGCCGTCGGACGCAAAAGGTATTGAGGGGGCAAACGTGCGGTCGGAGGGGGAGTGGAGAACGAGGGCTGATGTAGGCCGGAAGGGTCGCATCGCTGGGTCGGACCAGCGACCACTTCGCACGTTACGACGGGCTGCTGCGTGCCTCCCTCGGGTTGCGGAGTTTTCGCATTTGGCGGGGCCCGGCCGGTCCCGAGCGGAGGGAAGACTAACGTCACTGAACTCTCCTGGGCACACGGTCGTGTCGTGTGGTGAATGCAGACCCGTGTAAAAAGAGTTATGGGACCACATACGAATCGTATATAATTGTATATGGGGCCATACGTAATGTGTATACAAATTGAATGCACATCATATATGGGCCGTACACAAGTGTATATGGATCGTACACGGGACCATATACAACTCATATTATATTAACCCGTATACAATGCCTACCATGTATACGATTCCTACATGGTTGTATATATGAATGTGGCTGTATATGACCCATATACGACCTCATATACAGCTCATATATGGGATCATATATGAATCGTATATGGTCTCATATACGATTCGTACACTTGTATACGGCCCATATACAATTACAATGTGTGTACAATTGTATGCAATTATATACGATCCGTATATGGTCCCATTCGGTCTTTTTACCCGGGGGACTTTTCATAGCAGCGCGCCGGTTTGAACGCGGCATTTTTCATACCGGTCCGCGTCTTTTTCAAAATGTCGATTGCACACTCTATGCACCCCTTCTCGAGATCCGACTTGATTGAAAGACGGCCCCCTCATACCCCCCGGCCCCTCCTGTCCGGCACCGCACGCCTATGCCGTTGTCATGGCGACGCCCCCCCCCCCTTCCCAACCCCTGTCTGCAGCTCGGCTCGACATGGGCGTGGTCTGGCCCGCATCGCCCGCTGTCCCTGCTCACCTCGCTCCCCAGTTCCGCTTTCATCCATTTTCCCCTTCGCCATCTCTCCTGTTTGCGGCCCACTTTCGCCCTGAAATGCAGCCGGTGACGCGTCGTAAACAACTCAACGACTCCGGCTGCCCCGGCAGCCACCGGAAATAATTGGAGCTAGCCCCCTATTTCCACGGCATACTGTTCGGAGTTTTCTCGACATATTGCTCTGTAGGCGCCTTATCATTTCAAAACACTCGGCAGCGTAACGCGCTCGGCGTACCACGAACATTGCGTTGACATATATGTGCCGTCTGAACGGCCAGCTGCCGACGCGGCTGCAGTCCGCGCTGGCAGCATCTGTGCGAGTCGTGTCTATAATGTGTTCCAGCGGCGGCCGGTGGCAGCCCGCGCAGCCAGCGGCGACCACATGAGTGCCCAGATCAGAGTGCGTCGCTCCGTGCCGGGCTGCCACCGGGCTGCCGATCGGGTGCGCCGCAAACAGGTGGCGCAGCTCTTTAGCCCTGCTGCCGACGCCAAAGCCAATTGCTAATAGAGATTGGCGTGGGGTCGCCGTGGGGCCGCCGAGAGGCGCCGTGCTAACTAACAACGACGGGGCGGCCGCGGCGGGGGCTACCTAACTAGTGGATGCGCTGCGGGCGGGGAGGGCGCGGCGGGAGGCCGCCGAGCTGTGGACGCGTCACGCCGACACCGACTGCCGCTAGCAGTCATCATAAACACGAACGAGCGGAAACAATACGGCTACATTGAGCCCCCTGCTGGGCTGTGACGGCACGGGCCAGCGGCCGACGTGCGCCCCTCCGCCGGCCCCCGCAGCCCCCGCAGCCCCCGCAGCCCCCGGCCCACCGAAATTGACTGACTCTGCGGCCAGCCAGGGAGTAAATATTGGGACGGCCTAACGTCGCCATGTCGTTCCTGCTCTATACAGCCCCCCCCCCCTCCTTTTCTCTCCGCTTCGACCCTTGTCCGCGGTCCCCCATTCCTCCCTCCTCCTCTGTTCTCCTTCCCTGCTTGTTTACGTTGTTTCCCCCGGCATTTCTCTTCCGTTCTGCGCACCGCCCTGCTGTCGGCTGCTGTTCGCTGCCCGTTACGTCACGGCACGTCAGGGCCGGCCGGATCCGGGAGTGCAGAGAGGCCTCCGAAGTGCATTAAGTGTCGCAGCGTCGGCCGCTGTCTCTCTCTCTCTCTCTCTCTCTCTCTCTCTCTCTCTCTCTCTCTCTCTCTCTCTCTCTCTCTCTCTCTCTCTCTCGCTCTCTTTCGCTCCCTCTCGCTCTCTCTCGCTCTCTCTCGCTCTCTCTCGCTCTCTCTCGCTCTCTCTCTCTCTCTCTCTCTCTCTCTCTCTCTCTCTCTCTCTCTCTCTCTCTCTCTCTCTCTCTCTCTCTCTCTCTCTCTCTCTCTCTCTCTCTGTCTTTCTGTCTCTCTCCCTCTCTTTCTCTCTCTCTGTCTGTCTGTCTGTCTCTCTCTCTCTCTCTTAGTCGGTGTGTACTAGCCGGATCGGGAAAGGTTTGCGGCCGTCAGCCTCGCGACAGCGCCGTCTGTTACAGTGCAGAGCCAGAGCCCGGCGGAGCCCCTGCGGGTCGGAGGGTAGGCAGTACCGCCGAGCACGCACGGCTCACCGCGGCCTACCCATCCGGCGCTCCACCGCGCTCCGCGTGCTGCGTTTACCAATAACGACACCCATTTCTTCTATGCTGCGCCGCCGACGCAAATGAGAAAAGGAGAGCCTCACGCTTTAGAACTGCTCCCGTATGCCGTGTAGGCGGCCAGAGGCATGTGACCCGGTAAGAGGCGAACCCCCGGGGGGCAGGGCGCACAGCTCCTCGGGAGGGAGAAGGGACACGGGGAAAGAAAAACAGGTGGAGCGAATTTCTTCATCTCTCTCGCTCTTGCGCACACCAACGCACACGAACGCCGCTTTTCTGACACTTCGAGCAGACCCCATCGCTGCCGCAACACCATTCGCCCCTTGTGCCCGGGGGATACCGCGCAGCCCCCCCCCCCCCCCCCCCCCCTCCACCTCAGCCGTAAGCCCCGTTCGCCCCCGGCCAGTCGCTGCCATTCTTTTTAATGGGAGCGAGCAGGAGGGAGAATCCGAGGACGCGCGAAATTCTTTAGTTGAAAAGAGAGAACGAGAGAGAGAGAGAGAGAGAGAGAGAGAGAGAGAGAGAGAGAGAGAGAGAGAGAGAGAGAGAGAGAGAGAGAGAGAGAGAGAGAGAGAGAGAGAGAGAGAGAGAACAACGAGGGGATATGATGCGAGGAGAGAGTGAGAGAGAAAGAGAGAGGTAGATCAGCGAGGCGATATGATGCGAGGAGAGAGTGAGAGAGAGAGCGTAAGAAGGAACAAAGACTGAGAGGGCCCACATGTGCCTTGCCATTCGCACTTTGCGGATCATAACGAGAGGTCGTTTGGGCCTAGGCACCTCGCGAACACCCGCGGTGTCGGAGGCTTTGGAGATCACCACCGCCGTGTGTTGCATGCGGCGGCTGTCGCGGTCCCTGTGCCACAAATTACGAGACGTACGTCAGAAAGTTAGCTGACTTTTTGCGTGGAGGAACAAAAATTCGAGTTGTTTGGATGTGACAAAGAAAGGAACCGGGGACGGGGCCCTGCCTCGAAACGGCTCAAATCAAACCTGGGACTTATTCGGCAGCCCGAAAATACCGGACAAGACGGGATGTGCTTCGCGGTGCCTCGCCTGCCGGGCTACGAGGCGCCCTTGTGTTTTCCTGGGCACACCGTCGGACGCGTAGAGCCCGGCTCCAGCGCCTGCTCCTTATGTGACAGTCGCTGTAGCGGTGGCAGCGGCGGAAGCGGCGGAAACGGCGGAAGCGGCGGCAGCGGAGCCAAAAAGAGCTGCAACAGCAGGAACAACAGCAGCACCAGGACCAAGCGGAGCGCGAGGACACAAGTAATGACTCAAAGGCCTCCTGGGGCGGCGTGTTTGTCTCTCCGGAAGAGTCTTGTGTCGCTCAATAGAGGAACGCCGTTTTCGCTTTCCTGCGGAATGCCCGGTCGGCAACGGCCCACAGGAGAATTCTCGTCGCCTTCTCGATCTCCACTTCGCCTTTCTTAAAATTGACGCTGCGTCAGTTTAATGTGCTGTGCATTACACTGAGGCTCTCATTACATTCCTGGGTGCTAGCGGGCTGCGAGATTCATTTCTGGCCGTGGCGTGTCGGGATCCCCCAGGCGGAAGTGGAGGCCGCGCCGGAGGCTCGGCACGGGCGGGGCAGCAGGGCCCTCCCACAGAGGTCGTGAGGCTCACCATGGCAGGACCTGCCGCCATTATATTCAGCGGCAGGGACAGGTAACGGCGATATTATGTGAGCCCCTGTATCCCCCGTGCCTCGGAGGCGGCGTGAGACGGAGGGGACAACGACGCTGTTCTTGTGGCTACAGATGTAGTACGCAGTCCTCCCTCGCCATGCCAAGACACCATTTCTTGCCTTTTGACTGCCTGTGCATCATCCCAGACTCGACCGCTTTTTCGCGTATACAGGTGAAACGCATTCACACTCGTTGGCTGAGCACACGCAGAAAAAAGATTCGTTGTCACAACAAATACTCGTGAGAAGCAAAAAATTTTGCAGTGCGGGAACTAAAATTTCGTATTGGAAAAACGACGCGTTAGTTGTGCCAACGAAAATTTTGCTGTCGCGAAAACAAATTGTTGCTTGTCCGAAAATCAACGAAATAGTTCGCTGTGCAAATCAAACATTCTTTTGCGATTTTGAAGGCGAAGGGTTTTCCGCGAGGTCTTCTTCTCTGAGGTCTGCCGAATCGAAATAAAAACGCTGAGCCGCCTACCCGTCTGCCCTACTCGGATGCAATTAAAAACTTTGTCAACTGCCCCGCGGAGTAAACATTCCCGGGCTTGTTCATTTATTTGCCGACTGGAAGGAGAAGATGGAAGAGATAGTGGCTGTTTGGAGGGACCCGGAGGGACCAAGGGAGACGTGGCCGGAGGCATGGCCAAAGGAAACTCGGACTTTTGCTGCGAATCGCTTGGAGACGTGGAGTGGGGGGGGGGGCGAAATGAACGTAATTGCCGCGAGAGGCTCAGTGAGTTACACAGACCCCGCAAAGCACCGCCTTGTCAGCAGAGCGGATTTCTGCCACCACGAATCCAAGTGACACAAGATTGGTCGTGCAGCAGGGTCGCACGGGCAGCGAGCCGGAAGTCCTTCCGAAAAACGTAAAGACGAGATGGTGGGCGTACAGCAGAGTCCGCCGTGACGTGGACGGGCAGCTCAGCCCGGAAACAGAGGCAGGAAAACCCGATGGCGCCGACGGCTACTCTGGGCTGGTCGAAAGGAACTCGGGCGGCGCGGGCGTATAAGACAGGTTCCAGGAGGAGCCGCACGCTTCCGTACACGGGAAAGGCGGCGAGTGGAATGCCAAGAGAGTGGATGAGCTTTGAGGGAAAGGGGAGAGGGGAGGTTTGGGATTGAATGTTTCGGGGAGAGGCTGGTGTGTGGGAGAGGCGAGCGGTGACACAGTGTTTGGGATTAGCGCGCGGCTGCTGACTTGAGATAAGGGAAAAGGAATCTGAGGACCTTCTGCTGCGCTGGGGCAGGGCACGCCAGGGGCACGCTACTCTCTCGCGGAGAAAAGCGAAGGCGTTCCTTGGCTGCATTATTTGATTTATGTCAGTCGATTGCCGCCCGCAGAGCCGCAGCCCCCAGGGACCTGGAGCGGCACGGGGGCGGCACGGGGGCGGCACCGGGTCCGGCCGATTCATATTTATAGCCGGGAGAAGAGATCTCGCCAGGCATCTGCCTCCAGTAGTGTTGCCGCCGGAGCCCCTCGGCCTGTTTGCCAATCCAGCTTATTGGCTTTCCTGGTAGCACATTTTTGCTTGTTGGAGACCAACATTGAGTTGTTCTCAAGTCATTGATATTTTTTTTCTCCTTTTTTCTTCTCCATGATTGACTGTGAGAGTATATCAAGGACTGATTTTTTTATAAAGCGCCCCCTAACGTAAGAATTGCTCGTCCTGTTTTGTTTTTCAGAGAGAAGAGCAGTCCAATGCCACTAATTACCCAGTCAAAGGCAAGGTGCGCCCCGAAAGAAAAGGAAGGAAAACCAGAGAATTCCTCTTCCAATGAATCGCCATGTCTGCGAGGTCAAAGTAATAAGCCAGCGTGGCGAGCCTCTCTGTCGCGGCCGCCCTTATCTGATCGCACTCCGAGTCGCACTCCTCTGAGTTCGTGACAGGAACGCTTCCTCCCTGCATTATAGTGACACGAAATGACCATCCGGTGCAAACAGGGTTTTTAGCCAAGAGCGACCTCTTACCCAGCAGACGACGCGCAGCCACTTGGGGGTGATGAAATGGTTATCTATGCACGCCATGGGTTACTATGGCGTGGCCTTGCAGCGAAGACACGAAACAAGTCCACTTCCAAGCCACCACCCCTCAAACGAATAACTCCCGACCCATATCTTAATCGAGGTAGAGAGAGAGAGGGAGAGAGAGCAAGAGAGAGAGAGAGAGAGAGAGAGAGAGAGAGAGAGAGAGAGAGAGAGAGAGAGAGAGAGAGAGAGAGAGAGAGAGAGAGAGAGAGAGAGAGAGAGAGAGAGAGAGAGAGAGAGAGAGAGAGAGCGAGAGAGAGCGAGAGAGAGAGAGAAACTTTTGCTAACCTGGGATCGGCGCGTCTGGCAGGAGCGTCATCAACAAATGGAAAGATTGTCTTAGAGGGTCCCGCAGTGTCCCGGCGTCAGCACAGCGTCGGCGGCAGCCACAAAGCCCGTAAAATTCTGCGGTCCCAGCCCCCAATCCCCCTCCCACCCACCAACACCGTCGCGCCTTGCCGCCACGCGGGAAATCTCGAGCAGCGCGGGGCGAAGATGGCACCAACAAATTGCACGCATTCCTCCGCCTTGCCTCACCCCCCCCCCCCCCCCTTTCCATCACCCTTTCCCATTTCCCCTGTTTCTTCCCACGCACGCATGTACACGAACATACACTTTTTGTCCTTTAACCTGCCCCACCCCTCTTCCCCACCTCCTCTTCCGCCCCCTTCCGACTGTGCCGCGGTCTGGCCTATTTGCGCCTCTGTAAGCACAGCAGCAGCCGCATCGGTCCCCGCCGGTTCCACCCTAACAAGTACCTCTTGGCTGGGCGAGCCTCAACTACAGCTGCAGTGAACAGCAGACACGACTCAAGTCTGATCGCAGTGGTTGAGGTGTTGGGTCGGTGAGCAGGTCATGGTGGGGCGGGGAGGGGCGGGGAGCGGCATGACCCAAGGCGCAGAGATCAAACACAAGACGCCCGGCATAACGTCGTCCCCGTCAGCCTGTGGCTGACAAAGTGAGCGTTAAGACGGTGCGCTGGCAACCTGCTGGGCCTCGGTCCCAGCGCCAGAATACTCGGCGCAGGGTGGTATAACGCTGAGCGCGCAACAGTCTCTCAAAACTGTCGCGGGCGTCTCATACTTTACCTCGTGGAAATACGACCGGCCAAGCTGGCCAAACTAAGCACTGGGAAAATATAAACGTACGTGGAATAGAGAGGGAGGCGGGGGTTGAGTTTTCTTCACTGCGTCACTACTGCAAGGCCAACTTGGCGCGAAAGTCGGGTTGGAAGCACACACGCTGTTTGTGTTACGGGATTTATGGACTCACGACGTCTGAGGCTGCGGCTGCGTGCGGAACCGCTCCCTCCCACGTATGTGAGAAGAATCCAGACGCGCCCCGCTGTTCGGTGCTGGGCTCATTGCTGCCAGCGCTGGAGGAGGTTGGAACAAGGCGGAAACGAAGCGGAGCGGAACACCGTAGCATAAGGAGAAATCTTCGTACAGTTCCGTTTAATCTTAGTGGCATGACTGTCATTTAGAGCCATCGAGGCTTATCAGCCAGACGAGTCCAAAAGTTTTCATCGCGTTCAGAAAAGGTCGACAGCGTCTGAGCACGTCGGCCACCGTCCCGCCGGCGCGTCGGCTGGTGCTGCCAAGCACTGCATTATTCCTCCGGGGCTACTTTGGTAATTGGGTGACAGCAGCGCAGAGAAGTGTGACGAAGACTCAGGGTAGCGAACTTCTGAGTCAGTGGCTGCTTGACAATGAAGAAATATTCCCACATCTCAGTTCAACTTTCTTGCAATCTGAGCAAGGTGGTTCTGTGCGACGCTGAAAAAATAATCCTACACATTTTTTGCGATCAAAATACCATTACTTTTGCATGGGAATTTTTGATGGTGATTCTCTGCTGGTGGTGCGAATAATGTAGTCAGAGGGAGAGACCGGGAAAGAGAGAGCGAGAGAAAGCTCAGGAGCAGCACGTGTCCGTGAGTGCGTGCATAATGCGCTATGTATTCAGGAGCGCCTGTTTCTCTCGCTCTTCCCGCACTTCTCTGTCATACTCACGGCCGCACTACCATAAAGTCAGTACCTACTACATTCCATGTCACACCGGTGAGATAATGCCGGCGCGCTGTCGTAGCTTTCTCATGATCTCAAAAAAGATTACTTAAATCAAGCATAATATGCTTGATCCAAAGCAATGATTAGGCTTAAACCGCAAATTCTCCGCCAAGCACAATATGATTGTTCCGAGCATAACTATGAACAGATGCTTGACTCACTCAAGTACATTTACACATGTACAACAAGTTATCGTGTACTTTGATCTAAGAAACGCCGCCAAGAATCTTCATTTAATGTACATTTTGCGTTAGTTCGAGCAATCATTTTACAGAGTGAAACATTCGGGGTTAAATATTTGCCTCTACCTGCTCGGTCTTCCGTTCACAGTCCCCTCACCCTTCCAGCAGCCCTCATTCACCTCTGCCGGCCTGTCCAGTCGTTGGACATCAAAAGGACTCTATTTAAGATTATGCCCCTACCAGGAAAGGGACATGCCACTGTCCTTAGCTCGCTTACGCAGGGAGGTAAATTTCACGTCCCAGCATTTTAGTGTAATGCTTAGCTGTGTTCATGAGGACGAAACTCCTATGGCACTGGGTTCGATAGCCATAACACTCATATTGGAAGCCAAACGCTGTTCCCAGGACTTATTCGGAACAACAAAAAAAGAGGAAAAAGTCAACACCATCCTTAAAGAAACCGTTTCTTGGAACAAGTGAAATTTACTTGATCCGACCCCTATGGGCATTGTTTTTACTAATTCTATAAAAATTGAAAATGTTGAACCAACGCCAAAAAAGTCTTGGTCGAAGAGAAAAATTCTTGAGCCAACACAACAAGACTTTGCGTGAGTAATTATTTTGCATGGTTCAATCCCTAAAAGGTCAAGACATCTGTGGGTGCAGCAACACAAATCTGGGCTCTGTTCTCCTTGTCCTACCCAGATGCGGTTGAGGAATGTCGGGGCTGTGGGAGGCATTACCAGCGGCGTTGGGAAGTGGGGTGGGTGAAGGAGCCCTAGCCGGTTAGAATGTTACGCAACTCATTTGGCAGCTCAAGTTAAGACCCTTGTTTCGGGGGCGCCTCTGCGGATTTGGCAGATTTCCTTGCGCTGCTGTCTTGGCTGTGTCGGAGATCTGATGTTTTCCTAGTGGGATGGCCGGGCGCCAACTGGTGTTAATTTTATCAGAAATTGGTCATCAGAAAAAAGCTATCAGAGTCGTTTCTGACACTTTTTCGCGCACCTCTGGTGACTTCTTTCCTGATAACCCTCTTTTTCTGATGGATATGTTCTGATGCCAGTTCTGATGGTTGTGTTTCTGGTATCTTTCTTGTGACATACAGTTGTTATTTCTACCTTAGTCGGACGATTTGTTGTCTTCAAATCCGACTTCCGGAGGGAAATATCTGCTTCCAAGTCGATTTTCTCAATGCGTCTGAAACCCGTTAAGATATAGCCCAATACCACAACTATTTAAACCAGCCTACTAAAATCACCCCAAGATGCCCCAAACCAAATCTTAACTTGATATCGTCAAAAGTATAGAAGATATGGCCATCGAATTTCGAGACTGAAAATTTATCAGAAGTTTCAGATGGTCTGATACATTTTTCCTGATGATTTTACGGGTCATCAGAAACTGCGAGTGGTCTGATAACTTATGATAACATTGGAAACCATGAGGAAATTTCAAAATTCTGATAACTTTTTTCTGATAACTCAATTTTATCAGAAAAACACCCAAATTATCAAAAAATCAGATCAAATTATCAGAAAAAGGAAAAGTTATCATAAAAGTGCAGACGTTATCAGAGATTTTCTGACAACATTTACACCAGTGCCTCTCAGAACGCGCGCTACCTATCACTCACCGGTCCGTGGGCCGTAAGCACATCGTGGCCCACTATGCACAGTAGAAATCACATTTTGGTCGCATCGATTCTGGTGGTGCTTTTATATTCATTTTATTTTTTCTTTTATTTGTCATTGGGGGTGGGACGGGTCCCTTGACCTCTGTCGCCTTTCTCCCGGTGCCATCACGTTCCGAGACCGTTCCACCTGTCACAGTGCTGCGCGCTGGGCCTATGCCGATGCCGAGGACTATGCCCCGCCCAATCCCTGCCGTGCTGACTGACGGCGCGCAGAATTTCATTTCCCAATTTTAATAAACATTTACGTCGTGAGAGGAAAGGGAAGAAGAGGGGGGCTGGGAGAGGGGCTCCGGAGGTGGAAGAATCCTGATGAGAACTGCCGAGGGGAGGGGGAGGCACGGACTCTGTCCAGGTATTGAAGTGGTGGTCACAAAAGAGAGGAGGGGGAGGGGGAGCCGGGGAATTGGGGGGAGGGAGGGGACAGAGCGAAACAGTGGAGGAAATCAGCCATTTACTTTTCCACGCAATGGACCATTTCGTCCCATCGCGCTAATTGGGAAGTGAGGCCCAGGGGCCAAAAGGGTCAGCCAGCGAGAAATACAAACGTTGACGGTCGGCCTCATGTGTGGAATACGGTTCTGCCACGGAACAAATGCAGTGTGCACGATCCACAACTTAGTATACTTTCTGGGCAGCGTAGAAGCGTGTGGGTTCGAACCCGCCCTCTTTGCTCATCAAACCGCCGCGGCGCCCCGCGCTCCGCTCTGTGTTCCGCCCCGCGTCTGTCAAGGCCGTGCATAATAGATGCCGCCGGAGAGAAGATTGCGCCAAGACCCGAGTGTTTTTTCTCGGCCGGCCGCGGAGCTGTGCGCTAACACACACACACACACACACACACACGCATACACACCGTAACTTTTCGGCAGAGATGTGTGTGGAAAGAGTCGCATTCGGATTAGTTTTTGGTTAAAAAAATTTAATCGTGACGTCATGATCCTAACGCTTTGTTTTATCTCTTTTGCTTCAGGTGAGTCTGACGGAGTAACTGAGAGTAAGTAAAGTTCACTTGATGCGTCGATGCCAGGGTGGCACTACATGACATCGCGTGGTAATCCTCCATGAACAAAACCACCACTCAGCTTTGACTGTCAAACTTCAAATAATATACAGCATTCAGCATTGAGACCCACTCCCTTTCAGTATCCGCGAAATCAGAGCGAAAACTTATCGTAGGTTTGAGTCAAGTCGGCCGTAATCTCTAGAAATAAACATACGAAATAGGACCATCCTCGAGTATCCGTTAGCCGCTCTCTATCGGTCGGAAACGACTTTCTTTTCTTCTCTGCTCCTCATTAACTAAAATATGTAGATCGCGAATTTCGTAGTCGGTGGCACAGCTCACCACCCCGGTGTTTTTTGTTTTTGTTTTTAACTACAAAATAAAACCTGGGATTCTGCACCGCAATGACGCGTCCCTTGCATTCTCTTCCGTGTTGTCCACGCCCTCTCCTCCTATCGAATATCTGGAGAAGTTCCTAAAGGAAGCGGTGAGTCCCTCTCTGTGTCCAATATTGGTCTTCTGACTCGGAATGACACCCAAGCAGAGCAAACCGTCGGCACGGCACAGCTTCGCCACAAACCGATTCGTTTCGGCCGTCGTGGGTGCCGAGGAAGTAAGTGCCTCTGGCAGAGGCGAAACTAGAACAATCCGGTCGGAAATTGATAGAAGTGCTCCAGTCCATGGTGACAGAGATTCTCCTTTAAAGCGCTCTTGCAGAGCAGCTGCCGCGCCTGCAGGCGACGGCTCTTTTGCTGAGTTTCTGCGGCCGCCGTGGGACTCTGCTCTCATATTCTGGGCCGCCCACTCGGGGACAACACTGCCGCTGCTCCAACTCGATACAAAAGGAATAACGAAAAGAAGGCGGCTGCGACGTCCTCTATCTGCAATCACGCGCGGATTTGAGTCCGTAACCTTTTTCTTCGAGTTCAGGCAGCCACTGTTAAACCGACGTTCACGCGCAAAAGAACGCCCAATTATTCATCCGGCTTAGCTCCATTTTCCGATCCGCCGATCTCTCCAGTCCAACAGATGCCGGTGTGTCCAGCAGACTAAGCGCCCCGCGCTGTGTGTGCGCGCGCGCGTGCGCGCGGGAACACGCTCCGCGTCAGCGCCCTTTATTCAACCGTGCCGCGCGGCGTGCAGCGTCCGAGCTCCTATCAGTGCAAATACCGGCTAATCATGGAGATACGTTTGTTCCGGGTCGGGTGTGCCGTGCGACCGCGGGCTCCAGGTTCCGGAAACCGCGGGCTCCGGGATCCGGGCTCAGGACTTCGTACTCCGTGTTCAGTGCTCTGGGATACGGGCTCAGGACTTCGGGCTCCGGGATCCGGGCTCAGGACTTCGGGCTCCGGGATCTGGGCTTAGGACTTCGGGCTCCGTGTTCCGGGCTCTTGGCTCAATGCTACGGGATCCGGGTTTAGGACTTTCGGGCTCCGGACTCTGGGCTCCGGGATCCGGGCCCAGGACTTCGGACTCCGTGTTTACTGCTCTCGGATACGGGCTCGGCTCCATGTTCCGGGCTCTGGGCTCAAGGCTCCGGGATCTGGGCTGAGGGAGTTCGGGCTCCGGGCTCTGGGCTCCGGCTAACACCCATTCAATCTAGTCAATCCACACAACCAGCCAGAACCCGGACGTAGCCCGCGGAATAATCCACAGCATTATTGCCTTGCAGCGCTCGCTGTGCACAGAGCGCCACTGAATTGGCACAGAGGCGATGGATGTGTTTCACGGCGCGATCCAGGGCGGGGACGTCGCATGACAGCATCGGCCGTGCGCCTGCTGTCGTCCCCAAAGCCACGTAACTGCGATGAAAAATTCATCGCGACCGGCGCATGGATCTGGGGCACGGCTGGCAGCCTGTCGCGCCGCGATGACGACGAAAATATAACGCGCGGATCACGAGGGGGATCAAATCGGTCCCGGCTGATCGACTGACAATGCTGGGAGGGCCTCGCCTGGGCTGGGCCAGCCCTAATCCCCCACCACCACCGCCAGGGGGGATACTGCTGCCGCAATCCTATTGCTTTGTGCTGCTGTCTGTTGTCTTTCCCAGTCAATGAAAACTTTACTCGCCGTCACACTTGGAGAGGCTGAATAAAATAGAAATGTATGCCGTCCGAAAGAAGAGGGCTGAATCGTGCATATGGATCCACATGTTAAGGAACAAATAAAAGTGATATCACAACGGTACATCACACGTCCGCATCACCGCACCGGCCAACACCGCTGAACGGCCAGACCCGGTGACCCATAATCCGCACCCAAACTGTCCGGTCAACACACAAAGAGTCCGATGCTGTAGGCTCACGGCAGCCCACGGAGCCGGCTACTGTATACGTGGAAGCTGCGTGGTTCCAGTTCTAGGTGGCCTCGGGTAATCTAAACGGCAATCTCGGCGTGCGTATCGCAGCCGGCCATGGGCCCTGGGCCCTGTGCCGTGCGCTGTGCGCTGTGCACCTGATGGCCGCGCACCTAGATACGGGCCCTGCGCGGCTCATGCAAAAGGGAGAGGCTGGCCCACCCAGCGGCCCAGTGTTCAATGGCTCGCAACATCCCGGCGCTGGACCCCCTGGTCTGGCCTGGGCTGGCCTAGGCTGGAGCCCCTCCTGGGGTCCCTGGAAACCGCCTCGCTGCGTGCGGCCCGGTATCAATGCGGGATTTCATACGGCAAGCAGGGGGTCGGTGGGGGAGTGTCGCCTAGGTTAGCGCGCGTTGTTGCCCCGCTCCCCGCTGCCTTTACCATCTCGCGGCAGCGAATAAGCAGCATACGCAGCAGCGCACTGGGGGCCACTGGGGACCACAGGGGACGAGGGGCAGGCCGGAAAACCGGCGCGGAAAATCTGGACGGACAGTTTTTACGGCGTATTCATCCCAATCGGGTGGGGATCCGGATCTGGACTCGAAACCACTTATCCCCATCTGATAAAAAAAAAAAAAAAGAGCTGTGCACTCTGAGAGGACTACCTGGCTTTTTATCGTCGGAGGAAACAAAAAAGGTGGGAGAACTACCCTCGCTGCTGATTTGCAAATTCATGAACGTTACTGTCATGCATTAGGAATGGTTGTGTCGCATGCAAATATGTTCTGAACGTGGTTGTCACCTCGCTGCGGCCCCCGTGTCACAGGCTGGTCGCGGCTCTCTTTTTTTTCTCTGAGTGAAAGCACCCTGGGAAATGTTTACGGCGTTGCAACGCATCGAGCTTAGAGGGCACCGTCACAGCACTACCTGTGTTGGAGATTCACTGACAGACATCGCGTGCTCGAATTCCTCGGTTCCTCTCCGCGTGTAGGCAGCGCATAAACCGGCACGACTGGGATGCCAAGGTATGCCATGCCAACCCCGGCTGCCCCCGCCCAGCCTTTTCACATCTCAGAGCTCCGCGAACACTCCTCTGAACACGTTTCAGACGCACTTCACGGTTCCTTGAGCGGCACGCCGTGCGTACTCGTTTCGGATGCAGGTGGCGCGGAGGCACGTGCGGGGCGGGGCGGGGTGGGGCGGGGTGGGGCGCGGCTCTGGGGTTAGGGGGCGTGGTGGGGCGGGGAGGGGCACGGCTCTGGGGTTAGCGGGCGTGGCGGAGACGACCGCGGGGAGGCCTTGCTCCCTACTATGCGTGGGGGCCGACGGGGCCGACGAGAGCGTTGAATAAAACACGTAAACAGATTACAAATAATGGAAAGCGCACCCCTACCCCCCGCGGAGGCCCCCGACCAATACCACGCATAAAACGCGCGCTGGACCCCCCGCTGGGCCCCCGCTGGGCCGCTGCTGGTCACGGACGCGCGGAAACGAGGAACAAACGGCAAATGTGCTGCTCCGGCGTTTCGCAGACAAAGACCAGCATGACGGACGACGTCCGCGCCCCGTTCGTTTGCCGTTCGCTTTTCTGACGATGTGAACGAGTTTGATTCGCGCTAGCAACAGCAGCGGGCTGTCTGATTCATCGGCCGCCACGCCGCGCGGTCATTGTCCTCGCGCTTCACGACGACACTTTCGTCCCCGCTCGTCCCCCTACTTCGCGGCGGGAGAAACGAGTTTGTTTCCGTTATGATGGAGGGTAATGAAGGCTGGGTGAGAGGTGCGGACGGCACATTTGGATGGTGTTGATCGGGCGTTATTGCGCACGCTCTGTTCTCCCGCTCCAGCGATCCCAACGCCCCCCCCCCCCCCGGTCCCCTGGCGGACGGCCTATTGTTCGTGTGAGAGCCTGGCGGCCTGGCCTAGTCTGGCCATCCGCTGGCGCCATATTGTGAGACCTTGCGGCTCACGGGGCACACGTAACTGGCCCGGCGCGGTTGCCAGCTACACGCCGATTTTCCCGGCGGTCGCGGCCATTGTTTCCCCGCAGAAGTTCGTCCCCCGCCTTTACAGCAATTTTCCCCAGACTAGTCCTCACCCTCGTTACACTGCGCATACATCGTATACCTCTGTCCGACTCGCTGAGAGGGCGCAGCGCCGCTGCCAGTTCCTTTCTTTTGACAAGTCCCGAATGAAAGCATATTTGCCGCGCGCCTCCCCGATTTTCTCTCTGGTTGGTTAGCGAACACAGAGAAGCAGTGCCTGCTCGAGTGCCTCTGTACCTGAATTCGCCGTGACACTCCATTTCCTCCCAACCATCCGATCCGTCTCACGGAGGTCCCACGCCACGAGCTCCGTACATTTCTCCACAGAGTCAGCTACGGAACCTTCCGTTCTGAGAGGTTTAGGGATGGCGAAAAACGGATCGTACTTTGTTCCGTACTTAAGCCAGTGAGTACGTACGCTAAAACAATGATTCCTCCGTTGTATAAAGTTTATCGGTACTTTCTGTGCTTATTTCTCACAGTGAAACGCAGAGTGTCCCCAATACCGTCGTTTTGCTGAGGGGGATTTTTTTTTTTCAGAGGGAATTGGCATGTGCCGCGCGCGCCCACGGCTTGCCCACGGCTTGCCCACGGCACGCCCACGGCACGCCCGGCACGCCCCCTTTGCTAGCCAGTCACGCCCAGATAATGCTCTCGTCGTCCTCGTCGCTGGCGCAGAATCTCTACACAGCCTATATACCCTGGAGCCTCTCGGGGGGTCCTTGGGGGCGGCACGGGGACCGGCGTGCGGCCCTCTTCAGAGCACTTGACGAGCCGCTTGGAGCCCGTCCCACTGCACAGTATCGACGAGGCCCAATGGGCACAACCCCCCCCCCCCCCCCTGCCCCTGCCGTCCATGTCCCATCAGCCCCCCTTTTGTAAACCCCCCCCCCCATCCACCCTCACCTCCCACCCTGCTTTTTGTGAGATTAGTGCTGCGATAATAGAAACTCTTGCAGCAGCAGATCCTGACTTCAGCTGCACCCACAGCGCCACCTGAAGACTGAACGAACCACGGTCCAGAAAGCGGTGCACTTTCACTGAACAAACACCAGAGCGACTGCTGTGAAGACCACCGGGGAGCGACTGCCTCTGGCCATCCTGGACGATGTGCTGTGCTCCCGGCACATGGCCCCTCAGGATGGTGTGCCAGGAGGCACATCCGCAGGGGGGGGGGGGGGGGGGGGGGTGTCCCGTGTACACCGGGTGGGCAGACAAACCCGCCCTACAGACGACCGTTCGCGGCTGGCTAGCGAGCAGGCGCTCTATAGCGATCTTTGATCGCTGTGGTTGACGCGTGTCGATAGATAATCAAGACTTTCGTTTCTGTGCGCGGAACTACTCCTGGTTAATAAGAGTCGCAAACGCTGTTATGTCGGCCCTTGGTTTGTCTGGCTCACACCCACTTACTTCCCCCGCAGAGCACGACTCCCCAGTTTTTTCTTTTTCTTTTCCAAAGCTTCATCGACGCGATTGCCGATTGCCAACTTCCTTCTTCCTCTTCCTACCCGTCTCTCTCTCTCTCTCTCTCTCTCTCTCTCTCTCTCTCTCTCTCTCTCTCCTCTCCCCCCCCCTCTTGCTCCGACTCAGTCCCCCGTTTTCCCAGCGCTCGGCAAGTTTCCACTCGACAGCTCCCCGGCAGCAGCGTGGAGTACCCAACAACCGAAAACCACCATCCAACGCGCGGCCCCCCAATGATCCCTTTCTGTTCGTAAAGCCTACCCCCTCCCCCTCTATGCTACGCCCCCCCCCTCATCTTTTGCATTTTTGGCGCCAAACTTTTATTCTTCCGCCTCGATAATATTATTGGAGAGAGCAAAGTAGAAGGTTAGATGGCCTGGTAGCGGTGTGCACGCAGCGGCAGAAACTACACTGTACGTAGCGGAGCCGAGCTGAGCCCCCCCCCCCCCCCCGCGTCAGGTTTGGATATCCCCGGACAGCATGGTTCGGTTAGGCGCCGGCCGGGCAGATATCCACGGAGAAAAATCGGGGTCCTCTAGGCAGCTAAACTTTCAGGCTGCATGTTTCCAGCTGTGGCAGCTAAACAGTCAACACCAGGCAGCACTACTTGGCAGCTACTGCTGCAAGCTCCGGAAAGTCGACTAATCTGGACAAGTTTGCTGCTCCATTCAAATTGCTAGCTGCTCAGCACGACGGGCAGTATGAGAACTCACGCAGCAGATGCACCGCCGCGCCGTTAGCCACGAGCCAAGGTCCAAAATTTGAAAGCTTGGCTCTCGCTGACGATGTGTTGCGACCATTTGGTAGGGTCGCACAGTGGATACTTCCTCCGCGCGGCCCGAGGAAAGGCGTCCTCGAACTGCGTGGTGACTCTCTGCGCTGCCTGACCCTATCAAATTGTCGTGACATATATCGTCAGCGAGAGCTAAGCCTTCAAATTTTTTTAGTCGGCTCGTGGCTGACGGCGCGGCGGTGCATCTGCTGCGTGATTTCTCTTACTGCCCGCCTTCGAGCTTAGCAGCTAGCAGTTTGAGTGGAGCAGCAAACTCTCCAGCTATATTCGGGAATTTGTGTTCTGACCTATCAGCAAGACTTTCTATCTGGTCCCAAAATCTGCAAACTTTCCGTCTGCAGCAGCTAAACTGCTGCAGCCAGGACGGAACTTTTTTCTCCGTGTCCTGCGGTCAACTGTGGGGAAATGGGTGGGTGCTGTGGGAGGCGTGGCGTGCTACTGTACCAGGAGGGGAGAAAACAAAGAGGAGTTTAAATTTCGGTGAAGGAATCCAAGAAATCCGGTTGTACATTGCGGTACATTTTCATTGCATCCCGTTTGTGTTCGATTATCACTTACTCCTCGTCGCGCTGAAGAGTGGGCACAGACGTCTCGGAGGCGCTGGCGGAGGGCCGGGTTTGGGCCTCATAACGTGGTGGTTCAGCTTCGTTACACACACACACACACACACACACACACACAATTGCTTTGTGGCCGCACAGTGTGGTTTCTGGGTGTGGCGTAGCCGGAGGCGTCGTGGTATGGTGTTGGGCTCGAGACGAGCCAAAAGCAAAGCCGCAGCCATGACCCGGGCGCCAGGCCTGGCCTGGCCCCATTACACAGGCCCAGCAACTGACCCACATATTTAAACCGGCCCTACTTGTGGCTTTGAAAGGCGCCCCGCCCCGCCACACCGTGGGGGTCTGCTCCGTGCCCCTGTGCCTCCGGGACTGCTGTGCGGGTAGCCTCAAGGAACTGCAAGTGGGCCAGGGTCAAGGCTGTGCCAACACGGGGAGGGCAGGGCAGGGTCACGTGACACGTATGCATGCAGCGTGTGTGTGCAGCAAGCATTTGGCTGCTTCCGCACCGCCAGCAGGAGGCGCGGTCCATCCCGTCCGCGGCCCCGACACGTGCACGCCGATCTCGTAAGGCCAGGCACACGACGGCGCACAGAATTTGTGCGGACGTTTGTACATCCTTGATGTTTATAGACGGGGAAAATTCAATCAAAGTCCAGAGTATGAACATCCAGCGCAGCGCACGACCTGTATTCGTGTAACCTTTTTTTGTTCCCCCCTTCCTCCCCCTCAAAAATCTGTTGTCCCGAATTCCGTGTGCCTTACGCGGTTATCTCTGAAAGGTCTGGCCACGTGCTGGCATCCATCACTGACGGCGTCAATAATGCAGACGCCGACGTCTGACCTGCCGCCGCTAACAGGCTCAGCCTGCTCAGCCTGCTCAGCCTGCTCAGCCTGCTCAGCCTGCTCAGCCTGCTCAGCCTCCTTAGCCTGCTCAGCCTGCTCAGCCTCCTTAGCCTGCTCAGCCTGCTCAGCCTGCTCAGCCTGCTCAGCCTGCTCAGCCTGCTCAGCCTGCTCAGCCTGCTCAGCCTGCTCAGCCTGCTCAGCCTCCTTAGCCTGCTCAGCCTGCTCAGCCTGATCAGCCTGCTCAGCCTGCTCAGCCTGATCAGCCTGATCAGCCTGATCAGCCTGCTCAGCCTGCTCAGCCTGCTCAGCCTGCTCAGCCGCAGCCTGCTCAGCCACAGAAGCCCTGTCGGCCCTCCTGCGCCCCCCACATCAGCTGGCCTCATCGCCGCCGCAATGTGAGCAAAACCGGACCCGTAGCTGGGGGATTCAATCTCCCGCCACTAAAAGCAAACGCATGACTCTTTCATCGGGCCGCCGCAGTCGATGCGCAGAGAGTGGCGGTACAGTCAGTAACAAAAGTTGGTACACCGCGCTGAGGGAAGTACAACGGCACCAGCATCATAATATTCCTTGTGGTACGCCATTTTTGGCGGTCTTTCCTTCGTCTTGTGCCGCCGGCCTCTGCGGTCTGCCATAGTGCTAAGCCTCACTCATGTCGTGGACACAAACCCTCTCGCCTCCGCCGCTCCCCGCCCTGCCCTGCCTCAGCCCTCTCCGGCCGCGACGCTGCCACACGCAATATGAGACGGCTCGAGGCGCGCCGCGCGCCGAGGCCGCCGCCGCTGGCTGAGGAAGGGGATGCTGACCCGCCAAGCCAAACGGGGAGGAGGCCTTGTGTCGTCATAGCATTCGCACGTCGCACACTGCGTGTGTGATAGAGCGAGAGAGGGCAAGGAAGATAAAAGAGAGAAGGAGAGAGAGAGTGGTTTCTCGCCGCCAAAAGCTACTTCGCTCACGTCTCTTTGTCGTGCCGCCTTTTCTGGGTATAAAAGCCTTACAGAAAACGGAACGGTAAAAAATAAAACTTTGTGCGTTAGTGTTGCGTAGTCTGATGGCTACGACTGAAAACCGCGGCGAAAAATAGTCTGATATCAGTCTGATAGCATGAATTGGTCGTTTTTATAGAGGTCCTTAAAATTGAAAGTATGAGGAATATTCGATTCAAACATACGAATTTACTGGGCCCATTTTAATTTCATCTAAATCCGACAATATTTTTCAGGTATCTCGAGAACGGGAGCCAATAGACCAAATCCGACCCCGGATTCGGATCGGATTTGGTTTTGATCCTCTTAGGCGGCACTTTCTACGTTTCAAAGGTGCTGAGTGCAGGAGGAATAAAGCATCAAAGTTCTATCACAGCTATCAGAAGCTAGCTTTCAGACGCATAGAGCTATCAGAGTAACCTATCAGACGGCTATCAGAAACTCAGCGTGAAAATAAATCAGAAAATCGTCTGATAGCAATTTCTGATAGGATTTACACGAGTGCTGTCCTAGGGACCTGTCCCACGGACCTGTCCCACGGACCTGTCTCACGGACCTGTCCCACGGACTTGTTCCACGGACCTGTCCCACGGGACGGAAGTGTCCCACGGGCTGCTTTCCCGCAGGGCACCGCCGTATGGCGGCATGGTGTTCTGTACAGCGGATGTTTGTGTTGGCTTTTGATTTCTGTCGGCGGGTGTTCATCACGGGAGGTCGTGTGTCATGGCAGAGCGAGGAGCAGCGGACCACTACACCGCCTCTGCTCCGCTGCCCACCCCCTCCCCGGGCTTCCCGTCGTTTTCATGGGGGCTCCGCACGATCACGTATGATGAACAATGGTCTTCTCTGTCCCCATTTCTCCACATTTTCCACGCAAAACGCCCCCCCCCCCTTCCGCCACGCTCCGCTTCCTGGAATTTTCGTCACGAGTTGTTTGTCGTGTGACCAAATCATCGTTTAAGTGGGCCAGCAGTAGGCCTAGGCCTCCTCAGATAAATTTATCGTGGGTATTCCAAAATGACCGAATGTGCCTTCATCGTGTGTGATGGTGCCTCTGCTCTGATCTTTGTTTCAACAGACATCTCCATCATGGCGATCTCCGACCCAGACACAGTCAAGCAAATGCCCTCTCTCTCTCTCTCTCTCTCTCTCTCTCTCTCTCTCTCTCTCTCTCTCTCTCTCTCTCTCTCTCTCGTTTATGTGCTCGGCGAAACGGAATGAGAACATTAATTATTCCGCCATTGTCCGCCTTTCTTCTTGCCGAGATCCGACTTTCATGGTCAGAGCAGGAGTAGAGAGGTGAAAGCAGTCCTGGCTTCCGATAAGTGACTTTCCGGCTCTCTCCAAAACTTGGGATGCTGCCACAGCTGCCGCAGCAGCACAAAGTTTTGCTGGCGGTGGTTGTCCATACTTTGCTGGCTCGCGTTAGCGGCGGCGGCTGACAACCAGAAGAAGTCGAGGAAGGCGAAAGTGAAAGGATATGTGTCAATTCAGGCCCTCGCCGTGACGTTGCGATAACAGATTAGGGTCGCGAAGAAGAAAGGAGAGGGTGGTCAACGGTGGCCATGTCCGAGTGGTGTCAGTGGGCTCACCCACATAAAAGCTTCCCCTCTCCCTCCCTCCCCCGATGCCATAAACAAGGCGTCCTTGTCATTATCGTCCTGTCCACCTCTGCTTGTCCGCTCCCTGATGGTGACGGGGCTGATGGAGTGCGGGATGTCACGGCCGAGTCTTGTCCGACATGCTTCACTCACGATGTTTTCTATTTTCTTGCCCTCTATGAACAGCACAACGTCAAAAAGACGGGGTTCATCGTGGCAAACCATTCCAGCTGATCCCGCTTGGTCTGCTTTGTGGTAGTCTAACCACGTAATCTAATTTCTATCGGGTCCGCATCGGACTGAGGCTTGCGGACGGCGCGGTCCGCGCGGCCACATCATTGTCGCCGGAACTGGGGGGGTGGGGGTGGGGGGAGGGGGGGGGGGGTGGAGGGGGCACGGGGGGCACGGGGGCATTTCCCCCCTCAAATGCTCCGGCAGGGGCGCTGCCGGCGCCCCCCGGGGGCGCCAAAACCGGGGCGCCGCAGGCGCTTTACATGCATATGCACCCGGTAGGGCCGGCAAAACAGGGAACCGAAGGCTCCTCACGGGGGGGGGGGGGGGGGGGGCTAGAAGCAAGGGGGCGCCGGCGAGCAGGGTCGGCTTTGCCCCCCCCCCCCCCCCTGTTCTCGAAACGTTCCGGCGCCCATGGGCCACATCATTTAATAGAGGCATGTTATTGGCCGACCGACGCAGTCAAAGGCCGCCCGGCTCCGGTCGAGACTGGTAGGACACTCAGCGGGTCACGGCCGGCAAAACGACCGCGACCTAAAAGACCGGTTCACAAACGTATTCCACTGTTTTTGACATACCTCGGTCCTATCTTCCAATATCGCTTACGCACCCAAAATTGGGAAAGAAAGGGTAAATACAGAAGCAGCAGAAATTGTCGTGGTCAGAAAGTAGGTGGAAGGGGAGAAGGGGGAGGGGGAGTGATGGGTGATAGAAGGAACAGAAGGGAGGACAAAAGGCGGCGGAATAGAAACATAGGGTCGGCCTTAAAGGAAGAAGCGGAGGGGGAGGCAGAGCGTGGGGAACATGCTGCGGAAATTGCCAATTTTTGGTGTATCCTCCCCTGGCTCTGTCTCCGTCGCACACACACACTCACCAACCCCGGACCGGTGTGATGACTCGGACCTAACCTAACCCATCGCGATGCTGGGTCGGTCAAACGCCCCGCTGGCCGTGCTGGGGGCTGTTTGCACCCACTACAGACCGAACACAGCCACCTTTATACCCCCTCCCCTTCTCTCTCTCTCTCTCTCTCTCTCTCTCTCTCTCTCTCTCTCTCTCTCTCTCTCTCTCTCTCTCTCTTTCTCTCTTTCTTTCTCTCTATGTCTCTGTCTCTTCTGTTTTCTCTGGATCGCCGGATGGCTGAGGTATTGCCCAGCCATCCGGGTCCAGGGGCAGAAGGCGCGTGAGGATTGGCGGGGAGGCGGAGGCGGGTAAAGCGAGGCCTTTAATCATGGTAATGGCCCGGCCTGACCCGCCGAAGGAACAAGTAAACAACGACTGGTTCTTCTCGCTCCCCTCGGCCCTTATGAGACGGTGACCACGGCCACACCGCTTGTCGTGCCTGTGTCTCGGGCTCGCTTTGCTTCCCAGCGGCGGCCGGCGGCGGCGAGCCTCCGGCGCGGCGCAGTCAACACAAAGTTGTTGAGAAAGGGAACGGCCGGGGAATAAACAAAGATCCATCCTAAATACGCGGAGGCGCCTTTGAGAGACGGTCGGCGCCCTCCGGCCATGCTTACGGCAGCCGTTGGGACCACCTACACTTGGTCACGGCTCTACAACAGGCAATAGCGTACCCCGGAGAAGCCCAGAACGGAAGTGAGAAGTGGAAACGAAGAAGAAGACTGCAGGTGGTGTATGAGAAATCGAGCATTCGGAACCTCACTGCCCTCCAAAAATCACGCGATTTCTCATATTTTCTCCGGGACTCCTGTTCTTCGTTACGACCTCTTACTTCCGTTTCGGGCTTCTCCAGAGTACTCTATTCCAATGAGCGTAAGATGAAGACAATGTCTAGATCCAAGTGCTGTCGTTCTCCAAACTTCTGTTTTCGAAACTCATTATGGGAATGCCTGTAGCCGCGTTTGCGCATTAAAAAGAAAATATTCACAGTTTGAAAATCCGAATTGGAGAAATCGAATCCAGTACAAAATAAAAACAACATGGAGGCAGTAAAAATGGAGCGTGCAGAGGGGTGAACTAGTGGTGAGGGGTGCTCCCACTGCGCCCTGAACACAGTTGCCAGCCGGGCAGCGGGTGGGCGGAGTGCGGAGGGACGGAATTTCACCTCCGGGAACGAGGATTTGCGACGCGCGAGCGCTGGCGGGGACATATAAAAGATACAGACTTGAGACCCGCTGCCGGGGGAGGGGGGGGAGGAGCGGAGCGGGGGAGTGCGTTGCAACACAACTGGAGCGGAGAAAGTGGAATAATTTGGAGGGGCGGCGTGCTCTGTGCACTACCTCTTCGTCATCTTCTCTCTCTCTCTCTCTCTCTCTCTCTCTCTCTCTCTCTCTCTCTCTCTCTCTCTCTCTCTCTCTCTCTCTCTCTCTCTCTCTCTCTCTCTGACTGCCCCACCCCTCAAGCCATCTCACTCTAACCTCCCCGGTCAGTCGCGAGGATCGTGCTGTGGGCGGTGATCGGTGGCGGTTACACAAACAGTCTCGAGGGCTGGGATGGCAGGACTGCTGTCACAGCCGACCCCATTCGGTGCGGTGGGGCAGCTTGGCAGAAGGGAGTCATACGGCTCCACCGTGCGAGGGGACCATGAGAGCTAGAGGCACGTCGTTACTGGAGCTGAGCTTCGGGGCGCTCGGGGCGCTGGGGAGGGAAAAAGGCCGAGTGAATCCGATGAGGTGGGGCGAGCGGCGAGCGCGCTGTGCAGACAGCAGGAGAGCAGAGCGGCCGCTGGAAACAATTATACGGCCTCAGGATGATTTACCACCGGCTGCCACACAGCGCTCGCCCCCCCCCCCCCCCCTCCCCCATCACTTGAAACAACTCTACAAAAGGAAACTCCAATGGAATGGATACACCTCGATTTCAGTTTTTTACTCCCACATCTGACATCAGAAAACAAATACCCTTTTTCCGTCCACTTTCTGCCGAATTGTTTTTCGTTTCACAAATTTTCTTAAGCGCTGATGTGATCAGTTTTCGCATCGCGCGTTCGATAAATTAGGGAAAGCGTGGGTGGGGTGGTCCCTCCGCTCTTCCTCATTCTCTGGAGTGAAGCAGCGGGGGTGGTGCCAAACCGTGCCGAACACAGCCGTGCCCGTGGTGGCAGTTTCGTCTGATCCAGCGTGTTAATATTGAGCTCGTGAGATTCCTCTCGCAGCGCCGTACCTAAACAGACTCCATCCGTTAAAAGACCGTGCGCGCGTATTATGATTCCAAAGTGACCCCCACTTCCGAACGGCTTTACGAGAGGCGCGCCTCGGATTTCCCCGACAGCCCCGTTCGTTCGTTTGGACGCGTTTGTCTGTCGAGGTGTGTCAGGTGTTCACCTGCTCCACCGTGCGTGCCGCGGGGCGGGCCGGGGCGGGCCGGGGCTGCAGAGTCCACGACAAGCAAAGCCTCTGCCGCTACTGCTATGATATTATTTATCATCCCCTCTCCCTCTGAGCTTTTAAAAACAAAAAAAAAAAGTATATCGCGTCGTGACAACTGTTAAAATCGAATTTCACACCGCTCCATAAGTGTATTGTTTTCCGCGCTCGATAGTGCGTTATCGTGCGCGCGCGCGTGTGTGTGTGGGGGAGGGGGGGCGTCATTTGTCCACGCTTCACATCACCACCATTCCGATAAGGCCTCATCATCCGAGCGACGTATTTGCGTAGGCTTCCCGCAGCTCGACGGACCCACATGGACGCATGCTACCGCATGCTGTCGCGTGCGTGCCGCGTGCTGCGGTCGCTGTCTCCGAGTCGTGGCCCCGCACGTAGCTCGCACTGCATGCAGCTCGCACCGTCAGCCAGCGCGGTTTCTCGGACGCGGTCTCAATGGAGGTGCGACACACACATGGACACAAACGCGCCCGCGCGCGCACGCACACGGGCTGCACGGGTGGTGAGCAAACTATGCGGCTATGGATTGGCACGTGTGTGCTGTGGGAGAAACGCAACACAGATGCAGGAACACAGGAATAATATAACTAGATAAATGTAGAGGACTGCAAGAGGACGGGTGGGAATAAGCCGTCAGGGATGTAACGATCGTTCAGGCTGTGGCCCCAGCGGCCATCTTATAATGAGCCATGAATAATATTAGACGCCGACCAGTGGGCTCCACGGTGCGCAGAACCAGAGAAGACCCAGTGAAGTTAACTCCAAACCGGCCAACCGGGAACAGAAAAGGTATCGGGGGCGCGAGGGACGGACGTGTCGGTCACTGGCAGCTGTACAGAAGTCATGAGGCGGCACAAAGAGGAGGGCCGGTGGGAGGCGGACTTAGCGCCCGGCTAGGTGTGGTCAGGGTATAGGAGTGGTCGAGACTGGAGAAGAACAGAGGCCGAAAAAAGTAGAGAATCGGGAACGAACCAGAGCGAGCTAGCAGGCCTTTGGGGGAGGAAAGCAATTAAGTTACGTCTAACATTGTCGTGCGAGGAAGGTAAGGGTTGAGAGCGGGCGAGTCGAGGGGGTGGGTCCCTCTGCGAACCCCTGCCGGTCCCGATTGTGCGTGCGTGTCGAAGGGGGTGGGGCCGGGGTTGAAAGACTCGGGGAGGATGTTGTTCAAAAAGATTAAGAGAAAACGGGGAACGCAGCCAAGTGAGCGTGGCGTGGCGCAACGTGGTGGGCTGCACGCGGTGGTATAGAAAGCCAGCGTTCCCCGTCGGGGCCCCCCCGGAGCCCGGAGCCCGGAGCCCGGAGCCCGCGGGCGGTCGCACTGTTCTACTTGTGTCCCCCAGGAATCCAAGCCCGCCCAGCGAGCCGGCCGACGAACCAGAGCAGCTCCAGCCCAGCCGCGTGCTATAGCCATGGCCCGGCATAGAGAAAGGTGGGAGCTCGTGGACGGCAAGCACTCCGACCTCCTCACCGAGGGCGGCAGCAGGCAGCGGCAGGGCACTGGAAGGAAACCCCAGTCCGCGGTTTCAGCCGCAACCCGGAAGGGAACATTCTCTGTCAATGTTGTCATACTGCGGCTCTGGACGGCGCCACGGGAGCAGTCGTTGCCTCTGCACCCGCACCCGCACTGCCTCCTTGCTGTAACACCCGCTGTGAGGCGCCGCTGGGCTGATGCGCGTGAAGAACGTAACCAACTCCGCTCTGCGCCCAGCCAGGCCCAGCCCCTCGGAGCGTGCATGGCCGTGTACCACGTGACAGACATGTGCGTGCTGCTTGTGTTTGCGCGGTGGCGTGTCAGAGCAGATGAGCAGCGCAGACAGAGAAGCAGGGCAGGAAGACGTTGTCGAAATGATGTGCTTCGAGGCTGCCGGGGTAATCCGGTTTACATGGAGATGGCACGAGGCTCACGCGTTCCGGCACGAACCCTCCGCGCGGATGGCAAAGGCCTCATCGACGCTGGAACTGCTCTGGCGTGGTGTGCACAAACAAATGCGCTCTCCGTTTACCCTAACCGCTGCTGCTTTACGCTCTGTTTACGCTACCCGCCCGCGGGAAATGGTGGTGGCTGTGAAGCAGAGATGGGCATGAACACTCGCGGGTCAGGGAGTAGTAAAACAGACACGGGACGGGTAGCGGGTTGCGGTGACCAGGCATGGCGTGGGCGGCTGCCGCTCTGTGTTGATGTCCCTAGGGGTCGGGAGGGCCGGGCCCGGGCAGAGTGCCCCACTGGGGTCATGCGTGTGTCCCCGCGCTACGCTGTGCTGATTGTCCTCTGGGTGTAACCCGGTGTAACCCCTGGCCCTGCAGCAGAGCCCAGGTCCAGGTCCAGTCCCTAACGACCGCCCGGCACCGCACCGCACGGCACCGGTGTGTCACGCACAGCACTGACTCCTCCCACGAGATCTCGCCGTTCGTACGCTAGTGCGGCCGTGGGGAGGGAGCTCTGTGACACTCGCCCCTCCTCCCTGCTGCTCTCTCTCTCTCTCTCTCTCTCTCTCTCTCTCTCTCTCTCTCTCTCTCTCTCTCTCTCTCTCTCTCTCTCTCTCTCTCTCTCTCTCTCTCTCTCTCTCCCTGCCTTTTTCTCTGCCCCTCTGCCGAGTGTGTGCGCGTATCGATGGTAGTTGTGTCTAGCAGCATGGCAGCAGCGGACCATTATCAGACACTCCGCGTAGAGGAGTGGAAGGAGGGGAGTAGGGGGGGGGGGGGGGGGGGGGGAGGTCTTTTCTTTGCTACTTTCGGTCGGACCCACGCCCACGCTGTCGCATATTTCATTATGTTACCGTGAACATGCAAAGTGGAAAAAAGGGGGAATGCTACCGAAATATAAATGAATGGGAGCGGCAGGGTGGCGGCGAGGTAGGTAAGGTCAGGGCGAAAGTGACACCTTCTCTACACGGCCTCCACTGTCCTGTTTGCCTCAAACTTTCTCTCTCTCTCTCTCTCGCAGCCGCGCCACCTCCCACCACCCCCATCCTGTCCTGTCTCTCTTCCTCCCAAAATTTAAATACGCGATGGAAACTTTGGGGTGGCAGGGCGGCGTGTTCGCGTAAATCATTGATAAGGCTTTGTGCAGGCCGCCCCGCCAGGTCGCCGGGTCGCTGCGTAGACCTCGCCCCTGCGGCGACCAGCGGCGACCAGCCGAATAAATAACTGCCCAAGATAAAAATTTTCATTCACTGTCCAACAACTCAATTCCCAAGATTCAATTCTGTCTTGATTCAAACTAAATTTGAGAAACTGGTTTTCTTTTTTGTGTTTTTTTTTTTGCAACATTTTGTTGCATTAAATCCGCGCCTGTAGAAGACCCGCGATGTCCGAGCCCGACCGATCGGTATGGAGATTTCCACAGCGGCGGGGTGGCGGCCGTGGCGGAGGCGGCGGCGGCGGCCGGGGTAGGGGGGGGGGGCGGGGTAGGGGGGGCGGGGGGTAGGGGGGGGAGGCTCGCAGTAGCACGGCAAGCCCGGCGGCCCCGCGATATGCCCTTGCCCCCTGCCCCCTGCCTCCTGCCTCCCGGGGGACCTAACCACTCCGGTATTCAGTAGCGACCACGGCTGCTGTTGGCGCGGCGCCGCCATCTCTTTGGCCGCGCGTGCGTATACGTGCCACGGCGTGCCACGGGCCATGCGCCGCGTGCAGCGTGCAGCGTGTCTGGGCGGCGTCCTCACGGGAGAGCTCCAGCTGACGTGGCGCCGCTGATGATGCTGTTATTGCTGCCGATGCCTCAAAGCGCAGACAGCGGTCCGCCACAAGCTCCCACAGCTCCCGCCGGCTGCCGCACTGCCGCCACGCTGCAGCCGCGGGTTCATTCATACAGCAAACTGTCGGGGAGATGGGGAAATATAGCACAACTACGGGACGGGACGGCCTGTGTGTGCTCAGCCGCTTGGGGCCGTTTGTGCCGTGTCAGCTGCAGCCGACAAGCCGCGGCCATATCGAATTCACAGTGGCTGCAGCGCGCACTGCCGCCGCCAGCGCCCCCCTCCCTCCCCCCGCCCCCCTTCCCCCGCCTCCCACCCCCCCCCTCCCCCCGCCTCGCACGCCCCCCGCGGGCCTCACCCTCACGTAGCGACATGTGGGACCGGTCGACTGGAATTCCGAATGCATTTCTTCTTGTCTCGGAGCAGCGCGGGCGACGCAGCCGTGGCTACGTCACGTCCGCAAGGAATAATAATAATAAAAAACAATATTACACTTCGTGAAATACAGCTAGGCCCGAAGTACCATTCGTGTTTAAATTTGGAATTACCATGAGATTCATTTTGCTGAAGTTTTCTTGCGGTTACACATCTGATAAGTACCAGTTTACTCCGAGAAATACTGGTAGGAACAAAGGATCATTTTCTTCGAGTTTCTATTTTTGAGCTTTAGTGTTAGTGTTTTGAGGTATAGTCTGCTAAAATTAGTCCGATCTTGGGGATCTTGGGTGAAACTATGAGTTCACTCCGTGCCTAAAACAAGACGAGGAAGGGTGGGGAAAAAAGGCGAGAAGGAAGAGGCGGAAAGAATATACTTATCCCTGCTGATAAATTCATGGGCGGAATGCGGAATGCATCGGGCACGCGCGGCAGCGCCATGCGGTAAAAGGGAGCTGCTGAATAGCGCCATGAAACTCGATGGCTGCGGAAGACGCGCCGCGCTGCGTCTGTGGGCGAGGCGAGCCAAGGTCAGGAAGATGCTCGCCGTGCAGCTGTGCAAGGAATTGAAAAGGGGCTGATACTCCTCTAGCCTCAGCCCTCTGGGGCAGCCGTCATCGGCCTAGTTCTGAGACACGAGCGACGCCAGTGTCGGACAGGGGGGAGCGGGGAGCGACCTAAATTTTATTTGTCACCATTTTCTTGCGACAATTCCACTTGTTTCTTTCAAATTCTTACAATTCTTGCAGAGTTTTTCAGTCTTTTTCCCATTCAGTTTCCCGAAATTTTTCTGATTTTTTTCAGGGTGTCCATTGATCATTTTGAGTGAGGAACCCCTTGAACGTGTCCGTGTTTGAACGGCAGCACGACGGCAGCCTCACTCCGATGGCATTGTCTGCCTCGCGCCCGGCCTAGTGCCTAGTGCCTGCGGGCTGCGGGCTGCGGGCTGCGGTGTCCTTCGAGCAGTTTACGGCCTCGGTTTTGGGGAGTAGGCTCCGCCCGGCTCCGCCCGGCTCCGCCACATACCCTCCATCAGCGCCGGCGGCGGCGGCGTTGTGATGGCGTTGGTGGTGTTATACGCCGGGGAGTAATACGGCATGATGCGGCGGCCGGCCCGCTGCCTGCCAACACAAGGCCGCGAGCTGCAAAAGCCCGCATCTGACATGCAAACCCGTGCCGAAGCAGGCCGAGGGCGGGCCGGGGGCGAGCCGGGGGCGAGCCGGGGGCGGGACGGGGGCAGAGAAAGTAAGATAGATGAAGGGGTTGCTGAGATGAGGCGCGTGGCGTGGCGCGTGGGCTGCGGATGGCACCGGCACGATCACCCTGAAACCTCTTGCTTGCGCTGCCGCTGCCACCACCGCTGCCCGCCGCCCGCCGCCGCCGCTGCCAGCGATAAGTACCCGGAAGTTACCTACCAAGCCGCTCAGCAGCGCGCTTCCACGTCTTAAACTGCCGACGTGTGCGGCTTTCTTCTGATTTGCTGCTGCCGCTGCTGCTGCCGCTACCGCTACTGCTGCCGCTACCGCTGCTGCAGCCGCTGCCGCCACCGCCGCCGCTGCCGCACACACTTTGCTGGCGCGTGTACGGCCTCGGCGCCGCGTAACTCCCGGTGTCGTGGCCGCGGCGATTATTTAGTGGCGCGAAGCTTCCAAAGTTTCGAACCCCCTCCCCGCGCTCTGTTCCGCCCGGCCCCCGTCCAGAACATTAACCTCGCGGTGCCTTTGCGGCGGGGCGGGGGGAGCGGGCGTCCCTTCAGCCGGGGAGCTCCAGCGGTCTGGGCTGACGCCGCAAACGGCCGAGTATTATGCCATAAAGGTGATACTTTGTTTATAGCGCAGGCAATCTCGGCACAGCAGCAATGTCGACATGAATCCTTCATACCGCCCTGCCTGCTCAAGGACGCGCAATCTCTCTCGGCCAAAACTATCGGCGTGGCAGAGCCGTGCGGCGCTGCCGTCTTGGTGCCACGGGCGCGCGACGCATGAGCCTGTCCTTGTCTAGCGGTGCAAGGCCTAACCGCCCACAGGCACGACGCATGAGCCTGTCCTTGTCTAGCGGTGCAAGGCCTAACCGCCTACAGGCACGACGCGCTCCGGCGGGCGGCAAAGTAAAGGCGAGATGCGTATCGCATCAAAGTACTCCGGTCCGCCACGGCGGCGCTCAGTTTCACCGCCGCAGAACTTGACTGCTGCTGCTGCTGCTGCTGCTGCTGCTGCTGCTGCTGCTGCTGCTGCTGCTGCTGCTGCTGCTGCTGCTGCTGCTGCTGCTGCCGCTGCTGCTGCTGCTGCTGCTGCTGCTGCTGCTGCTGCTGCTGCTGCTGTGCTCCTCGGCCGCCGGCCGAAGCACTACCGGTGGAGAGGGCTGTGCCCATTGGGCCGGGCGCTGCCGGGCGCTCTGTCTGGCGCCTTCGGGGCCGGGGGATACTGGCCCGCCGCTCGGCCATGTCAGCCGGGAAGCCTACCCTCGGATCCACAGGCGCTCAGCTACCGCCGCGGTCCCCGCAGGACATGAGGCCTCCTCGGCTTCCGCACGGCCGCAGGACCGGAGGCCCGGAGGCGACGGGGGACACGCGGAATAACTTCTCTTCCAACTACTGCGGCCGGCAGTGCGGGCGGCAGTAGTGCCTGCGCTCGCGGCGCCGCCAAGGACCCCCGCTGCGGCTACTGGCTCGTAACCACGTGACAGCGGGCAGGTGTGGCAGTGATGGCATACCCCCGGGGAGGAGGTACCCCCCGGTACACCATCCCTAGGGGCCATGTACCCCCCACCAACCGACTCGGAGGTATACCATCCCTAGGGGCCATATACCCCCGGAGAGTGCACTATCCCTAGGAGCCGTGTGCCCCCACCAACCGACTTGGGGGTACACCATCCCTAGGGGCCATGTACCCCCCGGGGGACTATCCCTAGGGGCCGTGTACCCCCCACCAACCGACCGGGGGGTACACTATCCCTAGGGGCCGTGTACCTAGAGTTAGTGTACCCCCAGGGGGAGGGGGTGGGAGGGAGTACACGGCCCCTAGGGATAGTGTACCCCCCGGGGGGTACACGGCCCCTAGGGATGGTGTACCTCCGAGTCGGTTGGTGGGGGGGGGGTACACGGCCCCTAGGGATAGTGTACCCCCTGGGGGGTACACGGCCCCTAGGGATGGTGTACCCCCGAATCGGTTGGTGGCATGGCCCCTAGGGATGGTGTACCGGGGGGTACAGTTTCAGGGGGGGGGGGGGGGGAAGGTAAGTGGTCCCTTTTACACCAGGTTAGGTTGGTGTGCACCGACCCTACTGCCTCTGCACACAAACTTTCTCTCCCGGGCCTCCGGCCGTCCCTCCGGCCCCGGGGTTCCCCTTGCAGCCCCGCCCTCGGCCCTGCCCGCCTGTCTTTATCCCGACCTGTGCGCAGCAGCCGCAGTAGCGGCAGTCTGAGGGCGGTGAGTAGAGAGGAGCCCAGCCCAGCCCGTCACAACGGCCTCGCTGACTGTTGGAACTATCTGAGACGCCCAGAGGTGCACGCCTCCCGCGTCGATGCAACATTCCCATGCACGATTCTGCTGCTGCTGCACCCAGAAAACCGGTTTCTTGATTCAAAGAAACTTTGGGTCAAGGTAATTTTTTCCCTTGAATCGATGGAGGCGCTTTTGATGTAAGGTAAATTTGCTATTGTATGAAGAAAAATTCCTTAAAATTAAACAAACTATTTAATTGTCCCGCCACGAAGGACGGCGTCTTTGAATGAAGGAAAAGGTTTTCTGAGTGTGCGCATGACGCACGAATGTCTCGAGAACTGCGCTCCTGCAGGAACGAGCGTAAAACGGGTGTGTTGGCGGGACGGTAGAGGACCGGGGAATGTTGCCATATGGCGATATACCTCTGACGGAGCTGGGGCCGCGCCACGAGACATCTGAGCGACTGCACTCCATGCAACCATTTGCTCTCAGAAACAAACAATTCTATTTCTTCGCGCGTTCTGTTAATTTTCCGAACAAAAAACAAAAGAAGACAACAGCGCGAGACCGGGCGAGACAGAGCTTTCTGCCGCTTTCTGCTTCCTGGGCACTGAATAAAATTTTACAGGTATCTCCGGACGCACGACGGTGTCTGCTTCCTTGATTAATTTATTCAATGGCACTCTGTCGAGGTACGAATCGATCAATATTCCATATAGAGCGCTCTAACCAGCTTCCCCGAATGTTTGTGTCACGTGACGACGAGAGCGTCATACATGTAGAGTGGCTGCACGTGGCGATATGTGTGTGTGCGTCTTTCCCTCCCCCTTTTTTTTTGGGGGGGGGGGGGGGGGGGAATGCACCTGACTCTAGTTATGGTCTCTCAGAAGCACCACCACCAACGTCATCCACCACGGGCGCAGGATGAATTAATGGTTAATACGAGCTACGGAGGTTCCGTCTCTAAATCAAACGACAACAGCCCGGGGGAGGGGGAGTGCGGAGTGGTATTGCACGTCAGAGAGCCGTTATGCGGGTGGAATGAAATGGGGGAGGGGAGAGGTTGTCGATGTCAGAGGCCGTGCGGGGTCAGTGTGCCTATGCAGGCTACGGGCCGCGGGCATAATTTCTATATTTCGCCCCCCCCCCCCTTTTTTATTGCGCACTCCTCCCGCTCGGCCTTTCTGATTTTTTTAGAGCTTTTCATTTCCTTTCGGTTTTCACCAGTAATTATGGCACCCGGCCCTCTCCCGTCGGGGTTTGAATGGGAAGGCTGTGCGCGGAGCGGATGCGGCCGATCCGCGGTCGGCCTCCGCCCTTGTTTTCAGATCGCGGTTCAGCGTTCCGCAGCGCTTCTAAGAAGCCTGTTCGCGCGACATTTGGATTCGTCTGCCGGGTCGCGGCAAAGGAGGTAGGAGGTGGTCCTGTGTGTGTCTGAGGCGTTCCCTCCTGCGTCGCCGGCTTTACCTTGGACCGTTTACTCTCATCTGCGAAGCGGAGAGTTTCGTCTCACTGTAAGAAACGCATTTGAAAATTTCCGCAAAAACGTTTAGAAAATTTGTCTTCCAAAATGTTTTGGAAAGTTTACAAACTTTTTCTAAAAATCCCGAGCTACATATTCTTACGTTATATCTGATTACTCGGCGTGAAAACACTCGTCCGCGGACACAATCTCATTTTTTTTCCTTTCAGCGTTTGGAAAATTCTGAAATTTGTTTGGAATTCTCTGACAAAACTTCCGGAAAATTTATATCACAATTCTTTTATTTTTGAATTTCCCCAAAAAGATTACCACGATGTTGTCATATTCTACACACACCGGGTCCTGTATCCACGTGCCAGTGGTCGGGATCGATACGCGAATCTCGATAGGAGGCGCCGCAACTTTTCGGTTTGCTGCAAACCACTTGGGCAGGCCACCCAACACGCTGATAGCACCAATTCTGCGTCTCTTATCTCGGCTGAAGTTCGGCTGAAGTTCGGTCGAGCAATGACACAGAAAAGCGACTGCACTTTTGTCTTGGCAGGGTGCCCTGGCCTGGCAGGGTTCACAAAAGGGTTGACGAGGTGTTTGCGCTTAATGCAAGTCAATCCCCGGCACTTGACATGACAATGTCAATGTGACCCCAGTCAGGCCGGCCGTTGGCCTGCCGTGTGTGCTGTGCAGTCAAAAACAATGGACGTGCCTTTGCGCACACGGCCTCCAGGCTCGTCAAGGTCGAGGGAACACCTGTGCACGGCTCGGCACAACTTTTCGGACCTCGAGTCTGTAAGAGACGGGAGGGCGTCGTTGTTACAAGTGCCGCATAAAGGGGACGGTGTGGAGATTTGGTTATGACACGGTGCTGAGGGTGTTTGCGCCGGCTGGAAAGAGCGCTTCAAATTTTAGCACACATTACCCCGTGACGAAGTGCCTCACCATACATAGTGCGTGGGAACGAGGGGTCCACAACTGAGGGAAGTCGGAGCTGGGGGCCTTCCCCAACTGTCACCCCCAATCTTGATGACACCTTTTTGGCTTGATCTACTAGTAACGAAACCCCCGCAAACCAAATTTTATCTGCCATTCCAGGCTAGTTTCCGAGATATGATTTTTTAAATTTTCGGTTTTTAATGTTCGGGTCAAAGAGTCCGCAACATGTAAGGATAAAAACGAAAATTTAAAAAATCGTATCTCGGAAACTAGCCTGTAATAGCAGATAAAATTTGGTTTGCGGGAGTTTCATTACTAGTGGATCAAGCCAAAAAAGTTTCATCAAGATCTGGGGGTGACAGTTCGGGAAGGCCCCTTGTGAGGGTATCGAGGCCGATGGGGGCGGGCGGAGCGGGGGGCGGAGCGGGGCGGAGCGATGGGGGCAGCGATGTGCAGTTTGTGCGGTGTCTGATTGGAGAGGAGGACGGCCTGCGCCCAAGGCCCACAAAGCACGGCAAGAAAATGCGCGGCCCTTGGCGCAGCCTGTCCCGGCCGGCGGCTCGGCCCCCGGAGGCCCCCGGAGGCCCCCGGAGGCCCCCCGGAGGCCCCCGGAGGCCCCCCGGAGGCCCCCGCTATTTTTTTGTCATTTCCTGTTCCGCCGCCGCTCCTCCCAAACGGCGGCCCGTGCGCGGACCCGCGCGGGCCTCCTGCCAACGGCGGCTGGGGACCAGAACCCCGCAAATGCTGCGTTGGCCGCTGGGGGCCGCTGGGGGCCGACATAGGGCAGCACGGCGGCAAGGAGGGCTTACCAGCAACACCAGCCCCCCCAACCCCAACGCCACCAGCCCGCAGAACAGAGTCGAGCGCAGAGTTTTTGCTGATGTCATAGGAGATGAGTTGGCCGCGACGCCCGTTTTGGGGGTGGGGGGAGGGGAGTAGACAGCTGGGGGATGGGGGAGGGGCAGAAAAGGGTAATTAAATACCTCGACAGGGGCCGTGCCAGTGCCAGCGCCAGCGCTTCGCATATTACACAGCACCCCGCACAGTGCGTCCCCATTGGGTGTGCGAATTGTCCTGTGCTCTTCTACTAATTACAGGTAACGAAAGCGCACCAAACAAAGCAATACGTTATTTGTTTTGTTTGATGCGGCAGCGATAGAGGCCCCGTAAGCTTCTAGCACGGCCGGATAACAAACCACTTGTCGTGTCGGGGTGCGGAGAGGACCGCGCACGCCAACAAATCCTTCTGGAAAAGTCAAAACAATTTTTAGCAGATGATACCTCAAAACACGGGCGCCGGGGGAAATTAGAGACGGCAAACGGACGGACGGAGCGTGGCAGGGTCGCAGGCAGCGGACGTGCACCACCCCCACCTCAGCGCTTCCCTTGCCAACTTCGGCCTACTGTCACTCCGCATTCTTCGCACGGCGTCTTCATTTCTTGCATTGTCGCGTGAAAAGAATACCCCGTCCCAGGGGATAGGCAAAACTGGGAACGCGGCAGACTTCAGTGTGCCGACGCCGGTACACAGCAGCGCGCGGAAGCGTGGCTTTTCGGAGTTATGAGTGTCGAAATTCAAACAGCCACGAACGCTGCTAGCCGCTCTGTTGCGACGCCTTGTTTGCCAGTTTGGATAGGGTATTCCGCTGAACCCCAGAACAAAAGTAAGAAGAAGGCAAGAAGTACTAAAAGATGGGTGAGGGGGGAGGTAGGACTGTGTCCGTTTCCGTCCAACACGTCCCCCCTCACCCATCCTTAAGTACTTCTTGCCTTCTTCTTACTTCCGTTCTGGGGTTCAGCGGAATACCCTATTGGCAGCCCTCTGTCCTCAGGGCAGCGGGCCGGGGCCCTCCCCTTTGACCACGTGGCGTAACAATGTAAACGGGGATCGAAGGGGTGGGGCACAAGGCGGTGTATCCCCTGCCGGACCCCTGGGGGGCTCCGGGGGCATGTGTGGACTGACACACATCGGTCAGCCGGGGGCTTTAACTATCATAGGATGCATCCACTGCGAAAAACTTTGACGCTCCAACAACAGTCACTTTTATTTTCTTTTCCTTCACGCGTGATGTCGGTAACCCCCCCCTCTCTCTCTCTCTCTCTCTCTCTCTCTCTCTCTCTCTCTCTCTCTCTCTCTCTCTCTCTCTCTCTCTCTCTCTCTCTCTCTCTCTCTCTCTCTCTCTCTCTCTCTCTCTCTCTCTCTCTCTCTCTCTCTCTCTCTCTCTCTCTCTCTCTCTCTCTCTCTCTCTCTCTCTCTCTCTCTCTCTCTCTCTCTCTCTCTCTCGCTCACACGTACGCTTACACAAACATCGGAATCATCAACCAAATCACACGTCTCATATACACGCATTCTAGCCGTCCGTCTCGTCTGCAGATCTCCCCCCAGCCCCTCCCGCATTCCCCATTTCCCGCGCGTTGTATAACTCTGCACTGCGCACGCGTAAGTGACGCGACTTTAATACGATCCGGATGGTTCTTCCTCGGGGCAGAGCCCGCGGAGCCCAGGCCGGCGGCCGTCGCGTGGGGTACTTGCGTCGGCATTAGGTTTTATAGGTTCGGAGCCCGTCCCTTGGGCACAGCAAGGCACAGCAGGGCACAGCAGGGCACAGCAGGGCACAGCAGGGCACAGCAGGGCACAGCAGAGCACAGCAGGGCACAGCAGGGCACAGCAGGGCGCAGCAAGGCACAGCAGGGCACAGCAGGGCACAGCAGGGCACAGCAGGGCACAGCAGGGCACAGCAGAGCACAGCAGGGCACAGCAGGGCGCAGCAAGGCACAGCAGGGCACAGCAGGGCACAGCAGGGCACAGCAGGGCACAGCAGAGCACAGCAGGGCACAGCAGGGCACAGCAGGGCACAGCAGGGCGCAGCAAGGCACAGCAGGGCACAGCAGGGCGCAGCAAGGCACAGCAGGGCACAGCAGGGCACAGCAGGGCACAGCAGGGCACAGCAGGGCACAGCAAGGCACAGCAGGGCACAGCAGGGCACAGCAGGGCACAGCAGGGCACAGCAGGGCACAGCAAGGCACAGCAGAGCACAGCAGGGCACAGCAGGGCGCAGCAAGGCACAGCAGGGCACAGCAGGGCACAGCAGGGCACAGCAGGGCACAGCAGGGCACAGCAGGGCACAGCAGGGCACAGCAGGGCGCAGCAAGGCACAGCAGGGCACAGCAGGACACAGCAGGGCACAGCAGGGCACAGCAGGGCGCAGCAGGGCACAGCAGGGCACAGCAGGACACAGCAGGGCACAGCAGGGCACAGCAGGGCGCAGCAGGGCACAGCAGGGCAGGGCACAGCAGGGCACAGCAGGGCACAGCTCGGCCCCGGTCCAGGCCATAGCCAGACTCAAAGCCCCCGAGCGCTTTGGGCGGAGCGGGTGCGGCGTTGAGGGAGTGCTTCAGGGATCTGTCCCCACTGCCGCCGGCCCCTGAGCCTCGCCTCACCGCCAGCATCTGCCGTCGCCGCCAGCGCAACACGTCGTGTTTGCGACCCGCTCCCAGGAGCAGCAGCACACAACACAAACACTCACATACACGAGCGTTTGTACACGCCAACCGCGCCGCCGCGTCGCCGCCAAAGCCAACTTAGCCCACCACTGCAGCAGCAGCGGCAGCAGCGGCGGGTCCAGCGCGGATCGGGGTCGACTATTCAACTTCATTACAATTTAGAATCGCTGTGTAGCCTAGAGCGTATTTCATGCCCCTCTTTAAATTCGTGCCTGCAGGCAGTGCCGCAGTCCTGGAGGCTGTGTGGCAGTGTGGGTCGTGGTGTGGCCGCGGTGGTGGAGGTGGTGGTGGCGGTCGGAGGAGTAAAGTCAAGACAAGCGCTGCGGCACCAGCCAAGCCTCGCCCCACCTCATCCTGCGCTGCATAGCGTCCTGGCGGTGTCAGTGACACAACAATGAATTTTCTCTTAACGTGGATGGGTTTGTCTTGCAGGACCAGTCAAACAGACGTTAAAAACATGAATCTCGATTTAAATAGAATGCAGATGATACCAACTCTAAACGCTCCCTAGTTTGTTGAGGGTTTAGGAAGTTATGAAAAAAGTATTATCTAATGGGTCCTTGAAAGCAGGACTTATCTTTTGTTGTGTTTCGTGTGCATCATACGAGAGAACCAAAGTATATTTGAAAGGAACGAACATCCGAGAACGTCTCCCTGAGGCCAATTTGTTTACCGGAAAGTTTGAGGACGACTGACGGCGTTCTTGCTCTTCTGGGCATCAATGCGACCCGAGCAGTGTGCGAACGGCCCGAATCGCCTCACAGCCAGCCACGGCCTCACGGGTCTCCTCCTAGTGCCGCTCACCATATATTATCAGTTTGCCGGAATCGCTACGTCTTGTCGGCTGCCTTATCGGGCGGGAGTTTAGGCTTCTGGCATGCTATCATCTGCTAAAAAAGTAAAAATTTACAAAGTGAGCAAAACATTGACTGTCAGCGAAAAAAAACTAATCTCGGGACATGTTTTTAAAGGCCTGAATTCGCTGAACCTTCGAAAAATTTGCTAATGCAGTGAACCTCCCCCCCCCCCCCCCCCCCGGCCCCGGTATGCTACGGGCCGCATTCCGCACCCCTCCCTGTCTCTCCATAAACACACTCCGGCACACACACACACACACGCACGCACATACGAACGCGCGCTCCGACTTGCAAACCTTTTCTCTAAGCCGCGTGCCCCCCCCCCCCCCCCCCCCCCCCCCCCCCCCTGTTGCTCTGGGGAATCGAGTGAACCTTGTTAGTGTTAACTGTGCTGGCTGGCTGTGCCCGGCTATGGCCGGCTATGCCAGCCTGCTCATTACGTCCGCCTCCCTCCCTCCCTTTCGCTGGCGCCCTCTCGCCGTGACAACCGAGGGCCATGCGTTATCAGCACTCCCAACTACCCACTACCACGCACCCGCATGCAGTGTCGGAAATGAGGCGGGGCTTTGCTCCATTTCCGAATTCCTCCGATTTCCGACGTCACTGCTCCGCCCCGCCGCTCCATGTGCACACTCAGGAAACCGTTTCCTCCATTCAAAGACGCCGTCCTTCGTGGCGGAACAATGAAATAGTTTCTTAAATTTTTCTTTCATGTCATTTTCTTTCATACAATAGAAAATTTACCTTACATCAAAAGCGCCTCCCTCGATTCAAGGGAAAAATTACCTTGATCCTAAGTGTCTTTGAATCAAGGAACCGACTTTCTGGGTGCACTGCTTTTGTTGTGGTCCGTCTCCACACTCCCCCGCAGCTCCGTGTGCACTGCTCCTGATGTGATCCGTCTCCACACTCCCCCGCAGTTCACTCTGCTTTCATGGCATTCTTTCATGGCCCTCCTATCTTTCTTTCCCAATATCCCCCAAAATAAATGAAAAGGGTGTGGGGGTGGGGGATACATTTTTCTTAAGAAAGTGACAATTTACAGTGTTTTAGGCCCATATCCAGTGTGTGAATTTGTTACACGCACCAACAGTTTGGTTAACTAGGGCGACTCAGTGCTAAAAGCGCTGGAAATTTTTTTATCCTACATAATCATTATTATAGACGACCCGAAGACGATCTAATACTCCCCGACTTGCTCTTGACCCACACGCGCCCTCCTTTCTTTATTTGAGCGCCATGAATGGTCTCGCCCTCAACCCCTGCACCCAGCCACTCATCCATGCGGCGTACTTCGCGCGTGGGAGGAAGGAGAAGGGGGGGGGGGGGCAAGGGTGGTCAGGGGACCGAGCAAAACACATACACACACACACACACACAGCTGTGACTGGTATCGTGGAGCGCAGCGCAAGCGGACGTTGCCTGCATTTTTGCCCCTCCCTTTCCCCTTCCCTGCATCCCTCCCCAGCTTCCCTGCTGCTGCCTTTACCAGCCGAGAAACTTTTGGAGTGGAAATGGAAGAAACGGGGCTCATTAAAAATGAATACTTTTGCGACCGGCAGCGGCAGAAGCGGATGCAGCGGATGCAGCGGCTGCAGCGACGGGGTTCTCTGGACGAAGCGCAGGACGCGTCCGTTGGTACAAAAGTCCGTCTCATTGTGGGGTGACAGTTCGGCCCTACCTGCGCAGGGCGTGTGCGGGGGTGGGCCGTAGCGTCAGCAACCAAACATGCTTCCCCCCCCCCCCCCCCCAACTTGCGATTCATCCTACCCTAACACCCCTCTCCTCCTCCCTCCCGAGTTGGAGGTGGCCCGTGTGATGGCACCCGGGTGGAAGGATCTTGAGAAAAACTGTAGTTGAAACTACAGCGTCAAAACTATAGTCGACAATCACCAGTTTATTCTGTACATAAACCGAAGAAAAACTGAAATATTTACTATACATTTATTGTATACTTTGAAGTACAGTTTTTTGCTATCCAAACTATAGTTTTTCTCTAGTTACAAAGTGTAATGTCCAGTCAAGATTCATATACAGATACAGACTATTATTATTTTACAATTTATGAGTAAATATTCTGACGTTTCATAACCATTCCTAAAGTTAAGTTTTGTCTAGAGGAAATCAAGGAAATAATACCTTATACTGCCACAAAAAAAATACAAATATAAAACGATATGACGGACCAAGTTTTTATGAAGGTGTAATCTGCTGTTCCTATATGCAGTTCATATCTCCTTTAATGAGCAGTTCTAAAACACAATCCTGTCTCTTAAAATAAAACGTGATTTTGTCCTATTATATCGCTGGTAAATCACCTTGTTGATCTACGATCTAGCTAAGTCACCTGGAGAGTAGGCCGCCGGACACACAAGTGCAAGGATGGCTGCCTACCCTACATTTCGCAGGCGACATCGAGGCCGTCGGTAGGGAAGGGGGAGGGGAGCGCGGAGGGGGTGAGGGTGGATATACGAGAAGAACAGAAAGAAAGTAAAGAACGTAGGAGGGGAGACCAATCCCTGGCCGAGAAAGGGAGGAGGAGAGAGTTTGGGAAACGCACGTGTGATATGCTGTGTCAGTTCAGTGCACTGAAGTTCGATTTTCGGTCAACAATGGCAACTGGCAGTAGCTCAAGGTTAGTATCTGGAGGGAGTGTGTGACATGGAACTATAGTGTGAAACTCACGAGATAGTTCTTCTTCTGTCAATTTTGATGTAGATTATAAGGCGATTGAGAAATTTTCTGGTTATGACTCTAACCTGTCCCTTTCTGTTTTTACATTCCGAATTACGTCAAAGGTTTCCCGACTTCTTTATTTATGGTGTTCTCCTGGAGGACCTCTCTTACTTCAGTAGTCAGATTTCGACGGAAAGGCTTCTTGAACCAGGAGATCTTGTCCTAGTGAGGCGAACTTCGGAGGATGCATTTGAAACGGCAGTTGTTTATGGATTTGATGGTGAGTTATTATACATTCCTTGATAGGCACTAATATTTCCTATTGTAACTCTGCTATGTCAGGAGATACTGTCAAATGACAACTGCTCTGGTCACTTTTGGATTCATGACTTTAAGATCTTAAAATTTTCTGTCATTTGACATCATCTGACAGTTTAATGGTGAACCTGTTTTACTTTGACGACTGATTTTGTATTAAAAAATTTACTGTCAATTTTTCTATTTGTACAGCTTCCCAACGTAAAGCCAAAGAAGAGTCAAAGAGGTACATAGCAGAAGTTCGTCGCCTGCATGGGGTTGTGGACCTCCATCAGCCAATACAGATGGGAGAATCGCAAGTCATGGAATAGGTGAGTGTGTACTGATTAATAACAATTGTCTGTCTCATAAACATGAGTAATGCGCTTCATTCTCCTGTAATGGCAATCAAGATATGTTCTTCCTGTTTCAGGCTCATCTAATCTGTGGACTGATGTGATATGATCCAAATTTTAATCTACTGTTGTGATAAATTCAGAACAATCATTCAAGTTTAAATTTCAAATTGTTCTCAAACAAATAAATAAATAAGTCCATTTTAAATATTTTGTTTTCCCATTGATGGTTGTGTGGATGAAATGTAATTTTCAATATGGTTGTCATTTTATGAAAATTCAGTGATATGTGATGTACCTTTTACCATTCTGTAATGAGATTTTCGCTATGTAGGCTGGTTTTAATTCTAGTCAAACATGTGCTGAACAGATTTGTTATAACCTTCTTAATAAAGATGTTTTTGTTATGGAAACTACGCCTGGGTATGTAGCCTTTTTTCCCGAGGAATGATGAGAAGCAAGTTAGCATTCAATGCTCATTTTTATTCTCGAAGCTACAGTGACAGTACAGTCATTAATTTAAAAGAATTTAAATTGTTTCGCTCAGTGAGGATCGCTTCTCTTTGAATTGCAGTCCAGCTGTTAGAACGCAAATGAAATAATGCTCATTATTTAACCTGATTGTTCATCATTCGTTTAATTTGATGTCCACATGAGTTGCACATCAATATTATCAGTATATTGATATACTGGCACATGTCGGAGCACATGAAAAAGTGGCAAATTTCCATTGAATGATGCTCATTACTCTTTCATTTACAGTGAATGTACGAAGCAATTTAATTTTATTCTCCTACACAAAAATTCTGCTTGGATTAAGCATGACACTCCTGAAGCAATCATAAAAAACCTTGCAGCCATGCAAGACTGACATTTACCAAACTGAAACCAAACATCACATTTGGGTACTTCAACTCATCTCTGAGTCAATGTAACCACATCTTGAGCAGTTATATTTTAAGAAATAAATAAACTTAACGTTCTATAAATAAAACAAACAACATGAGTCATATATAAAAGTGAGACTCAGAACATACAAAGAGTAATTGCAGTCATCAAAACAACATATTACAAAAATTTGAAAACCTATTTAATAGACTACAAAACTAAAATTACCTTAACATCTCAGATCTAAGTACATTAATGCAGCCCATTGCCAAACTTTCAGTATCTGAGAGTTTGACTGTAAAGAAGAGAAGTTTCAAAGCTATTTCCTCCACAGGAAAACATCTTAAAACTCCCTCAACATTTTTGTTCAGTATCTTAAAATGAGGTATACTAGGAGTGCAAAGATTTTGACGAGGGTTTTCTAGAATGTAATTACCAATCATATAACAGCACTGAGAAATCACCAGAAAAGAGACAATCTTAAACACCCTTTCTGACTTAAGTAAAACGACACTATTGTTTTGCCTTGACACCTTTGAGTACTGTGCAGAATGAAATACTTCACCCTCAAATTCACATCTATCATAAGCCGAATACATATCAAACTCATTGAATCTAATCCCTGCTCTGCGCAAAGACAAAATAAACTGGTGAGGGAGCTCAGAAATTTTAGGCTTACCAAGAAGACCGACTGAGTTAATAATACAGTGTGGGTCTGCAAGAACCTTTGTGCTTAAAGAGAGTTTGTGCAGAAATTTCTTTTCATTGTCATTCATTTTATGAAACACTTCTTCTTTAAGTTTCTTTAAAGCTACTTTCAATTGCATACCTTTACAAATTTGGTGATTAACACCATTAGAGCTTTTAACACACTGCTTAAGTTCAGCATTGGCACTTTCATAAATAAAAGCAGAATGTGTAAATGGCTGCGAAAAATCTTCAACACTCCTTTTCAGGTGAGTGAGAAGGTGGACACTAAAAGTAACATGTTGTGGACCATACAAGTCATCAATTTCAGTGACAAACTGAACTAGATACCGGTCAGCATACACAACTTCACTTTTAGCTACTGAATTTTGCATTAATAATGCAACACCATTTACAAGTAGGGCCCAATGATTCAAAAATCTAGCAGGAACAATATTTTTAAGAACTGGTAAACTGTACATAACTACCCAGTAAAACCATTCGTGACCCCGAAAGTCAGACCTGTCACTCAGAGAACGTGGAGCACGAGATACTTCAGATGTAATAGTAATAGAAATCATACGTTGGTTAACTTCAGAAAGCCTATTATATACATTGCAAGGCAGATTTGTATATTTCTCAGAGAGCCACAAGTTTGCAAATCTTTTAGCAACATTAACAAGTGCATGAAAGAAATCTAAATCTAGGCATCTTACAATATTAAAGTCTGGCAGTTCTGATAAAATGGAAACACCCTTAACACCCCTCTGAACAGTCCCTCTTTCTTCAGCAAGTGCAGCTAACACCATTGTCTCTTCATGAGTTCTTAATGGGTATACATTTTCTAAAGTACTGTATGATCTAACAAAACCTCGTCCAAAACGCATTCTTAGCCCTGGATGATAACACAAACCACATCCAAACCGACCATTAAATTGATTAGTATTACGAAGCATAGGCCTGGCAATAGAATCACTGACACATACAAGAGGCTTAAATTTCTGAATTTTCATAACACCATTCTTTTGGTATGAGACACCATGTGTATAAATTTCATTGCTTTCTCTAATGAATGGTTTCAGATACTCTTTAGGATTGGGTTTTGACTTCCCAAGCCATAAGCTTGTCATTAACACATATTTTGCACGAAGATGTGGTTTCAGTTCATTTAAAGCTAAAAGAACAGGCCAAGCACTTTTTTTACTAGTTCTTGCAATTTGGAGACCATCAACAAAAAAATTGAAAGACATATACTCAGGCAAGATAAATTCCTTATACAGTTTACCATCACAAATATCTTCATAGTTAAAATTATTTGTTTTCAAACGATCTGATTTGACAAAATCATTGTCAGAGAAACAACATTCCAGCAAAGCCTTTAACTGATCGTGTAATGATAAATATAAAAATACATTGCCCTTCTTTTTGTTAAGATTGGTATTAAAATTTCTGTTGCACACCATGCACACAGAAGTCGGAGTGGTAGAAATGCCATAGTAAGTACTACAATGAGGACACAAATGATGTTCTGTCAAACTACAAGAATATTTAGAAATTACTGATTTCATAAAATGCCGTGATGGCTTGAATGCCTCATCATCATTAAATAAAACACCTGCCAGTTCCATAAAAGTTTCAGATGCAGTGTATGAGAGATGATATTTTGCTTTTGTGGCAAGCAGTAAAAGCATTTTGATCTTCTCACCAACACACAGGTGCAAGTCAGTAGCAGCAACTTCATCATCAGATTCTGAACCTGAGGAATCAGGATCAGGATCATTTCCATTGTCTAGCAGTTCTTCTACTGCCTCCGGCCCATCCTCCTCCTCTTCCTGCTGCTCTTCACAAACTTCTTCACTCATTTCCTGCTCTTCCGGCACAAATATGGCTGCGTCCCACACAGGTTGGATAAGGGGCTCATCAATATCACTGCAAAAGATTTTGAAAGTAAATATATTTGCACTTAATCCTACCATAAACACAGTTGAATTTGAAAACAACAACGACCCAAGGTTACTTACAGTGTTACATTATTGGCATTGCCAGTCGTCAAATGTGCATCAGGTGCCACCAAGCTCCCCACCTGCAAGGCAAAATCCAAATGAGATTCATACCTTTAACTTATGGCACAATGTAGCTAAACAAGAATATGCTTTGTGATTCAAATTAAACTTCCCAAAGTGCAAAATAAAAAGAGCGTTCATCATGTACAACAAAATGATACAAAATACACAATGTGCAAACCTTCTTTCACATGACAAGGGCATTGCTCCCCAGTATAGCTCAACTGCACTCACATCATGAAGTGGTGGTGGTGATGGAGGTGAAGTCGTTGGTGAAAGTGGTGGTGGTGAAGATGGTGCTGGTACTGGCCCCTGTTCAACATCAGCCTGAACAGCATGCTGTAACTGAGATCAGAAACCAGTTATTATAAGAAGCGCATGAAACATCACAACACATAGCGCACAACAATAACAATGTCTGGAAAGCAAATTAAAAAAACAAGGATGATATGAATATATCACTTGCCTGTGTTACTGCTGCAGGTGATGATGGCGCCTGTAACGGAGGTGGCAATAGTGGCGGAGATGCTGGTGGCAAGGGTGGCAGAGATGGTGGTGGCAAGGGTGGTGGAGATGCTGGTGGCAATAGTGGTGGAGCAGGTGGTGGAGAAGGTGGTAGAGATGGTGGTGGAGATGCTGGTATTCGGCTGTGCGCACGAGTACTCCGTTCTTTTACCTGCAAACAAACGATGTCAAAATTGAATGAGAGTGCCTGTCCCTGCATTCTGTAAACACTTGTGAAAAATCACCTGAGTGACATGAGTTTTAACCTCACCTGCTGGCGCGATTTCGGTTCCAATTTCGTCACATTACGAGAGTGGAGGGTACTCCTTGGAACTGGTCGGCTTGGAGCCCCTTTGTAGATGTACGCTCTGTACGGTCCCCTGACTTTCTTGGGTGGCTGGTTTTGAAGGTCGTCGTCTTTGCAGGCTCGTTTCCGTTTCACGCGAACCATTTTGGGCAAAAGGAAAATATATCAGACTCAAACAATCACTGGCAGGTACAAACAGCTGACTGACACTTTCAAATATGCTCCCCTCTCCCCTCCCCACGCCTCTCCTGCGCATCCCCCCCTCCCCCTCCCTCCCCCCTTCCCCTCCCCCGGTTTTCCTACTCAAATCAAAGATTCATTCGTATCGTAAAATATGACGATTTACGACCAAACGCTGTTTAAATTTAAATTTGAAACCGACTCTGAACAACAGCTTTCCTCCGCCATTAAAAAAAAAAAAAAAAAAAATTAGTGCCATGATTTTGATTCTGGCGGTTTTGTCTTCCCTCTTCCTCCTGAGCACGAGCACCGAACGGCAGTTAGTGACAGCGAGGCGATCGTCGTGTCGTGTCGTGTATCTAGTGCTCAGTGTAGTGACAGGGAGGTATTCGTGCCGTGTCTGTTCTCTAGTGACAAGGTTGTCGTACGTCGGTCGCGAGTAGTACCAGCTTCTTTTCGAAACTAGCGAAAATTTTGCTTGGTAAAGTGGCAATGGCTCCCACAAACAGGAGTAATGCGGAGCCAGCTAAACAGTGGGCTTTAGTGAAGTGGATCACGGGACAACATAAGGGAACATTCAGCCATGATGTAGATGTAAGGTGGCTCTTGGATTTCAATCCATTGGACTTTAATCCAAGTGACACAGACACATCATATGTGTGTGAATGGCGAGTCCCATCAAACAAGCCACTGAAGGGTTGGCCTGTGTATGACTGCCTTGTCCTAGACGTCAGCGGTGAGTAAAATTATTTACTGTCTGTAGTGTCATGAGATCTTAATTCTGATGTGTCAGGTTTGTCTTGAGTAGGGTAAACGTGAGTTACTGAACAGCATAACTGAATTTCTTATCTTGCCTCTTAGACGACAAACGTTACCTCTACCAAGAGATGAAGAGCAAGAAAAGGTTGGATTCTGGTCCCAACTCAGAACATCAAACCAGCGGATTAGAATCAGAAGGTTCGTTACACCCACTTTGTTTACCCATAACATATTGTTGCCTTCATTCAAACTTCCGATGTAATTTTGTATTGCAGATCTCCAGCAACTAATTTCAAGGGAGGTGCAGAAGAGGCTTCAGGCTCTGGCTCCCTCATTAACGCTGTCCTCACCTGAAAGCACATCGGCAGAGAGGGCAGGTGAAACAATGGTAAATAAGTCTTTGAACTTTTAGTGCTTTTATTCATTTCTTTCATGTCACTATCACTAAATCTATGGGAACTGTTTTTTTGCAGGTTTCTGTAGGGGTGAAGCTGAAAATTTCTAAGACTGCCTATCAAGAGAGTATTGCTGCCCCAACTGCTTCGCGTATGACAACGGTACTAGTGAGGGCTGCTTTTACCCCAAAACGCTTGAAACGGTCCACATACAGTGGCCAGAAACGTACCGTGAATGGTGAGGTACGCCAGTCACCAGGACTAAAAAAGTACCAGAAAATGACTGACGTTCAAAGTGAGTATAATAATTCAGATTTTAAAGAACGCAGATTGAAATTTTAGTGCTGAGCACTAATTACTTTTTTTAAATTTCAGCATTCGTAAAGGACCGCTTTAAACATATGACGCAGTCGCAATTCAGTGCGGCTGTTAACAGCGTAACAGGGAACAAGGCCATGACCACCAAAAAAATAACGGTTAGAGACTTTATACTTTTCTCAAGTTAGTTAACTTTAAAGCCCTTCTAATTTTTACTTTCTGTTTCAGTATGTGGACACCAGCAGTGAAAGCGATGAAAGCGGGGCAGAATAGGGTTAAGTTTTGTTTTCTAATTATGTACTTCTCCTTCATTACCATTTATATTTACATAGTCATTAAGATCTTAGCAGTGTACAAAGTAAAGGTGCAAATTAAAACAGTTGTCCTACAAGTCATGTTTCATTTCCAAAACTAAACACACTCTGAAAGATTTAGTGACTCCATTCATTGGATCAAGTCTTTCGAAAGGATAGTCATGCGACATGCCTCTGGCGGCAGCGCTGGCTGGTACTGTAACATTCGAAATTTCAATACCTTAGTAACTGCCAGTAACTCCCACTTTGCTTGCAGCATGTCAAATTATCAGTGAGCCAGACATCCCCATTTAACTTTGCACCAGTCACTAACGGTCAGACTTCAGATATCGCACTAATGGTGGATATATTATAGTGAAGGCCGTAGTAAATTTAACCTTACCTGTGTATATCTTTTATTTTCTTGTCCTTTTCTTGTACTTTCTAAGCACGGCCACAGACTCACGGAGGTTATCGACGCAATGTGGTTGCATGTTTTGGTTTTCGTTTCACGACGAACATGTTAGTCTGTTCGCAGTGGCAGTGGCGCTGGCGGCGCAGACGACGAGACGCGACTTGCTGTGCTAAAGATTTTTTCGCTAGTTTCATATCCAAAATATATTCTTGTCGTTTTGTGTGTGCAACTTAAAATCGAAGTTTTTTTAAAAAGGAAGAAAAACGATCAAGACGATAACTATGCTTCGCCCTACGCATTCTTCTGTCTGCTCGGAAGCTCGTAAGTGTTACAGGCTCATGGGTACGTAGATCCAGGCTAGCCTACGCCATAGTCAACAGAAGTACGTAAAGTTTAATCTTCAAATCTGAGGGAATTACAAGTCCTCGATCGGCAAATCATTTCCGTCGTGGTAATAAGCTTTTAGTCGATTCTAGCCATAGTTTTGCGCCTCTAATGTGATGAAATAACGAATGGCCTAACCCTCATAACCTCTCTGATCATGTTTGTTTGCTTGCAGGGACCAGTGAATTTCGTGCCAAGGAAATGCTACCGTTGCCAAACTAAAATCAGTTTTGACTTCAGCGTCAAAGGCTGTCTTCTTTCCATGGAACGAGTGAGGTGAGTAGAAGTAGAGCTTTAATCAAATATGTGAGTTGACGTTAGATGGCTTACGATCACCATACTCTTTGTGTGCGCAGTAATGAAGAGTATGAGAAGTGTTATCTTCAACAAGCTCCATGGGATGCAGAAACTGCAGTGGTGGTATGCTCCATGGTCTCTACAGTAGTGGTGTTGGTAAGATTAGCAAATGATTGTGTAGGTTCTTGAAAAAAGTTTGACACTGAAATCAACTAATGTCTATTTCTTTTCACTGTAGGCATGGGGATCATTATTATAAAGAAAACAAGGTAGTTCATGTGCACTGGTGAGGGGCAATAGAGTCAGTGCTACATATTTCTGTAATATTTGGAAGACAAAGTTTTGGGGTTAATAGTACAAGTATTTTGTTTCGTTCATCAACAAGCAGAAAGTGCATGGTGAGTTTTTCGACATTGGCTACACTTTGCTTAGGTAATCGTGTTTCCTTGTTACCTTCTAAATGTTCTTGTTCTGTCTGTCCTATTTTAGCAGTTGTTCATACAAATTTATGAATGTGGAGAGTGGCTGGATTATCAAACTCGTTTGAAGAGGAGAGCCTGGCTCACATCGTCCACCTTCTCACGCCAATGGTTGTAACTAATTTTGCTCCTACAGTAAGGACAAGAAGGACCCCAAGTGGTAAATATTGTTTCATGTGATGACATGTAACATCTAAGGGTGATAATACTCTTTGTGATATTAATAAAAAAAAAAAAAAATTGTTCACACCATGTCTAAGCAGCTTTGTTTGTACAGAAATGTGAAATAACACTATCTGTAACAAACTGCATGGAGTCTAGCTGCACACTAGCGCGCCACTATCACTGGCTTCACGTCTGTGGACTCCACAGTGTGGTGTAGGTAAGATTCATGAATGATCGCATAGGTTCTTGAAGAAATTTTTGACACCAAAGTCAACTAATGCCTTTCTCCATTCATTGCAGGCATGGGAATCGTTGCTACTAGGAAAACAGTGTAATTCATGTGCACTGATGTGAAGTGTTAGTATCAGATTCAACACTCATCTGATTCACCTTGGATAGCAGGTCATGTTGAGTGTCTTCACAAGTACTCTCAGCAGCATATGCAATGATGAACAGCTTGCGCACACAAGATGTGGACCAATAAAATGGGTGGCACGACCAAATCCTTGTAATAGGTGAGTTCTTCATTGGAAATCATACCTCTATGTAAATTTTGCTCTAAGTGTTATGACCTTTTTTTCTTTTTTGCAGGTGTAAAGAGTGTCGGAAGAATGTGTTTCTACCATGAAGATTATGAGAAAATTAAAAATAAAACTTAAGTGCCTGTACTTCTGTGTTTCTTTTAACATCCCTTATGTAATTTTGACATATAGTTTCAAAGGCATAAAAACTAATGTCGCACTACAAGAGGAAGTACCACAGGGTTACAGTCACTGCCATATTACATCTCTACAATTGAAGTGCAGTTTATAAGTATCTTGAATCTGGATCCAAAAGTAAAGATATTTTATGGAATGGAAGGGAAGTTACAACAAGCATTTAGATACAGCTCACCTAACACAAATAGTACACATTGCAGCATGAGTTCCCTCTCTAGTCAGAATCTGGAAAATCTTACTATATTAAAACCATAATTTGGTCTGTCAAAAATTCAGTGTTTTTCTGCAGTTGTAAACTGTACACAAATCTTGGAAAATCTTGGAAAAACTGAGAAAAACTATAGTTTGTCCGAATTTAATGCAGTTTTTCCACAGTTTTTACACAGTTTTTTTGTAAAATATGTATGGAAAACTACCCATTTTCTGCACTTTAACACTACATCAGAAACCAGGTTTTCTCCATAAATTTCTGTAGCAAATTTATAACTTTGACCACCTTTTCAAATGAAGTTTTCTTGTACATTCTGCATGTGAAAACTGCAGTGTGCACATGAGTTTTAGAATGGTTCACAAACATAGACTGGACTACAGATCCTTCCACCCGGGCATTTCCGATGGTGTTACGGCGGTGGTCCCGACCCGAAAGCGATCGTAACCTTCCTGCTCCTGCGCCTCTCTCTCTCTCTCTCTCTCTCTCTCTCTCTCTCTCTCTCTCTCTCTCTCTCTCTCTCTCTCTCTCTCTCTCTCTCTCTCTCTCTCCAACTTTTCCTAAAAATGAGGCAGAGCACATTTTTCTTGTTTTCTGAGCTCATATGAGCTCCTTCCTGTCAGTGTATAGGGAAATGAAAAACACTGGGGGGAGGGGTATCACATGCTTGTAAAAAAACAATAACACACTTTTCACAATATCCGTTTTATCCTAAACTCGTAAAGTTGCTATTTTTTTCTCCTTGTGGGTTACGCCGTTTCCTATTCGAATCCCGAAATTATAATTTTTTCCCTCCCGGCCTAGTATGTGAACGGCGTGAACGTACAAGGTTCGACAGAGGGGGCACTCTAATGACGGTCCAAACCGATGTCCGGCCTTTGGAGGTTATTAAATTTTTTTCCTACCGCGACTTACTTCTTGCTAGCACTAGTGCTCCGGCGTGGCGTCGCTCGATCGCTGGCTGCCCCGGTGTGGTGCTGTTGTTGGCCATCGGTGCAGCCTGCCCCATACTCAGCACCTGTCCCGCATGCCGCACACCTGTAATACCCTTTCCATGCTCGAAATACCGGCGGACATTAGCGGATAACGGGCGAACACGCGTCAGGGCTGGGGGCTCAAGTACATGCAGAGCAGCGCCAAGCGAGGGGGCGGTGGTGTGACAAGTAGTGGAGGGGGGGGGGGGGGAGGCGCGGTAGGCCGTAGGGGAGGCCCTCCCAGAATCCCAGCTTATCTTCTTATCCAGCAGTTTGATCAGCATTAAACCCCGCGCCCACTCTCCCTCCCCGCCCTCACCGCTAGACGTTCGCTTTGGCAGCTTCTCTGTCGCACTACCTGCCTACCCTAACGTTTGCCTCTCTCTCTCTCTCTCTCTCTCTCTCTCTCTCTCTCTCTCTCTCTCTCTCTCTCTCTCTCTCTCTCTCTCTCTCTCTCTCTCTCTCTCTCTCTCTCTCTCTCTCTCTCTCTCTCTCACTCTCTCGGCCAGCAGTGTCCCCCCGGTGGTCCGTGGCTCGCATAGAGAGTGAACGGGGTCGTCAGTCGAAGAGTCATCCATAAATTAGGTACGCATTAGAGGAGGAGGGGGTCCTAAATGGACACGGCTGTCAGTGCTCCGGACAGGTAGACCACCCTCACCCGCCCTCGCCCGCCCTGCATTGCATAGCCGGACCCAATCGGATTCGTGGACGCTTTTCGTCCGATATCGGGGAGAGAGAGAGAGAGAGAGAGAGAGAGAGAGAGAGAGAGAGAGAGAGAGAGAGAGAGAGAGAGAGAGAGAGAGAGAGAGAGAGGGGGGCAGAAGCTGTGCGACCGCGGTTTCCCCGTCACGCGCTGATAATTTTCATTTCCAAGAGTCGTCGACCGCAAAGTACAGTGAGTGGTGAAGCAGCCGTGCGCCCGTGGGTGCTAGGGTAGGCCATCCCGCAGCACACGAGTGCATGCATGAAGTCGGGGTTGCCTACCCGCCAGGCGCCATATACATGGAGGTGTTTGCGACATTCTCACGGAGTAATTTGTGCAGCATCCTCATCAGAGCGTGGCAGTGCGCAGAGTTAACTTATCTTCCCCCCCCCTCCCCCATCTCGTTAACAAGGTGAAGATCTTACTCGATCTTGCACCCTAACGCCGCTCCTGGTGGAGTGGCTTGGGATCGTGTGCTTGTTCCTTCCGAGAGTCCCCACGCCGCTCGCTATAGTAAGAGGCGTCGGCAATTAATCACTGCTTGCTCCCTTTCTTTTGCCTTATTATCATCCTGATAGATAATGGACCGATTGAAATTGCAATATTTTACGGTGCGTCTCCCGGACATCTGTCCAGAGTCCCGAGCCTCCGCAAGCGCAGTACAACGGCTTTCTATTGATGGTAGCCCGCGAACGAAATGGTGAAACAATTAAAGATCAGACTGTTTGAGGAGTCAGAGAGAGTAGGATGGTGGCTGATTCAGGCGGAATAGCGAGAAAGCGCCAAACTTTACCAGATAGGAGAGGGACAGAGAGGGAGTGTGGGGGATAAAGTGTTACGTAAGTGGGCGTGAGACAGGGAGCAGGGGAGGGGGTAATCATGACCAGTGAGCGACTCGGAATCCCCGCAGTAGCGGCTGAGGACTTTCGTAGGAGTTGCGTGGCTGCGTGCGCGGGGGGGGGGGGGGGATAGGCCAGCTGAGCGGGGTGAGGGCAGTCCTCCCTTGGCAAAGGTGCAGGCGACGATTGATAACGACGGTGAAAAAGAGGAATTGGGGAGCATACATCTTGCTCTCTTTCTATCTCGGGGTCGGCGCGGCGGCGGCACGACGGCCCGCTGTTGGGGATTGCCCCCCTGATCCTCTGCGTTTCCCGTTTCTCCGCTTCGCCTCCCCGGCGTCCCCCAGCGTCCCCTGACGTCCCCGAGCCTAGCAAAACGGTTTCTATAAACTAGCGACGCCCAGGCGGATAGGACCGCCTACTGCAGAGAATTGTGCGTGTCTCTCTGGATGGTTTTCCCTCTTTCGTGCGCGCATCAGAGCCCGGTGGTGTCCTATGGGGACATCTGTGAGGCCGCCGTGCTGGTATGTGTCCAGGACGGAGGGGGCTGGACGGCCCGGGACCGTCCCCTTGGCAGCCCGCTCACGTTGTCCCCCACGACGTGTTCGTGGTCCACGAGTGGTCCGCCATTACTTGATATCTGGCGGAACGCAAATTCCCTGCAGATCTCGTATTGCTTCCAGGTCACTGTGCATGAGGTGGGCTCTAGAGAGGGCTGCCGGCGACAAAGTTAGATAATCACACACGGCTCGTTTCTGTTTCAGGACCAGGCCCGCGGGACCCGGGCCGAGACCACCAGCCACACAACACACCCCAGCGGACACCGTCACACCAGGTCGACGTCTGCGTACAGGTGAGGCAACGCCGTGGCTTTGGCTGTCTGCGTGTTGGTTGTCCCGCGGAATATGTGCTTCGGGTTGCGCGAAAACCATTTTTGCATAGAAACTTGGTAACAACGTCGGTGGTCTTTGTTGCCGAGCCCTTTCAGAGTCTGCGGAGCGGGTGCTGCAGGTGTGGGGTGCAGCAAAGAACCTGATCAGCTCGCCCGCCCGCCTGACAGCTGCAGCGCAGCTTCTGCAGCTTCTGCCGCCGCGGGAAGCAGTGCGCTTTGAAAGTTTCAGACTGTCTGCGGTCGTCAGCTGAGCGGCCATAAAACTCCTGCGCCAGAGCCTCGCTGCGGCGGCTGCTGGAGCTCCTGGAGAGCGCTGCTGGAGGGAATGAGGGGAGCGTGGCTGGAATCCAGCGCGGTCGTCGGGAGTGAAAGCAGCATGGCTGCGGTGCCTGCGGTGCTGCTGCCGATGCGGCGCGCGCTCAGGCATTCAAGGGCTGGCCAATGCTGAGAACAGAGTCACAGCCCTGTGCGGCAGCCGCTCGGCGCGTGTCTCAGTAGTGAAGCCGGCCGGCTGCCGCCGATGACGTCAGAGCGGAGCCCGGAGGAGGAGAGGAAGCCCGAACTACGTGGATGTGAGACGACAAAGTGCAGAAGCAGCGTCCGAGTCATCAGTCGGACGCCGTGACCCACTTGTACGCCGGCTGGCTGCTTAAGACTGGCCGGGGAAAAATATATTGATGTCATTAGCGAGGGGCTCCCTCCCGCTCTCAGACGGGCCTCAGCTGGTCGCAATCGCAATGGCGCGGCTGTGTTCCTGTTCCTCCTCTGGTCTCGGCTGCTATGTCTTTTTTCACCAACTTATTTACCACCAAACTTGGTCGGCCCTGCTCCACACCACTGTTTTGTCTCCGCACTTACTTTCACTTTATTCTTCTTTCCAAACAAGCGCGAAAAAAAAAAAGAAACTCGAGTCTTTTTGAAAACGTGTTGCTTTGAACCCGACACCCTTCGCTCCCTCGGACGTAGCGAAACAGGGAGGCAAAAAAAGTGAAAACTGGTGGGGTGGTGCAAGACACGCCGCGCCAAAATAAACAAGAAGTATAAACTTTTCACAGGCGCTAGCAGCGCCGCGGCCCCCGCCCTCCAAAAAATTAATTACGGAGCGAAATCAAGAAAAACACGGATGTGCTCGGCAAAGTGTTTATAATCCGTAGGTCAGGCGGGGCTCGGGGGCGACGGGTGTGGACTTCTTCGGCACCGGCGTGGCCAGAGCAGCCGAGCTGCGCAGAAGGCCATCGGGGCTGGGATTTGCGGTGGAGGGCAGCTGGGGCCGCTGGGGGGCGGCGGGGGGCGGCGGGGGGCGGCGGGGGCCGCTGGGGGGCGGCGATCGGTCCGGTCCGTCCGGGTCGGGTAGTCCGCCCACACACAGCCTTGGCCCCGCACCAAATTTAGCTCCACGCGCTGACAATAACACAGCTCGGTGACGTCGCACTGCACGACGCTATCTGCCCCAGGGCTCCCGTTTTTGTTTTTTGTTTTTTGAGGGGGGGGGGGGGTAATTCATGCAAACACTGTGGACACACGGAAGGTTTTTGGTTCGCGGCGGGTTGTCTTTTGTTTGTTTTTTTACGATGGTTCTGTTCATTTCATTTTCTGCCCGCGTGAAACGAAACGTGGGCAGTGTTTTTGTGTAGAGGATTTGCGTAAGGCGACAGCCCGGCCTGACAGACTGGCCACCCGCAGTGTCCTCTTCGAGTCCCTCTACGAGACCCTCTGTTCGCAGGCCGACCTCCGCGGCGCTGAGCCGCTCTCGTACGAGTCGGAGGATGAGAGCTGCGCGATGGGCCGGCGCACGGGGACGGGGACGGGCTGCGGCGGCTCCGGCGGCGGCAGCTCGCGGCGCTCGAGGCGCCCTCTGCACGGCGGCGGGGCGCACTACTCCAAGCACGACATCCGGGAGCAGTACTGCATCACGGACAAGCAGCTCATCGGGCTGGAGCGGCGCGGCAATCAGGGCTTCTTCGGATGCCTCTCCTACGTACGTAGACCTGAGGACCTGAGCGGGCGCGACCGGGCGCCGGTGGGGCGGCGTTTGCGCGGATCACAAGAGGGGCGCGTGGGGCGTAGCGCTAGCCCTCACTGCGCGATCAATGCCCTTCCCTAGCGCTCCCCTTACCCTACTTTGTCGGAAAATCTCGCTGACTTTCGAAAAGAAAAGCACACAGTACACACTAAATCCTTATGTACAAATTTAAGCATACAGAGTGCTTACGCACAACCTTATGCACATTTTTGTACAAAGTTACGTACACTTTTGCACGGAATTATGCACAAAAAGTGTGCGGAAGCTTCTGTATGCTTAATTTTGTACGGAACTATGCACCAAAATGTACACAAGGATTAAATGTGTAGTAAGTAAACAAGGAAGTCTCCGAGTTTTTCGTTTTGTTATGAATAAAATCGTTTTCCGTGAAATTATTGCATGGCATCTCATTGCTGCTATGCCATTTTTTTACGATTTCAATGTTATATTAAACTCTCTTTGTAAAAGAAAATTATCTCCGAGTCTCCGTACAGTATAACAATGAATTTCGTAGGACTAACTCCCGATGAAATCTTCGACACTCCACCAATTACAGGGGCCACAGCAGACAAGAAAAAGTCTCGCCATTATTTGAATACGTTCATCACCTGCCGCGGCCATTCCTCTTCTAAATACAAAATTAATTGAGTGCGACCTTCCCCCCCCCCCCCCCCAGGCTTCCCCTCTCCCTTCATTATTTCCGTTTCTTTCTTCCAGCCCGGAGCGTGGCAGGGGGTTGAGAAACTTGACGGGAGAAACACGGCGCCTGATTAACATGTTTTCCAGGAGAACTCTCCGTGCGGCGCCAGCCGGTCCTCGCTGCTGTCCGTGTGCATGCGCCGCAAGGTGCCCAGCGACGAGAACCTCCACGAGATCGCCCCGCTGCCCCGCTGGTCCCGCTACGCCAGCGCGGCCGCCCGCGACGACAGCGGCCCCATGGGCCCCATGGGACCCATGGGCAGCACGCTGCGCCGCCGGCCGCGCTCCGTCTGCACCGTGGGGCCCGGTCCCCACGGGGGGCTCCCGGGCGACGCCAAGCGCTACACCTGGACGGCTGAGGACGAGGACACCACGCCCCGCATGGTGAGCGGGGACCCCACAGGGAGGGGCTGGGGGCATAACTGCCGCTCTGGTTGGCGTATGGCTGCTATCATCCCTACCAAATATAGATTAAATGAAGTTTGTTTTTATTAAACCAGCACTCGCAAGGCGCGTCGCCGTTTTTGCGATTGATGGCTGCAGCTGGAATTTCGGGCCGAGCTTAAGAGGCAGTGCCAATAACCTTTCGGCATGTATCAGATCAAGGCAGTTTGAGTCGGTTTGAAAGGAATCCAAAGCGTATCGGAATGCAGCGAAAGCTCGGAGGAAATAAGCGCGACGCGCCGGGGAAATCTTATTCCCGCGTTCCACTCGTTATTGCGTGCCGAGCCGTGCCGCGGCGGGACGGAGGGTTGTCGACATCACGTTCAACAAGCAGCACTAGTCGGGAGGGGGTGCAGGCAGAGTCGGCGCCCGCCCGCAGTGGCCGAGTGGGGCTCGCCCGGCAGATGCGTGGCTTAGGTGGGGCTGCCGGCCTTGGCTGCCTCTGCTGCCGCTGCTGCCTCTGCTGCCGCTGCTGCCGCTTTTGGGCATCGCACAGAAAAGACTGCGGCTACGCGGCAAACCGCATTAACATGTTGACGGAAAAACCAGCGTGACAACGGCGCCATTTACTTTACTCCTGCTGCCCACGGTGCTGAGGGTGTGCGGTGGGAGCGGAAGAGACAAAAGAATAATGTGGAGGGGAAGAACTAGAGAATAAAGCATCAGGAAGGAAAGGGAAGACGGGGCCGGAGAATGGGTGGCGTAATTATAACCACGAGCACGCGATAAAAATGGACGTAGGCTTTTGAATGTAGTACTTTACTCGTAATGTGATGGCAACCAACTAGATTCCGGTATTCAATATAAAGGCATCGGGCGTCGTTGTTTGCCAGGTCCGCTCTCAGGCCAAGTGAAAGGAAGCTGCCAGAAAGAAGTCGCGGAAGCGAGGAGAAGGTCAATAGGAACTGCGAAGCTTTGTGCTCTTTTTTTCTCCTTTTTTTTTTCAAGAGCAACGCAAACTGGCTGTACCCCGAAACACTGTATCAACACAGCTCGCAACCGCCGACGGCAAACAGCACCAGCGCTGATGTAACGGCACTGTATCACAAACGTCAACATTAATTCAGCAACTTTTTTTTTTTTTTTTTTTTTGATGCCAGACCCTATGTACACTAGAGCACCCCCGACCCGAGTAAGGAGCACTGCAGCGCTGACCACAACGGCAGGCTGGGCGACACGTACGAAAGGGTCGGGTGCCTCATGCATTGCATATGCCCTTGTGTCGGATATGTTTCAGCGCGGGCTGAGGGGGATGAGTGGGACCAGCAGCGCTGCGGACGTCTCAGGAGCATGCGAGCGCGTATGTGGCCCGAAAAGGGGTGCACTCTACTACTGCGCACAGTGAAAACCCGACGTGCCCAAAGAAAAGAAGGAAAAAAAATACTAGTTTAAAAAATCCATGAGCTGCAGAAACAGCTAGGGGGGGGGGGCGATTAAGTTTCTATACAAAGCACGCAAAAGAAGTTTTGGTAGCAGCCGAAACTTAACAGAGACGAAGGGGTGCACAAGATGATGGTCTTGTATGCGCGCTCTGCTGCTGGCGGGTACCGCAGGCGGGAGGCGACATGGGCAGAATGACCTGCCAGGACAGGCAGGGCGACGGCGGCGGTGGGCCAGACGTGGCAGGGTCGGAGCCCACGGCATCCGGAGCGGGGAGGGCAGGGGGGGGGGGGTTAGCGGAGGGCAGTGGGAGGGGGGGGGGCGCAGGCCAACAGCGAAGTCGTCGGTCGAAGCAGTGACAAGGCACCCACCACACATACCACTGCATGGGTGAAACTGCTGCTACTATTGTTGTCAACAAGAGAGAGAGAGGGAGAGATACAGAGAAAGAGAGAGAGAGAGAGAAAGAGAGAGAGAGATATGGGGGGGGGGGGGGGGGGAGGGGGGGGGGGGGTGCAAGTAATTTTCTCAGCGTCGTCGGACTGTGAACTCCTTTCCGAACTTACAAGACCACGGCACGGCAACCCGACCCGTGCTGTGCACACACACACACCCAGCTGGCCGTCTCGAGCAGGGTGCCTCAGATGAATTCAGCATTTCCGAGGAAAAGCAACCCCCTTCTTATGCCTCTCTGTTACTCTCCCTCCCCACTTTGTCTCTCTTTCTTTCCCCCCGTCTCTCTCAGAGAGGGTGCAAAACTATGCGCCGAGCCCTCACATGCCCTGACACCTTCACGTGTGAGTCCGACGAGAGACGGCAGGCATTAGGGTGGCTGCTGTCACGCAGAGTGAACCAGGGGGAGAAAGAGGTAGGGGGTGGGGGAGGGGGGTATCCTCCGACTAGGCCGGGCTGTCATCGCTACCGCCACCTTTTTAAACTTTGCGGGGGAAGAAAGCCCGTAAGGTGGGTGGGGGGGGGGGGGGGAATGCGGAGGAAGGCGAGGATTATGGTGTGTGTTAGAGGGAGAGAGACAGGCGCAGAAGGGGAGGAGGGCTGTGACGCAGGAGAAGAGAGGCCGGGCAGGGAAAATAATTAGGAGGCCGCGAAGGTCCGTGTGATGGCGAAAGAAGATTGTGGACATGCATATCACAACGAACGAATCCGAGTTGAGGACGACGCGGCTGTGAGGCCGGCAAATCCAAGACCAAAGTTTGGCGGTTCTGCCTACCTCCCAGGCGCCGAGTGCAGACCGATCTGACGGCCGCCTGTTCCTGTCGCTGTTTGCAGGAGCGCGGCCGCCCTCTCGGCGCGGACGGCGACTACCACGGCGGCAGCATGGTGGACATCGACGGCAGCTCGCGGTACATGAGCTACAGCACCGAGTACCTGGCCGGCGGACAGCTGCAGCAGAACGGCGGCTGCCCTGCCCACCCCCGCCTGCCGCCGCCTCCGCCACCGCCCGCCCAGCCCCCGCCCAGGTGAGCTTGCCCGTGTTCTGCTGTACCCGCTGTACCCTCGGACGCTCGTCTCAAAGTGTTCTCTCGCCCCTCCAGGAAGCACGTCAGTTTCGCCCGCTCGCACACACTCACCTCGTTCGACGACGCCGTCGTGGGGCTGAACCGGAGCGTGTCGGCACGCAGCCAGGAGCGGCTCATCGACGGCAAGAAGAGCGGCGAGCCGCAGATCGAGGGCATCCTCCAGCAGCCCACGCCGCAGCAGCTCCAGCAGCAGCAGCAGCAGCAATACCAACATCAACTTCAGCTTCAACAACAGCAGCAACAGCAACAACTTCAGCTTCAGCTTCAGCAGCAGCAACAACAGCAACAACTTCAGCTTCAGCAGCAGCAGCAGCAGCAGCAACAACAGCATGTAGTCGTAGTGGAGAAGGTGAAGCGAGCGCCAATGAAGACGCAAGCGACGCAGACTGAGGTGTGCCTCGGCCGCCGACCACTCCCCGCCAACTTTCTGTCGCTGAGCCCCAAGACTGCAATGAGGGTGAGTACCCCGCCTGTGAGTCTCGCAGTGAGTCGCGTACTACCCTCCCATCGCACACTCACCCCGGTTGGATTATCGCAGGTACGAATGCAGGGCAACGCGCCTCGGCCGCTGACCAAGAGCTACTCGGAGGCTGGAGGTCCCGGGGGCCACTTCTCCGACCTGCTGGACGGCCCCGGCCGCGTGGGGCTCGGTGCTCTCGGTGGGGTCGGCGGGCCGGGTGCGCCCGCACCGCCCTACCCGTTCCACATGGACTCGGGGGACCTCGGCCACGAGCCCCTGCAGCGCACGCAGTCAGAGGAGCCACCACGATCGCCGAGGGTCGTCACCGCCCCGGGGCCACTGCCACGACCCGCCCCGCCCCACATGGGACACGCACCTCAGGGGCACGTCCCCCCAGGACACATCCCCCAGGGGCACGTCCCCCCAGGACACCTACCTCAAGGACATGTGCCACAGGTCCCACAGGGACACCTGTCTCAGGGTCATGTCCCCCAAGGACACGTACCTTCGGGGCACGTTCCCCAGGGGCACGTCCCTCAGAGGCACGTGGAACTCGGCCAAGGACATATTGGGCACGTGCCTCAAGGACACATGCCCCAAAGCCACGTGCCTCAAGCACACGGCCCGCCAGGACACCCGGCTCCGGGGCGATCCATCCCGGGGCACGTCCAGGGTCATCCAGGTTCAGGGTACCAGCCACAACCAACTCCAAGCAAAGAAACGAGGTAAGCTTAGGACGTCGACAAACATGTTTTTGAGAGTCTCGAGGTTACATTTGTGGTGACGAGTCTACCGTGATCCGCAGGCCTCATCAGCCTCACCAGCAACGGGACCACCACGACCAGCGCGACGGATGGGACAAGCGGGACGCGGGCCGCGACAGGGATGGCAGCAGGAGAGGCTCCATGGTGAGTAACCAACCGGGCACGGAGCTCGAGCAGGGCGGGGCCGGGCGGGGCCGGGCGGGGCTGGGCGGGGCCGGGCGGGGCTGGGCGGGGCCGGGCGGGGCCGGGCGGGGCCGGGCGGGGCCGGGCGGGGCCGGGCGGGGCCGGGCGGGGCCGGGCGGGGCCGGGCGAGGCCAGGCGGGGCCGGGCGGGGCCGGGCGGGGCTGGGCTGGGCCAGGCGGGGCCAGGCGGGGCCGGGCGGGGCCGGGCGGGGCTGGGCGGGGCCGGGCGGGGCCGGGCGGGGCCGGGCGGGGCCGGGCGGGGCCGGGCGGGGCGGAGATGTGACCCAACGAACGTTCGCAGGACATCCTGGAGGCTCGTGACATGGAGGAGAGCAGGAGGTCCTCGTCGAGCAGCAGCAAGTACAAGGAGATCCTGATCGACTTCGAGCCCCAGCCGTGCGGCGCGCCCTGCGGGGCCCCCTGCATGGCGCCCTGCACGGGCCCCTGCCCGTCGCCGCCCTGCGGACAGCCAGCAGCCCAGGGCCACGACCAGGGCAGGAGGCGGCACAGCTTCCTGCAGGCCGCGGGCAGCGAGGGGGAGATCCTCATCACGGACCCTCCCATGGGAGTGCTCCCGCCGCAGGACATGTCGCCCTGCTTGGAGGTGAGAACCGTTTAAACCGCATTGATCCTTAGCAAACCCTGTGCAGAGAGTCCGAAGATATACAAATTTGCGTCTGTTGCAGTGCAACCTCTCTGACCCTTCGGACCAGGACGACGGCATGGAGGATGAGGACATGGGCGAGGAAGACGACGAGGACGAGGATGAAGACGACGAGGATGGTGTGGTGCCGACTGGGACGCTGGTGCACCCCCGACTCCGCATGGTGGGCATGGTGGGCCCCAAGGACTCACTGGACGACGAGTTCCACGAGAACCTAATCTACCGCGGTCTCTTCCGCAAGAAGAGCGTGTCCCTGGAGGACACGTCCACCGCTGACCCGGACCTGGCTGTCTTTTCTAGGGACCAGTAAGGCCGCCACCATGACCCCTCCTAGCCTAAAGTCACTCTGTCATTGGTCTAATTTTTGCGTCTCTCCAGGTTTCGACGCCAGTCGAATCGCTTCGAGGAGCAGCAAGGTGCGGGGGCCGGGGCAGCAGCGGGGGCAGCAGCGGGGGCGGCAGCGGAGGCGGCAGCGGGGGCGGGCCCGAACGGCCGCGGGCTGACGACCAGGCACATGAACGGCAAGGCCGGTCCCGCCACCCTGCGGCCGTCTCCCTTCGCCTCCACCGACTCCCTGGCGGACACCAACGGTATCTGGAACGAGAGCCAGGCCACAGTGCTGCAGGCCGACTCTGACAACAACAGCGCCACGGACCTGAGCCTGCAGCAGCTCCAGACCCCCCACGGCCTGCACCCCAGCTCGGCGGCCGCGCTGACGCCGTCGTCCCGCCGAAAACACATGCTCATGGTGCAGCACCAGCAGCGGTCCTCGATCGAGACCGAGGCCCTGGAGGAGGACGCGGAGCCTGTCCAGGTAGCTATCTGACACAGCAAGTAGTCTCGCCATACAGCTGCCATACACTCTGCCGGAATAATGTCTGGCGGCTCCGGAACGCTCGTCTCTTGTTGTACGATCAGCAGTCCGCATCAGGAAAGTTTTATTGCGCTGTTGTGCTGTTATCGCAGTGCACTATAGTGCCGCACCACTATGAGGACGTCGTGTGCCCTCAATACTACTGTTTTCCTCGACAAAACAGCAGGAAAGTGTCCCGGGTGTGACCGTGGTTGTCTGGGCCGCCGCTGGTTATTGTCCATGTCCGTACCGCGCACCGGGGCGCACCGGCGGCGTCCAGAGTTAGAGTTTGGTTGTGGTGACGGGACACTGCTAGGGGGTGGGGGTGGTGGGGGGCATGCCTGTCTGGTCTGATGAAACCTAGCCGACGGGTAAAAGCGAGGCAGACACGCACACGCACGCAGTTGTGCCATGTTCACGTGGTCATGACAGCTTACCAACACGATATAGGTCTGCCTTGGGAAGACAGACACCGATGGATCTCGTCCCTTTGTTCCAGCGTTCGCAGCCTCCCACCGTCACCGTCACTGCCGCCCGGGACCAACAGTGCCATCGGCCCCAGGCAGACGCGTGAGTAGCATCAGCACTGTCAAGGGAGATAAGCCGAAAGCCTTTGGAATTTTTAGTTGCGTGTTTTCTCGGCTTGTAAAAAGGTCCGATATTGGGAAACGATATCATCGTGGTCTCGGCTGGCGCCATGCAGAATGCAAAAGTGAAGTTTTAAAAGAACCTACAACATTCGGACAATAACTACCCTGTCATTTCCCACAGCCCCAAGCAAACAAAATCACGTCGGGACCAGGAGTCTGCGCAACAGGTGCCGTCCATGTTCAGTGAGTATCAGGAGTTTGTCCGCTCAATTCGTACTGAATGCCCAAAAACTTCGGGCTGGAAAGTTGGAATAGCACGGCGCCAGTCTACGCACCCACAGCGCCTGTTGGGTAGGCAGTCAGGACTTTCTCCACGCACGGGTGTCGTGCGGCTGGCCTACCCTAGCAATCGCAGGCGCTTGGCGTTGCCGTTCGCTATTCAGAGCAGGACGAAATTCAGATGACTTTTTAGACGGCGCCTCAACACCTGCCTTCTTTCCACAGAGTCGCCCTCGACGCCCGGCCGAGGGGACGGTGGCGGCCCTGGCGGCGGCCCCGGGTCCGCCGGCGAGCACGACACCACGACGGAGGACTACGCTACCGCCACCGAGAACAACTCGGGCACGGACACGTCCTCACGGCGGTCCGCCCTGGCCGCAGCTGAGGACGGCGGCGACCCCACAGACCCCGTAGGTGGCGACCCCAGAGACCATCACCAAGCTGGCGTCCGGGAGCCGATGCGGAACGGCGGTGGCAGCTCGTTCGAGAGCGCGTCCAGCCACTACAGCCTCTCGCGAGCGGACGCCGTGTGCGAGGAGCAATCACAGGTGCGTGTTGACAACTTTAATGTCGAGGCCTGCTGACGACACGCGTTAGAATCAAAGCCAAACTGCAGCGCATCACTTGACACTTGATGCCGATAGCAGCGCCCGTGTTTGGACGTGACAAGACACAGCACTGTACCGGACGACGGTGCTTGCCCGCTGGTCTTATCACAATCTTATCGGTTCGGCTGCGCTTGCTGCGAACTGAGGACAGATAGAGGATGGATACAGGTGTGGGTGAAAACAGCACAGACACTCATAGATTATTCGTAAATCCGTAAGCCATTTCGACCATTTCATCTTTATACCAGAAAGAAATTAAGTGTTCGTCGAGTGCCAAGAATTAATTGCGGACACTCATTGTTCGGTTAACGAGGGCAACTCAGTGCTGGAGGAGGCGCTGTTTTTTTTTTTTTTTTTTTTTTTTTTGAGTGTGTGGGTGCTTAGCGAGCAGACCGACTGTTCCTTAATTTATCGCGAAAATGTTTTGATGTTATGTTGGTATGTCGGGAACGAACACGGTGGGCATTGCTATTGCACCGCATACACCGAGATACTTTTCCGTCCCTGCCCCCCGCCCCCTCTCTCTCTCTCTCTCTCTCTCTCTCTCTCTCTCTCTCTCTCTCTCTCTCTCTCTCTCTCTCTCTCTCTCTCTCTCTCTCTCTCCCTCTCTCTCTCTCCCCTCCACCGTGCCACGCGGATTCAATTTTATTTGAAATCGCTCCGGAAACTATAATGAGAACGGCGGCATTGTTTGCTGTTGTGTGATTGAAGCTTTATTGTGTAGACGGTGCCGGTACCGGACGAGAGCTCCAGCGAGGGTCAGACACTGCGGGCGAAGCCACTGCCGGAGCAACCGCCCGGGCTGCGGTCGGGGACACCCATGAGCGCCGACGACAGCAGCAGCTGCGGCAGGTAACACAGGGCCTTAACAAATTCCACGCAGAAAAATGATTCGTTGCCCGAACTAATTTTTTGTTCTTTGATTTCGGGACAAGCAACAAAATTTAGTTGCGAGAATGAACGGTCTGTTGAGTCGACAAATGCTGCAAGATCAAAACGCTCTTTCTCTTCTGTCTTTTGGGCATGCAACAAACTTTTTGTTGACCCCAAGAAATGTAAAGTTTTGAACTAAATTTATTACTTGTCCCGAAACCAACGAACAAATCAGTTGTGAAAACTAATTATTTCTTGGCGTAGCGTATATCGACTTTCGAGCGCGATGTCGACTTTTTGGCAGCGTAGACCGGCAAAGTATTATTTGCGTGTTGTTTACGGTGCCCGCGTCTGATAGTTACAGCGTCGACGGGGGGAGCTCGGTGGACACCGCCCTGCAGCACAAGCACTCCAAGGACGACGTCCACCAGCAGCACCGCGCGCACCTCCTACAGCAGCAGCAGCAGCAGCTGGAGCAGAAGGAGAAGCAGCAGCTGCGGAAGAAGCAGCTCCGCGAAAAGCTGCTACGGGACCAACAGCTGCAGCAGCAGGCGCGCGAGCAGATCCAGCGGCAGGAGCTGCAGCTGCAGCAGCAGCTCGAGATCGAGGAGCAGAAGTTGCAGCAGCTCAAGCAACAGCAGCTCAAACAGCAGCAGGAGCAGCAGCACCAGCAGCAGCACAAGGCGATGGCCGGCCGACACGCGCACCTGATGAAGCCGGGCTCCGTCTCGGACGAGGAGCACAGCGGGCACTGCTCGTCCTCGGGGTACTACGAGTCGCCCGCCGAGGACGAAGACGAGGACCCGGTCCGGAGGGCGAGGTGAGTCATCTGATGAACCCTCTGCCGTCGTGAAGACTTGATGAGGTGAGTTCTTCTTTTTTTTTTTCATTTGTGAGTTGACCGCTTTTTTGGGTGGGCAGGACTCGGCGGGACTGGACAGAGGAGGAGAAGCGGCGGGTGAAGCGCGGCTTCAAGCTGGACTTCGTGCCGGAGGGACCACCGGGGTCAGCGGCCTCAGCCAGGGAAGGCAAGCGGACCCCGAACGGGCGGCGGGCGGCCAAGGACCGCCACTCCCCCGGCCGGTCTCCGGGCCGAACGGGGGTGGCAGGGGCGGGGGGCCGCGGCGGGGGCCATGACGCCGGCGGGGCCCTGACGCGCAGCCCCGCTGACAAGTCGGCGTCCCCGCGAGGCACTCCAGACGAGGTGAGTGGTCTGTGGCCGTGTACCGTCTTCTGGCCTCTCTCTTCCCGCTGTGATGCTCTCCCTCGGTTCCAGCAGCTGGCACCCTGCTCGGTGCACGGCGCACACGGTGGGGGAGTGTACGGTGAGCCCAGCCCGGGACAGACCGGAGGCTCGGGATCGTCAGACGAGTCCGGGCGGGAGGGGGCATCCCCCAGGAGGCACCGCCGGCCTCGGCGCGGTGGTGGCGCAGGCGGCCGCAGCCCCGGCGGCCCTGGAGGTGCCGGAGGACCCGGAGGACTCGGAGGTCCCGGAGGACGCAGCCCACTCTGCCCCGAGCACAGGTAAGCGAGCAGGTTAACGATCCCGGAGAGAAAGTCCACGCAGGCCACCCGGGGCAGGTTGTGGGCCGGAGGAGTGCAAGTCCCCCACCCACCTTCACCCCACCGTGTCTGCTCTTTCCGGCCGTTTCGCCAGCACGGCGCAAGGGGCCGCCTCGCAATGGCTCGTAATTTATTTGGCGCCTGCTCTGCCCGCCCGTGTTCCCGCCCGTGTTCCCTTTCGCTTCTTCAGCTCATTCCTCTCGTTCCGCCTCCCACCTTCTCCGCTTCCTCTACCCTCTGTCCCCTTTGCTTACGCTCCCCCGCCGCCGCTACCCGCGAACGGAGCAGCGCGTTGAAAACAGTATAACCGTGTCCAGGTATCAGGGCCGTGGACTTGTCTTTGCTAAACCAGCTGAGCATTAACTCTCCTCCTCATGGTCTGGGAGGCTACGTTTGCAGGGCGGGGATGCAACCGAGGTTTGCAGGAAGAACAAGGCGAAAAGAATACTGTGGCTCGGTCCGTACTTTTCGTGGAAGTGAGTTGTGTGTGTGTGTGTGTGTGTGTGTGTGTGTGTGTGTGTGTGTGTGTGTGTGTGCGTGTGTGTGTGTGTGTGTGTGTGTGTGTGTGTGTGTGTGTGTGTGTGTGTGGAGGGGGGGAGATTGGCGTGAGGTTAGGGGACCCCAGCCACCCTCCGTCAGCGGGTCAAAGGGCCCACCTTAGCTCTCCGCCTCGCAAAGTTTTCCCTTTCTGGCGACCCGGTTTCTGACTGTCGGTGCAGGCGGGCGACAGAGGGAGCAGAGCGAGGCGAAGCTGTTGTGCTGCGCTGCGGCACACAAAAAAAAAAGGTCGCGCGCGGCAAAAGTTTGTGTGTAGAGTCTGCAGTGTGGCGGCGCGTGACAGCGCTTGTACGGGCAGATCCCCGGTGACACAGAGCACCCTCTGTTTGTAGCAGGGGTCGGCGGTGGAGCGGGTCGGACCACGAGGCCGGCGACGAGGCGAGGGTCGGTGTAGCGGCCCCGGCTGCTCTGGCCCGCCGACGGGGGTCCATCCCCATCCAGCGCAGCCCGGACACCCTGGCCGTGGACTCTGCGGCGGCCACCGGCGGCGGCACGCTGCCCCGCGTCAGCAGGCTGAGCCCCCACCGGTACGCTGCGGCAGGCGCGGCGGTGGGGTCGCCTGGGCGGCGCCTCGTCAAGAGAAAGGTAGGTAGCGCTTGGAGCACTCCCAGAAAACAAAAATGAAAAGTTGCCACGACTTATCATTTTTCGGCGTGTCCGGGAACGAGTTGAGCAGCACAGTTGTCCTGTTCCAGAGTCCCGGAGGGGCGAGCCCGGACCGGCCGGACGGCGCGGGGCTGAAGGCGCTGTCGGCCGAGTCCCTGCGCTCCGTCAGCCCCGGCAGCGACTCCGTGTTCTACAACGACGGCAGCGTGTGTCACCACTGCGGCAGGGAGGTGGCCGAGGGCGGCGAGGTGAGGGCCGGGGCGGCACCGGGGACGCCAGGGCCGTCAGGGGGCGCCGGCCGACGGCATCCCGGCCAGTCACTGCTGCTGTTCCAGGAGGGGGACCACGGCGACGGCGAGGGCCCCGCCATAGTGCAGCCGCCGGCAGACTTCGCAGACTCCCCGAACGGCCACGGCGGCGGTGCCAATGGTGGAGGCGACGGCGGCGCGGGGGAGGAGGGCGACCCTCGCGGGGCGGCGGCCGCGGCATCCCGGGTCGGCTGTACAAGAAGGCGGACCAGCGGTTCCGGTCCGAGGAGCGCGCCCTGGACCGGCGGGCGCACCGCTACCACGGCGAGGCGGCGCGCGCCCGCAGCGAGGAGCGTATCCAGGGCGAGCGGGAGCGGCGCACCCGGTCAGTCAGAGGGCAAGAATTCTCAATTTGTTGGTTCACACCAACAAAAAAATTGAATTGAATCATCTGCATTTTTCGCAGGGTGTTGAACTTTTGTTGTGCGATTCTGGGTTGTTTTTCAAGGCAGGAAATTTGCTGACTTCTAACACGCATTTCAAGTTTTTTTTTTTTTTTTTTTTTTTTTTCGGGGAATGTTTAGGCGGCGCACGTTCAGCGCCTTTTTCGGTGTGTGAATCGGTGTTAACTTTCGGAATCAGTTTGAATTTGAAATCGTCGGTGGCCACCGAGATTGACACACGTGACTCATGTTGCAGGTTCCGGCAGCACGCCCGCTCAACGGACGCCAGCATGGACGACCTGGAGCAGCGCGCGTCCGGCTCCTCCACCAGCGTGGCCATGCGCAGCCCAGAGGGCGGCGACGACGCGGACGGCGGCTCCATGTCCGAGCCGGACGACGAGGACGGCCACGTGTACGCCGACTCGTTTCGCACCCACCACTGGATCTTCATCGGCGACCCGGAAGAGGCCCGGGTGTGGCAGCCACCCGACGAGAGGGACCGCGGTGAGCTGGCGGGAAGCGGATGTCCGCGGCAACCACCGGATGTGACTATCGCACATGACTCGATACGTCGCTCGTACACGAATACGAGTCTGATCTAGATCGATGAAGATGTCACTGCACCCTCACACATTCTCACGGTTTGTGTGGAAACGTGATTCAGGTTTCCTCCACGAAGGCTGCACGTGGAGGTTGGAGTCACATTCTCTCGATAGCAATCATGATAGCTGGTGCTGATGAAACCGGCAGTGATAAATCATCACTAAACATTGTCCTTACACACATACTCAAATTGCATACTAAATAATTCGTATTGCAACGCATAATAATTTGTCAGCTTCTGAAAAATGTGTAGGTAGACTTACAACTCACTGTTTGCTTGTTTTTTCAGTTCAGAAACAAAAGCTACCTTTTAAAACCACAGTCGTAACAGAATCTGTCATGCAAAACTTTAAAACATTTAGCTTGCGGACGTTCTTCATCCATGACTGACAATTCCTCCACCTGCCCCTCACAGAGAGCGCCTACAGCGGCCAGGGCGACACTGGCGGCGGAGGCGCCACGGGGGATGGCGGGGACGGCGCGGTAGGGCGGCGCGGGTCCACCGAGTCGACGCTGTCCGAGCGGGACTTCCGCACCCGCTTCACGTACATCACGCACCGCATGGTGCACCGCAAGGTGGCCGGCGAGATGTTCCGTCGTCGGCTCGCCTCCGAGCCCATCGAGTGCGACAAGACGGTGAACGTACGCCGCGGATCGGGCGAGTTCGGGCTGCGCGTGCACGGCGCCCGGCCCGTCGTCGTGGCCTCGGTGGAGCCCGGGTCGCCGGCGCTCAGCTCCGGCCTCGAGGTCGGCGACATCCTACTCCGCGTCAACGGCGTCAACGTGCTTGAGGCCCCGCACTCGGATGTCATCCGCCTCGCGCACTCGGGTACGCCCTGGAAACTGTAGCACTGTGGCACGGGGGCAGCAGCTGCACCCCGGGCTATAATCATCCAGTTTAAGGGGCAATTGGTGATTATATAATAAGAATCGACCGGCCGGTCTCACTGACCCTGTCGACGGCGTCCTGAAGGGACCTGAGGGCTGCAATATCCCGCGCCGTCAGAGATCTTTGCCGCCCCGGAGCCGTGGGGTATCGACGCGCCTGGAGAGGGCGGGGGTATGCACGCCGCCCGGCACGTGCGTTGGGCGGGCGGACTATGCCGCTGTTTACAGGCTGACCGTGCCCGTGTGGTGCCTGTGGCCTGTGGCCTGTGGCCTGCAGGCTGTGGGGGGTGCAAGTGCACTGCGTGCACAAGTGTTGACCGTTGCTGATGTCCGTGGCGCTGGCCGTGTGCCGCAGGAACAGAGCTGCTGCAGCTGGAGGTGGCGCGGACGTGCCACGTGCTGACGCCCACGGTCCGTGAGCCGGGTGCACGCTCGCCGCTCTTCTCCGGCTACCTGTGGCGGCTGGGCGACGAGGAGACGCGCTGGCTGCGCCGCTGGGTCTGCCTGCGCAAGGACAACTCGCTGTACTACTACAAGACGGACTCGGTAAGGGTGAGGCGGTGCCACTGCCTGCGATGACCCCCACGTTCACCTCGGGCCATGGTGAGTTGACTCTTTGATTGACTTGCAGGAGACGGACCCGCTGGGAGCGCTGCAGCTGTCGGGCTACAAGGTGTCGCCCTGCCCGGACGCGGGCCCGGGAGGACCGGGAGGCCCGACAGGTTCGGCAGCCAGCCCGCACCCGCGGCCGCACTGCTTCCGCGTCAGCCGCCATCGCGGGCCCAGCGCCACCTTCGCTGCCGACAGCGAGGAGGCCGCCATGCGCTGGATGGCCATCCTCGGCCACTCCATCGACAGGAACAACCACGTGAGTGTAGAATGCGATCGTTGGGGCAGGGCGGGACCCTGAGTAGCGCCAGCAGCGTCGACTTACACCAAGTGTATGTGTTTGTGTGTGTGTGCAGGCCGAGCAGTGGCTGGAGGCCAGCCGCTACAACCTCCGGCTGGCACCCGCCGCCGTGCTGCACCCCGACTGCATCGGCTACCTGGAGTGGCTGGACAAGCGTTGGCGCTCATGGCGGCGGCGGTACTGCGTACTCAAGGACGCCTGCATGTTCTACTACCGCAACGGTGCCGCCGACTCCGCACTCGGTCAGGGTGACTCCAGCTCGATTGTGCGTAGTAGCCTCCAGAAGAGCGTTCGAAGGTCTCATGTTGCCTCTGCTCCACAGGTATGGCGTGCCTCCATGGCTACCGTTTGCTGTCCACCACCATCGCCGGCCGCAGACATGCCTTCGAGATGATTCCCCCTCTGGTCCACCAACGCCACTTCTTCTTCAGCACGGAGACTGAGGTGGATAAGAAGCGGTAAGAGGGCTGACACAACCGAGCTATCGCTGCGACCGATTCGAGGAGCAATATGTGAACAATCGTCTGTTTCAGGTGGATGTCGTCAATGGAGTACTCCATACTGCGCTGGGTGAAGGTGGCTTGAGGAGCGGAGCAGACGAATGTCTGATAATATGTATCGTGCATATCAAAAGTGGACAAAGAATAACGACGACGGTCTAAACTTACCCCTGTCAAAAATACCCCATATTTTTGAAATTCATTTTATCGCGAAATCGGTAACGGGGTATCTGCACTGCCCTAAAGTTTCCTGAACATGAAACTGTGTGGAGGCCATTTGAACGCTTACCCTGCTCTGCTGGTGCCTACACAAATTCAGAATTCACGACTGAGTGATGATGCGCGCTTAGCGCAATTTTTGTTGAGAAATAAACGCAAAGAAACACTGTGTCACACATGTTTTAAGCAATATGCTGACAATACAAAATTTGCCACGCAAAGAGTTGTGCAGCCAACAGCTATGAATCTGTATTAGCATATAGTGCAATTCGCGTAGCATTCTAGAGACCGGTGTTCTGTTCAAGCATGGAAAAGGGGCTATTCTGATGTAACCGAGATTGTACGCTTTGCAAATGAGGACGAATGACTGCCGAGCCAAAAGGAGTGCTTCTCTGCACTCAACACATAAAATCACCATATCGAGCGTGTGAAAGTCTGATTATGATAGGAATCATGAAATGTGTCTGACCCGACACCACGCACAAATTAATCGACTCTTCTCCTCTAATGACTTAAATCCATCCATCGACTTTTCTTTGAGAGTCGGTGGCGTTGTAGTGTCATGTCATGAATAATGGTGCTGTAGGTAGTATATGTGTAAGTACGATATTGTATATTCTATGTATATTTCTATGTTCATTGTGTTAAACTTATTGAAACAATCCACCAAAGAATATGGGGGCCAAAAATGCTTTACCAGTGCGAAAGGGCTCCTCCCTCACAATGTGCAATGTGTAGAGGGGAAGAATGACTGTCCGCAGAACGACCAAATAATGTAGGAAAGAAAAGCGGTAAACGAGCAGATACAGCCATCAACAATTTTCCGTATGGTCCTAATGAGTTTTTAAGGTCCCACGAAAATAAACTCAATTTTTCACTACATTTAGTAGCGTTCAAACCTGTGCCAAACCCGTCCAGTCACATGATTGAGCAGATAGTCACTGATCCCTAAAATTCTTGCCAGACCTAGGTAACAACTTAACGATTGTACCTTGATAATACACGCGTATTTGCGTACGCTTCAGCGCGATCACGAGTTTGTGTCCTTGCATACTTTCAGAATGAGATTCATATTTACCCCAGAACATGTAACTGTATTCTGTTCGCTTTAACTCTTCCGTTTGCTGCATAGTTAACCAGGATGCTCACGTCCCTTAAGTCACACTATTTAAAAGTTTGTATGAGCGGATTTTTAATTATTTTAACAGGCATCGTTTTGATTTGGTACAACTCGGAAAAAAAACAAAACTTCCCCTCGATGATGAAGTTATTCCTGAGCAGTGAAAATGCTCTGTTTTTCGCACGTTAATTGATTCACATTAGATCTCATTAATTTTTCTTTTGATTTTGGAAACTTTTTCTATTTGTACAATGTAAAATATTGTGTGTAGATAGATTTCATTGAAAGCTATGATATGCGATTATGAGGCTTTGTACAGTGCATGGTCTTTGAACACTCAGACAGCTTTTGTACATAGTGATTGTTCATGTTTTAAATATTTATTTAATTTGTGTAAAATGTGTACAGAATAAATAGATCCTGTATCTAAATGGAGAAAGTGTGAGATATCTCTATTTCATCCAATTTTGTAGCCCATGAACTGCCACTAACTTTTTTGAATCTCCTTCATATTTTCGGAGTATCTAACTGAAATTGCGCTCAATATTCATTGAACTTTGTGAAAGCAAATGTTTACTGAGAGGCGTGAAATAAATTTACTCATTACGAGACTGAAGCTTGCGTTTTGAGATTCTGACCTCGTGGACCGCGTGTCAGTAGCCACCACAATGTGCATTTGTGCATTTCGGAATTTTATTGGTGTCACAGAAGGCAGTACTTTTATAAAACTAAACTGAATAAACAATTAAAAATGAAATAAGCGTTATTTTATTTGCTCTCCTTGTCCCCCAATTCACAGTATCCAAATGCATGCTAATGCATCCCCATAACGGCAGCGTCATCTCTCAGGCCCTGAATGTTCAGAGAATGAATGACTCGGCACTGAGACCACGCTGCCCGTCCGATTACTCTACCAAGCTGCTTTGTCCGTGACTCACTGGTGCCGCACCACCGCTGTATCACTTTATCTCCTCAAACACTGGCGAGGACGATAACGTTCGTGAACGCAGCAGTAGAAACATCAGTTGTCTTTTTGCTCTGAAGCCGTGTGCTGGTCTGCAATGAAGGAAAGACTAGCAGAGCTGCAAGCGGTAAGAGACCTATGAAACGATATTTTCCCGTCGTATGTCCTTGTTCGGTACTCATAGCGTATTTCGGAGAAGCTCAAACCGGAAGTGGAGAAGACGCGCAAAAAGGAGAGCGGAAACAGTTTGAGGGTAACCGCAGCAGAGAGTATCTCCGCCACAGCGTCGGCCACGAGCCAACTCAAAATTTCTGGAGGCTTAGCTCTCGCTGGTGATATGTCACGACCACTTGGTAGGGTCACACAGCGCATACCTCCTCCGCGCAACCTGGAGACTTGAGAATTTGATGTGTTGCATTTTTTGGTCAAAAGGACCAGGGCCATTTTTGTTTTATCAAAATCGGAGGAGATTGCGAAAATCCGACCACAGATTTGGATCAGGCTCGTTTTCGTCCAACGTAGAGGTGTTTTCAATATACAGATATATAGTTCCGAATACAAACAGAAATTGAAGTTTATTATTTTTATCTGGAAGATGTCTTTAGGTGAAGGTTTCCTCTAGCTGGAAATAGATTCTACTAGCACCTGTATTTAATACGATTTCTGGGTGGAAATTGTTCCTGGAAATTAGTTCCAACTGGAAAACATTTTCCTCCTGAAAATTTCGCAGCTAGAATTTGCTCCTGGGCTCGCGAAATATGGCAACTAACCACCAAATTTAATCAGAACGCCATTCAAGTTACTTATACCTGCCCTCGAGAGTGTCCGCTTTGGAAGTGTCTCATTAAAAAACCCAATTTTTCGGGTGAGAATGAAGTCTAGTGATAGATGAACCCCGCTTGCTATTTCTTACGCAACACGTTTACGATCATGATTCAGTGAACCATGTGTGTGCTCTGCAGGTATGCCGCAATCGAACGACGTGGGAGTCACCAACGGCTTCAAAGTTGCCGCAAAACATGGGATCCTCTCATTGGTATGACAATGATGATTGCAACAACGACGAAGACGTGGTTACGACGGACTTGCATACCCTTCTTCGACGGCCTTACTTAAAGACCATGTCGACTATCAAACACGCACTAAAGGTAATGGAAGTTTTGATCGCGTCACCCTAGGAGTGCCCGTTCAAAATGTGCCGGAAGTGATTTTGGAAGGTTCCGGGAAGAAAAATTTGCGGCTTTTCCCGAACGTTTCGTTAAGATACCGTTTGTCAAGAGGACATTGCTGATCCGAATGACACACTTGAGTTATACTGAACAATATTTTTTTTTTTTCGAACTGATATCGTCCGTATGCCTCACGAACGCTCTGTATTTCAGCCAGTTCGAACACCCCGACTGCAAATGAAAACATCCGACGATCGTCTAGTAATGAAACTCAAGGAGGAGGTAAAACAGCTGCCTGGCGTGATCGCGTTATTTTGCTCACAGAATTGCACTGTTTGAAACAATAACCTGAATTCCAGATATCCGTGATTAATGGGCTTATATTGGAGATACAGGAAAATACAAGAGAGTTGACGGTGTTACACACATCGTCGTTGATGTCAACCAGTATATCACCAGGTAAATTCCAGCAATGTTCACTGAATAACCACCCGCAAGTTTCATTGGTTTTCCATCAATTCTGTCTAAAAATTCACAGATGACAAGACAAAGATGACGAATCTTGAGGAAAATGCACGAACTGCCTCAAAACAAGTCGCCAAAAAAATATCTGGTAACACCGACCACCGCAAGTAGTTCCTCATAGTCCACGCGAGTCCATGTCGATTTGCATCTTTGACTTGTTTTCTGTACAGCTTTGGAACGGGAAGTTCCTTTGGAAGCCACTCAAAAAAGAATCCATTCTACACAAATGTTCCACATTCGTAGATCGTTTTCTAATGCTATGGAACGGCACGAGTCAGAACTACAACGTTACGCGAAGGGTCTGCGCACTCTCGTGGCCAAACAGGTATCAATAGGTGAGCTTAGTACTTTTGTTCATACCATTTTTCAAGATTGTTTAAGACTTGGACTTAACACTGTGGAATGAACTAGAAAACACAACTGTATTTAATGTCCGATGATGTGCGCCTCTAGAGAATTGAAACTAATCTGAAAAAAAAATCTCCCTGTCCATTTTGGTAAAAGCCAAAGGAAAGAGCTGCGATGTCGCAGATGTGGAGGCTTTGGTAGATGAAGGCAAAGTCAATATTTTCGTTGACAACGTAAGAACAAAATTAAATAAATAATTTTGGTTTAAGACATACACATTTCACAATGTTTCGCAACGGAAAACACTTCATTTTCCAGTATCAGGAAATGGAGCAGGATGCCAAAGCCATGCTTTCAGAAGCAACGCAGCGCTTCAACGAGCTGAGCGATATTGAGAAGTCTATTTCAGAGGTGCGCGGCCTGTTCGTTGACATGGCTGTTCTGGTGGCCGCCCAGGTATGAAACGAAAACACTTGACGAATTCCAATCACAAGTTTACTGTCTCGATATATTTTTAGCAAACGACATGAATTTCGACACTTTTTCAGGGAGATGTTATAGATAGCATCGAGGCTCATGTTTTATCCGCAAACTATGAAACATCGGTTGGAAAAAAGCATCTGAAAAAAGCAAAAGGAAAACAGAAATCTGCTCGCAAGGTATGAAGCACCACACGCGTGATTTGAACTCCAAACCAATGCAGCTCAGTCATTTTCGAAGACTGCCCATGACTGGTCACGGAAATTGTATTGTTTTGCGCTGGCACCATCGTAGTATTGTCATGTAACTGAATTTTTATTTTGACCCATTTCAGAAAAAGATAATTCTAGCAGGAATCGGAGCTGTTGCCGTGGGACTGATCGCAACAGTGGCAGCTCTATAAGTAGCAGTATTGTGGAAATCCCAGAGGATATACGAATTAGGTTTTGTTGGGTATCGGTGAGTTTATTTATTACCTTATTTATCACGCCGCCGAGAGTTACCTACTCTCGGACCGGTTGTTCCATGATTGTTAACAGTCCACTTTTGTTAAACATTAAAATGCCTTTATTTTTTGATTACTGTTTACGGGAATCGGTAAATGGAGAATCATGTCCAACATCGGCATCGGTCAACCCTGAAAAACACACTCACACACACACACACACACGTGCGTGTGGGCACCCACACAGCAGAGAAAGAAGGGAGAGAGGGGCAGGAAGAAAGACGATAGCAAGAGAACGAGGAAGAGGGAAGGCACGTAGGAGGTGAGAATGAAAGGGAAAGGGGGAGAGAGGGTGGTGGGGTTGGTGGCAGCGCAAGGCTGGGCTGCGCCTGGGCTGCGCACACCAGCTCTGGGAGAGGGGAGGAGCCCTGCCCCCGCCAGCCCACCGCCACTGCCGGCGCAGAGCACAGCTCAGTGCGGACGCAAGTCCCGCCAAAAGCAGACGGAGCCGAGCCGAGCAGAGCGGACCGAGGCAAGGCGGCCACCCGACCGGAGGAGTTCGCGCCGCGGCCCCGTGCGTAAACACGTCGGCACGTGACAACCCGCCAGTGTAGTGTGTGTGCGTGTGCGTGTGTATGTGTGTGTGTGTGTCGGGAATAAGTGATATTGTGTTCCCGCCCCCCAGGCTTTAGCACCAGCCCGGCACCAGCCTGGCACCGACTCTGACCTGCCGCTGTTGCCCCCAGCAGAGCAGAGCCCCCCTCGGGGCAGCTGCTGACAGCTGCGTGTGGGGCTACGCCGGACGGGGCGCCGCGAACATGATGATGAATCGCCACATTTTTTCGAGCCGCTGCGGCCGCGGCAGCCGTGGCCACCGCCGGGAAAACAATATAGGGGCGGTCCGGCGCGTGGCGGTGGTCCATCCCTAGTCCGTAGCGCACGTCAACACGCCATAACTCATGCGGCATTCGTCTCCTTGATAGCGATTAAATGTCGCGGAAGCGATTCATGCCCGGACGCTGCCGGCCCAGGCCGGAGCCGAAGCCAAGTATCCGGCCGTCAGCACGGGCTGGTCGGCCGGCGCGACACACGAACGCGTTCGGCGCGTGCCAAACGGACATCGGCAGCAGCGGGCGGTGTCAGCACTGAGAGGTAAGGACATGTCCCCTGTGCATGACCGCGCCGCCTGTGGGTCCACGTCGTTGACGTTTCCTATCTCGGGACAGTCGGGGGAAGGAGGAGGCGCTTGGGGCGCGCTATGCAGCCTGCTGCTGTCAGGCGCGAGTGGGGTGGGGAGCGGAAGGGTACCTGGCTGCGGCTCAGCTCCTGGCGTGTTATCTCTCCGGTGGAACAGCGAGTCTGTTCGCAGGAAGCGGCCTATTCGGACCAGACCGCTCACCGAACGCAGCACTCACACTGTGTAAATACTCATCGTCACCTCTTACGACAATCCTCCGACTAAATCTGGAAGCCGAATGAGTCGTCACAGACCAAGTGACGAGTAAGTCGTCACCTTTAATGTTGTTCTAAAACTGCCAGAGGAGTATGTCTTCTGCAGCTTGCTTAGATGTGACGATTAGTTAGTCTCACGAGTACGTCGTCACTTGACGAAGAAACGTCGTGAAGTGACGACACATTCAGGTGATCACTGAATTGTCACAGCTTTTCTCGTCATAGGACAAGCAATTTTCACAGTGCAACGGGTCGCGTGGTTATTGTTTTTCAGTCCCACCGTCTCGACACTTGGGACCGAAGAGATGGTATCCAGCACCATATCCACAACGCGCTCACAGCGGCTGGACCAGCGCCAGCAGGGATAGGCCGTGCTGTGATTGATCGCCGTTAATAGTTCACGCGCGTTTCTGCAATTATTTACAGTCCATAAAATTTGGAAGTCGCTGGGCGGTGCTGCTTTGGCACGCTGCTTGCTTATGGGCATTATACTACAACATCCCTCCAAGGTTATTATCAGCGAGCTAAATCGGCAGCCAACAGCGAGGGCCCGGAGGGGCAGTTGCGTGGCTTCTATTCAAAGTTAGTGCCACCGGCGCCGCACGCTTCGGACTCGGGGATGGATTTTTTTTTTTTTTACAGTCTCGATTATCGGCTACTTTTCGATTATAAAATGAGAGATTCCTTAACTCTCATTTGTTTATTCTGCAGTGAAAAGCGAGGCTGTAACCCTTCTGGTTTGTCTCTTTAAAACCCCTCTCAAGATCAACATGAAATGACTGAGCATCCTAACCCCCTCCCCTGCATTTTCATGCGTGTTGCGATTTATGGGGAAGCAGCAACGCGGCCGCCTTTTCTTGGCAAGCGCATCACTCTGTCTCTTTCTATCCATCTCACCCGTCCCTGTCTTACACAGCCCGCACAAACACACACACACACACACACACACAAACACATTTCTCCCACCTCTCACGATGCAAATACAGTTCGCATTGTCATTCACAGGCGCGCGCCGTACAAATGTGGCCATTGATCGCCGCGTTGTCGCGTCGCTCTCTGTGATGCGGGCACGGCGCTGCTGCTGCTGCTGCTGCTGCTGCTGCTGCTGCTGCTGCTGTGGAGGTGACGGACCTGAGCGGCCGGCTCCGTGACGCACGGACTCGGCATGGGCTTTCGGGTTTCAGCGCGGCACAACGTTACCACATTACCAGCCGACAACACACACAACACTGCGGAACCGTGACAATGTTTCGGCTAGGCAATGACTAAGGGAAGGGACGTGTGCTGTGTTGTTGTCGTAGCCCCCCCCCCCCCCCCCCCAAGCGGCGAGAGCAGTTCCAACAGAAATGAATGTTTGAACCGGGTACGTGCGCCACGCTACGCCACGCCTGGGTGCCAGCGTGCACGCCGGAGACCCTGGGCGCCCTTGCCTCTCATCTATTCTCTTTCTTTCCCATTTGCTTCCGACCACCGCCTCTCCCCACCCCTTGCCCAAGCACCCCAACCGCTGCCCGCGCCGTGCCACTGCAACCACTACTACTTTGCGGAAGTATTTTTATGTGGCGCCGTTTATGACTTTTTTATAGGAAAACTGCGGCGGTCGGTGGCGGCCGCTGAGCGTGACACGGCCAGCGGGCGGCCCGCGGCCCAATCGGCATGCGGCCGAGAGGGCTTGGCATGGCCGCCGTACGTGAATGTTTCTGGTGTCAACATTACATCCCCCGGGCGCGCGGCGCGCGGTGCAGGCGGGGCCAGGACCTTGACACCCCTACGGGTCCCAGGCCCTGCTGTGGCTGAATGAAAGTTTTACGGCTTGTCATCACCGCCGTCCGTGGGCGGGACCCGGGACACAGATACAGCGCCCCGGCGGCCCCGGCCCAGCTACTGCCATCCCTGTCGCTCCGCTGCGGTCCCCTGGCGGTGGGACGGAGACGGACGACGTCGGCGAGCGCTGCCGGGATGCGTTATTAAGGGGGAGGAGGCGGTCCGTGCTCTTATTGCCACGACGACTTCATCAGCCACACGCACTTCTTCTTCTGCCGCCGCGCCTCGCAAAACAGCCGCCAATCACCGTTCAAATACGCATCCGCCGCAATTTCTGATGATAAACCCAAGCGGATGCTGCCGCAAGCTGGACTATCGTCTCTCGCTCAGACATTCCCGTCGTGTTCCCCCATTTCCGGGCCCCTTCTGCCTGGTTCGGTGATGATCTTGCACCCCCGTCCGCCCCCTCCGTCCCCTCCGGTCCCCTCGGCCCCCGCCCCACGTTCACGTCGTTCTCACCGATCCGTCTCCACCTGGGCCAGAGAGAAACCACGTATCTCCGATGGACGCGCCGCCCCCTGGCCGTGCCTAGCCCAGCCCAGCCCAGCTGACTGTCCGGCTGGACTCGTCGAAACCTCCGTCCTGCTAGCACTGAGAACAACGTCCCTCGACGCTTCGTTTGGCTCCGGGCTGGGAGAGAAAGGGGGCTCCGGGCTGGGCTGGCGGTCCTCTGGGGGTAGCGGGGGCCCGGCTGGGCTGGCGGTCCTCTGGGGGTAGCGGGGGCCCGGCTGGGCTGGCGGTCCTCTGGGGGTAGCGGGGGCCCGGCTGGGCTGGCGGTCCTCTGGGGGTAGCGGGGGCCCGGCTGGGCGCGGCAGCGTCCCGAAATGTGCCAATAAATGTCGATGGAGAACGTAATCACCAGAGCAACGTGTCCGGCCGAGGCGTGGAAGGCACCGTGCGGTAGGAACTCGCTGACGTTTGCTGATATTAATTTCCTTCCGCCCATTTTACCTCATGACTGACAGTATGAGAGTACAGAGGCGTGCGGATGTATGCTTCGAAATATTTCATGCGTTAGTATCTTTAGCAGCGCATCCAGTCTGGGATGTGAATGAAAGAGAGATGGGGAGGGGGTGGGGGTGGGGCACGGGTTGTGCTCCTTTCGGAAGCGTCCCCGTAGCGCGTGAGGCGACAGTCCGGCGATGCTTCGGCCTCTCAAGGCTTCGGCAGTTGTTTGGCACGGCAGCGGGCGTGGAGGGGGTGGGCCGGGGGGGGGGGGGGGGGGGGGGGGGTGCGTGGGCGCCGTGTGACGGGACAGGCGTGTTCCCGGTTCAACGCCCGCCTAGGCCGCCGCTGCCAAAATACCAGAGTGAGTGGCCGCGCCCCCGAGCACACTTTAAAGCCCCCCACTTCGATAGAAAACGGGACGGTTTCAAATGGCGGTTTGGAATTGAATACGGAACTCCAAATATGATGGTCTAGACGGGCCTGCAACCACATCTATCGCGACTGCTCCCTCTCGGTGCCGCCCTGCCCCGCCCTGCCCCGCCCTGCCCCGCCCTGCCCAACCTTGTCCGCGGCGCGTCTCGATGAAGCACATTGTTCCTCGGCCCCCATTCATCAGCGCTTATCACTCGGCACGGTCTTGCCCTTTTCTCACAAGCTGCGCGCGGCTGCGCAGCCTGACAAATGAACACTTGAATTCGATGGCAATTTATTGGGGCAGACCAAAGGTTTGGATTCAAAAAAAAAACAATATTTTAAATACGAAAGGAAATTTATTTTACAGGATTCGGTCGAATTTTTATAAAATTTACGACAAAATCACTGAGTGGTTGGACCGACTGAAAAAGAAAGACTCAGTCGTGCGAATATATTCTCGGTTTATTATATTTTACTCTGAGATCGGCGCAGGCAGATGCCTCCGATGGCCCGCGGGTGAATGGAAGGAGCGGTTAGAATGAGCGCCAGCAGGCCAGGAAAGGGGGGCGGGTGGGACCAGTAAAAGCTTCATGCTATCGCCAATTCGTGGGGGGTCGTCGCTCTCAGGCGCCTAACTGCACACGAAAGACGCTCAATCAGGCGGGGCGGTCCGTCTCTATGTTGCACAGGCGAACCCTCCACCCCTGATCCCCAGGGCCCGGAAGGTATGCTGTTCGGATGAAAGTATATGGATTCTCATTTTGGGGCGGTCAGAGCACCAGACCAGGGGCCTGGCTGGGCCAGGCGGCGCCGTCGCGGATGAAATGTATCCTCGGCATCCCTCTCTGCGCGCAAGCAGCATTCGTCGTTTTAATATTCTGCTCGGCGTGCATCGGCCCTTACCGAACAAGGAACCCCCCCCCCCCCCTCCCTTCCCCTCTTTTCTCAAGGTTCTTTGTGGACAGCAGCGGCGAATCGATGAAGACAGGGATGGTGCCCCCACTTTCGTTGACCACCACTTTTTCAACTTGCTCATCAGTTTCAAAATGGTTTTTGGCTTCAGAAATGTACCTTGAATGTGCCCGCAACATGACCGATCTCGTATACTCTTGTTGCATGTCGTATCTTCAGTTTGATATGCACCTGCCGCTGAAATAGTTACATATGGCCTAGTGCAACTGTGACTTGGGGAGCGTGTGCGTGTTTACATGCGTGATACGTCCAGTCATCGAGCGGTGGCGTTATCGCGCCTGGCGGTCATTCAAATCACGGCTGCCGGCGGCCGGTGTGCGTGTCCACTACTGTTTGGCACGTGAGCCGTCACGCCGTGTGAGGTGCGGCGGCACAACGCGGTGCACGCGCACGACACGTGCACGGCACGCGCACGCAACCCGCAGGGCCGCATGGACGTGGGCCGGTAGCCGGAGCCGAGGTCTGAGGCGGCACACCGCTGCTGCAGCCCTCAGGGGCAACGACTCTGCCGTACACAGTTTCAACATACATCATGGAGATGGAGAAACGGAAAAAAGTAAAAATACGTCAAGAGGCAATGCTGTGCGCGAAACGCGTGATAATAATATCCCGGCGCAAAATGTGAGAGCTAGCCCGTGTCGTGCACACGCCGACACGTTTATTGGTTTCGCGTCTGGAACTGAGTCCCTGCCCTGATCGTCGCTTTCTCGCTTTCCTTTGCGACACAAAAATGGGTAAATAAAACAGCCACTCAATTCGTGTATGTGGCAAACATGAAAAGGATCCGGTGTATTTATGTGTCGAGCTGCCGTTTTGCCCCGGGACCTTTGTATTGAAACCAAAGAAGCGGCCGCACGTCTCCAGCACACGCCGCCCGCCGCAAAGTTCGTCAGGAGCGGAATGGGGTGCGTTGGATTTGCCCTGGCTTTCAGTTCGCAGGATCCTCAGTCCCACGACTTTTCCTTACCTCCGACTGGCCCCCGTTCTCCGCCACTTCTCACCTCCGAATTCCCTTTTCTCCCCCAACCTCCAGCGGCCACCTCCCCCCCCCCCCCCCCCTCTTCCCCCCTGCAAGGCGTTCCAGCCCACAACCTCTGGCCCAGCCCCCCTAGGACCTTTTTATCGTGCTATCCCAAGTTGACGCGACAAATGAGCTGGAAAAATATATGGGCTTGCTGGCACGCGAACAAGGAGGTCTAGGTCCCGGCGGGGTCCCGGTGGGCCTCCTGGCCTGACGGAGGCGTGTAAGTATCAACCAACACCTTGTTCTTTTGTTTCGATAGCTCCAGCAGGATGCTCAAGCCGAGAATGTTTCGGATGCCGTGTGTCCCTTTCTTCTCTCCATTTCCGCGCTTCCTGTCAGCTTCCGGACCGGATTTTTTTTTTTTTTTTTTTTTTTTTTTACGGTGCCGCTGCTGCCAACTGTCTCATTACAAGTTGAGCACGTGAATATTTCTCATCCGCCCTCGGTGCCGGCAGACGTCCCCTCGTGCAACATTCACAGCCTCGGAAAAAATAAATTCAAAGAGGGCGCTGCTGCCTGGATGCAGCTGCCGCAGTGGCGCCCTCTGGCGCCCTCTGGTCTCTGGGGTTGGGCGGTTCCGTTGGCCGCTATTCACCCCTGGCCGCACCACCCGCGCAGGTCCCCAGGCCACCGCAAGTGCTGACGCTCACGCGTTGTTGCGTCGCACCACCGCTGCCACCGAGCCCAGCCAAAAGTACTGCGAATCTCTGCTGAAACATTCATCGACTTAGTCTACTGCCATCAGGGTCTTGTTTGTGAGCAGAGGGGCGGAGAGGTTACCAGCACGGCGGCCAGAGCGCAGCTCCCGGTCCCAAAAGACCATGGCCCCAATGGGGTCCCCATGAAACCAATACCATGGTAACGCTCCTGTTCGTCACGGGAAAGACTAATGCCCAATGGGAACGCGTTATACCATATGGGGTGTCTACCATGGGAAGGGATTCACCACGGGGCAATCCCATGGTGTTCGTTTGGAAATGGTGATGTCCCATGTCCCATGACGCTGTCCAGCGCATGGTAAGTGGCACAATAGCCGCGTTGGTATGAAGTCGGAAACGTAATTGATAGGTTGGTGGTTCGAATCCTGCTTCTGGAAGGAAAAAGGAGCTGGCCCGTCAAACCTCGATGCCAGTCCGCTGCGCTCCACCGGCACCTCGGTTCGACAGGGGTCTTGGCCAGCCTGCCGGCGGCGTTTGCGCGGGCCTTCGGCCCCCCGCCTCAAGTCTCCCTAGAAGTGCCTGAAAGCAGATGTATTTGATACGATTCAAATCGTTAACCTGAGCCCGTCCCTGTGCGCGCCGCGATGGTAATGGTGTTGTGGGCGGCGGCCAACCCTAACCTCAAAACACAAAAACAGACAAATTTTCATTAATCAAAAATGCGATACAAATCGAAAATTGTTGCCACCGCACGGGATTCTACGTTAAAAAAGGAGTTAATCCTCAAAATTTGAAGTTTTTCTATGAACGATAAGCCGGCGAACACACGTCCACCCGAACGAACATGCGGCATCAGACTACAAGCCCGGCTCCTGCCGTTTCTAAAGAAACGTGTCGGGACGGGCTAAAGAGCTCTCCCATGGAAACGCTGTGACAAGTGCCATGGGAAGCTGGATCCCATGGTTTCGGTTTTCTTTGGTAATTTATTTCCCATGGGAAAAGTGGCCATGGCGTGCAGCACAGCATGGGAGACTCCATATACCATGGTGTCCCATGGACCATGGGATGCTCCATGGTTAGGACTGGGACGCCGCTCTCATGTTTCCGAATGAAACACTGTAGTGGGGTCTGGTCTGCTCGTGATCGGCATAGCGTTATCGAGAGCGCTCGGGCTCGGCTCTCCGCACTCTGCGCGCGCGGCCCCGAAAGTTGAGAGCTGAGCTGACCGCGCCGAGTTGTTGCGCGCTCGCCGGGGCCGGGGCGCCCGCTTTTCCATCGGCGCACGCAAACGGCCCGCGGGCTCCCCGTATAGCGAGACGCCGCCGTCCTGAAGTTGGCCGCAACAGTAGCCACTGAAAGACAGTGCAGTGCACACTCCCCCCCAACTGGTCCCCTCAGATAGCCACTCCACCACTGCAAATAGATTAGCGGGGCAGCACTCGGCACACACACACACACACACACACACACAGACGGCCAGGAAGCTCATCGAACCCTGCTGTCCCCCTGTGAGACAGACTAAGCATTCGCATGTAAACGGCAAACGCACGCACACTCTCAGAAAAATAGAACGCATCACAACTCGACTAAAACGACGAAAACTGCGCAATGTCACCAATTGCTGGTCTGCACTTTGCTCAAAGCGACCAATCACTGGAGGGGACATTGACTGAACAAATTTTCCCCGAAAAAAGAAAGAACAGAAAAAGAACAACTAATAACTGTGGTTGCGGTAGATGCACGTGACCCAGAGCAGAAAGGGCGTCGTGGGCCGCGAAAAGCAGGTCATGTCTGCGTAATTTCGGGCTGAAAAACTCATTACCAGGTGGTGTTTCTCCCCCAGGCAGAGAAGCGAGAGAGGGGCGGAGAGGGGGAGGTTGGGGGTGCGGGAAGGGGGGGGGGGCATGAGATTGGTGGCGTGAAAAATAAATGTCGATGATGAAGACGTGTCAACACACGTCCCCCAACCCCTGAGTGTGTCGGCTGCAACCCGGGAAAACACGCGAAACCACGAACAAACTTCCTAAATTCGTACATCTGCCTCAGTCCTGAGAACATTTTCTTGCTTGCTTCTCCCGGCTTCTTCCGGGCTCTCTGAGAGTGATACATGCGTAAATTCATTTTTTTCGGCTGACAATTGTGCAAGTGCAGCAGCCGCTTTAAAGGACACGCTGCGAGGCGCTCTTCCGTTCCTTCTTTTCCTGGCTTCCGCCAGCTTCCGCCAGCTTCCGCCAGCTTCCGCCAGCTTCCGCCAGCTTCCGCCAGCTTCCGCCAGCTTCCGCCAGCTTCCGCCAGCTTCCGCCAGCTTCCGCCAGAGGGCATCAGTCGCACGAGCGTGACGTACGTTTCTGTTGACCTCTCCTTGGACCGTTGCCAGGCGGGCTCTGTCTCCCTTCGGTTCGACGTTTCTCTTTCTCTTCTTCCCCGCCTCCCCCCGATGATCAGCAGTAGTTGCGTGGAGCGCGGGTCTCCGTCAGCCTGGGAGGTAGGCAGTCCCGTAGAGTCCGGCTGCGCGCAGCCATCCGATGTTGCCTACCTCCCAGGCTGACGGGCTCCCTGTGTCTCTGCCGTGAGTGCAGTGGATGCTCAGGGTTAATATGCCCTCACTTGTTCAGGTAAATACAACAGAGCGCTCCCGCATGGTGGAGTGCAGCAGCAGCAGCAGCAGCAGCAGCAGCAGCAGCAGCAGCAGCAGCAGCCCCCGGGCGTACAGCGGCAGCAGAGAAACCACGTAGCTCAGGGCGCATAGCGGTTTCACTGCACGTCTCAAGTGGACCGCCGTTGATTTATGGAGCGTCTACTAGACGAGGGTGTACGCCACATTTTGTAGTATGCTTTCTTGATTTCTGAACGGATTTGATTTAATTGTTATGCGTGCCGTGGAGGTTTTGTGTGTGTCCCGGTGTCGCGTGCATTATTTTCCTCTGTGCTTCTGGAGAAGTGATACGAGTATTTAATTGAGTTGTCCACTTTTGCTTTTCCCTCCCCCCTCCCCATTTGCTCCTGCCCATTTGAGCGCATGTTAATGCGAGGCGAATATGTTGGCGAACATAACACCGTGTCCGTGCAGCGGGGCAGCCATCCCGAGATGAAGATAACCATAATTAGGAGTAGCCAATCTCTTTTTAAATGGCCTTTTTCGTTCAACACGGATGCTCCGCAGTCAATGATTTTTCTGGCATCTGAAGTTGTTGTAGTTTTCATGCCCTATGTTGGCTGCTGATTCCAGGTCTCTTACATATTTTATTTTTTTCCTCGCAGATCACTGCGCACAATTCCAGCGTAATTTTTCTCATTTCCTCAGTTCTCACGATGCCGGTCGCCCTGGGGACACGCGCGCAGTGCACCGCCCAGGAGAGCGGTTAGTGGTGATGTGAGCACGACGTCAAAGGGAGTGGAAGGACAAGAGCAGAGAGAGAGACGCGCTGTCGGTGCTGCGAGCTCGAGGGACCGCGCAGAGCACGCAAAGAGGACCGGGGCCGAGGAGGCAGGCTGTAGCGGCCCGGCCCAGCGACCTGGATAGCGGGCCCTGCGGGGCGTGCGGGACGTGCCTCCGGGGCCCGAGCCGAGGGCCCGGCCCGATACAGTGGTATTCATATATATGATTGTTATCTCATCCAAAATGCGGGAGGATATTATTATTATCGACGGACGTCATCGGCGACCTGCTCCGCTTGCTGGCCGGCCGCTTCGGCACGCCTCTTCCCGTCCGGGCCATACGCCGCTCCGCCACGCCCCTCGAGATCAAACGGCAGGGCAGGGCTGCCGTTGTGCCAACCGGTCCGTCGGCCAGGTCCGGGGCGATGGGTGCCCTGCGCACACGGGCCCTGCCCTGCCCTGCCCTGCCCTGCCCTGCCCTGCCCTGCCCTGCCCTGCCCTGCCCTGCCCTGCCCTGCCCTGCCCTGCCCCGCCCCGCTTCCCGGCCGACCAGGCCCTCGGGTGCAGCGGGCTCGGCGCGGCTTAGTTTGTCCGATTTCCCATACAATGAAGCCTGCGCACTGTTGTTTGCAATTTGCTGGGATGTACGACGAAGCTGCTAGTGACGCCGCACACTCTCCAAAAAATATGCCTGAATCACGCATAATATGCCTGTTTCATGGCAGATTTTATGCCTGAACCTCAAAATCTTCCCCGAGCTTCATATGCTCGAAACGGGCATAATATGCTCGAAACAAGAATTTCGTAGTGGCTATGCAGCTATGCCTGAATCAAGGCATGCCACTAAATATGGATGCCTGATTCAGGCATCAGTCTACATGCCTAACTCAGGCATCAGATTGTGCCGAATCGTATGCCTGTATCGGGCATAGTGATGGGTGGCACAAGTATCCTGTTGCTGAATTGGGGAATGTCACTTAGGATTTCAGGGTAGGCATCAAATTTGCGCTGATTTTAGCATACTTTTTTGAGAGTGCATGCTCGGTGGGTGCGGTTGCTGTTGATGGCCGAAATGGGACACGAACGGACACGAAACACTGTTGGCTTCTTTCAGGACGTTGAAATATTTTAACACCCCGCTTTTACAGAACGTACCGTGACAGCCACAGGCCGCTGTCCTGTCGTAGGGTCATCTGCAGAGTGCGAGTCGCGTGCGTGTCGCGTGCGTGTCGCGTGCGGCGCTCGGTCAGTCCGATTACCTCTCCCCGCTACCTGGCTCCCGTCCCCCTCCCCTCCCCCTTCCCTCCCCCTCCTCCCCCTTTCCTCCGCGCCAAGGTCCGCATCGAATTAGTAAACATGACGAATGTTCTGAGCTGCGGAGAGCTAATTATCTCGTCCCGAAAGTTAGTTTACGAATACTTCGGTCCCGCCGGCCACATCGACTCTCCCTTCTCTGTCGCTCTCTCTCTGTCGCCCAGATCCATTTCCCTCCCGAGTCCGCCCGGCCTCTCCGGCTTTGCACCTCTCCATATCTCCCGAGCGCCTGCTCTCCTAGCCGCGCCTCGCGGGCGCCGCTTGTCCGCCCCCAAAACTCCGCGGCCTCTGGCCAGAAATGAAGCCCTAATCATAGCGCGGTCATCACGTCCAGCCGTTGCTGTGGGTGCGTCTGCGATGCCGTGCCGTGCCGTGCCGGGCGGGCCGAACGAGACCGGACCGTAATGTGATTCAGTGGCGCGGTGCTCGGCTCTGACGTTAACGGGGGCCGCCGGGGGCTGAGAGGGGGGGGGGGGGAAGGGAAAGGGGGGAGGGGGGCTGGACTAGGACAAACAAAATCCATGGATATGTGGTGGTCGCCGGCGGTATCGGCAGCAGCAGGCACAACAAGCAAGCAGCAATAGCAACAACACCGGTGGCTCCGGCAGGCTCCGGCAGGCTCCGGCAGGCTCCGGCAGGCATGGATGGTATCACGCCGCGGCCGCACAGCGGGGAGATGACACTCCGAAAAGAAGGCGGGCCGCCGCCTCGCTTAGCGCCCGGAGGAGGGGGGCCGCAGGGGACCGCAGGGGACCGCACACTCCGGGAGGGGGAGGGGGAAGGGCGACAGCTGTCCGAGGAATATTTACAGCGCCCGCGGCCGGGAGCAGTGCTCTCTCACTCTCACTCTTTGTCTCTTTCTCTCTGCAATGGAGACCGGCGCAACCAGTACTAGTAGGCGTCGTCCTCAGCCGCCCCCGCGCTGCCTCTGGGGGAGCCCTGGGGGCAGTGTGGGGAGGGGGCGGGGGCGGGGGGGGGGGGGGGGAGACTGATGGCGCAGAAGTCCTCTGGGTCGGTGGCGCATCCATCTATCTGTGAGCCTGTGCCTGTGCGTCCGCTGCTCTATTGGTTGCGACCAAAATGTTTAGCCACACCGACCAGTCGTTTTTACTTTGTCAGTGCATTTTTAGGTTGCGGATGGAGGTGATGGCCACACGTATCCAGAGCACGCTAGCAGACGCCCGTGGCTGCCTGTGGCCGTGGACCTCACTAGCACTTATCCCCCCCCCCCCCCCCCGGCCCGGCACACACGTACACACACGGCACGAATATGCGCCACGGACTGTTCCACAATGATGACGGTGTCGTGAGACGTGACGGGAAGGAGCCTAAAGCCGTTGGCAGGGAGGACACGACACGGCCGTGCTGGGCAACTTTTGTTTTCACATTTCTAAATAACAGTTGTTCTTGTACCTCCTCAACTTGTATCTTGTGTCGAGGTCATGTCACATCCCGTAATCCCGTATAAAATATTCTTAAAAACCTTGGTATACACTTGTTTTTCGGGGAGTGACGAGTGACTTGACGGTGTCTTGGAGCGGAGCGTGTCCCGATGCGTACTGTGCCCCAGCGGCCCCAGCATATGGAGGCTCGTCCCACCCAATGCCACGGGGCTCATCACATCGCCATGCTGAGGAGGGGGACAGACAGAACCAATAAACACACACACACACACACACACACACACACACACACATGCGGTGATGCTGAGGTGATGGGTTCATGGGAGAGCACGGGAGGAAGGCGCCGCGAAGAGAGAGGCGAAGACGCGAATGAAAGAAGAATGGTCTAAACGGCCGGGCGAGCAGTAAAGCGGTCCTACATGCGCGGTGTACGGGGCCCGATTCACCTGCCCGCACTGCCAACAACAGCCTGGGTGTGCACATCGTAAGTCGCAGGGCACACGGCTCGCACGCGCGGCTCCGCGGTAAGCCCACCGCTCCTGGCCGGATGTTACGTGGGTCAGTGGCTGCCAGACTGCCTACCTGGCGGCCTGGAAGTAAGCCATCCCATTTGCTCGCTCGCAGCCACAGGAGCTGTTTATGGCCCTTGTAGGTGGCGGCGGAGGGATGGGAGAGTTTGTGTCTTTATTATTGTGCCTGTCGGCGGCGGTAATAAATGAGTGCGAGAGAGACGGGCACAAACGGCAGAATTGGTTGTCTTCGTCAATCTTGTATCTCCGTGTGAGACACATACACGCCGATTCGACTGCCTGTTCATCACATGATGGTATCGTAAGTGACGAGTTTCTTTCTCCATTCATGTTCCTGCAGCCCACGGGCTCGCTCGCTGGTGTCCGAGACATCCGTGTGTGGAGCACTCGCCTATAATGGAAAAGATATTCACGGTAAGCCACGTAGCTGTCGCGTACATTGCATTACATCGGGAAGGGCGCGAACACCTGACGCAGGGTAAACAGAGGTTGCGGAAAACAGCTGCGAGTGGTAATTGGGTGCTCCTGATGGAATAAATATCGCACCCTGTGCACCTGCTGAATGGACGTTGTTTAATTAATGGTGACATTCGAGTGCGATGCCGCGGGGGCTAAGCGGGGCCCGAGCGGTGAAGTGAACTCGTTGCAGTCAGGAGTTGTTTGGAGATCAGGTGCCAGCAGTGGAAGGATGGAGAGAAGTCACTCTCGTAACTTTGTTGGTCCGCTGAGGCGGGCTTTCGGCCTGGTTAGGGGTCGGGGACGGCTTTGTTGGCGGCACCTGCTATTTCACAGCGCCGGTCCCGTGTTCTCTCGCGTCTATCTCCACTGCATGGACAAACGACGCCCGCCAACCCTCCGCACCGTAAAGTCCGTCTGCCTGCCTTGCCTGCTGTGTACACAGGACCCAACACCTGCCTGTCCTCGCCTCGCTCACTGCGTGCACTGCAGTCAAACGGAATCAGCTTTAAAATTCTTTTGGGAGCACATCGTACCGGTGAATGTGTTAAATTGTTGGTAGTGCCGTACAATTTACAATAGCCTCCATTTCCCTAGAAAGTCTTGAGAGTCTACTTTTGGATTCCTGGCCTCAATCAGTCCAAATCCAGTCTCAAATTAAAAAAAAAAAAGAACTCAAAAGAAACCTCTTCAATCCCCTTATTGAGCGGTGATCATTACCTTTTCATTTTGAGTGCAGCCTATTTAGTCCGCTCCAGAACGCGATTGCGAACAGTCAGCCGTATTCACGTTTTCCAATCATGCCACACATATTCTCAGTGACGGATCGCTATCTGACGGCGGAAAAGTGACGCGCGCGGTCGGCCGCACGTTGGCGGGTTATTAATCCTGAGCGGGCGGGATTTATAATAACACCGATAATGGATTGCTGATTGTTATGCTATGCTGCTCTCTCCTCCTCCTGCACTACATGCCTGGCGCTGGTTGTCGGACCAGTGCGCCACAGGCGAACACAGCAGCGCCCCGCCTGCATTCGTCTAGCCCCTGTCAGCACATGCCGCCGGCTGGTCGGAGGAGTGAACGAGGAAACAGACTTCAGCAGTCAGGACAGACTCGGCACCTGTCCCGATTGTCTACTTCGTCCAATCCCCGGGTCTCATTTCGTTTTAAATTGGTGTACTCTTTAAAATGGTGGTTAGCGGGGATAGGGCGGTTATTTGATACTGCCTCGCCTTAACTTTAACGTTGCGGCCTGTGCTGGAGGATTCTCTTTACGTGATTCGACAAGGCGAGTACTCAAGTAAGTGAAGGAGGGCTGAAGCGGTATTTTGCTGATCTACCTGAGTAGCCTGACACCATTGCCAGAGCACACAAACAGCGACGCCAGGCGGACCACTGCCACCACACCCTCGGTGCCCTTTATCATCTCAATGGCAGGAGGGGGGAGGACAGCGATCGCTCCCCATAAAGCTCTCGCGCTGGGGCGAGAAGAGTCTCCTACATACATCTCTTTTTGGCGCGTGAATATAACTTGTGTCTCTGTCCCTCTTTTGCGAGGCGTGCGTCACAATAAGTGTCGTTTTGCCCTGTTTGTGGGTAATTACTTCCTGGGGCAGCCGGGCTACAGAAATGAAGAGGGTAAAAATGAAAAGGAAGAAGTGCGCTAATCCTCTCGCTCTGCCAAAAAAGAAACAGACCCTTTCGCCGCAGTAAGGAAGATGTACAGAAGGAAACGTCGTTGTTGTTGTGCAGTCTAGAAAAAGAAGGCGGCAGCAAATGAGGGGGGAAAGAAATATGAGAGGAGGGGAGTCGTTCCCGGTAATTTAAGGCAAATATCGCTCTTTCATATATGTGGGTGGTTTTGTGCAGCTCTAAAAGTTTGTAGAGAAGAAAATAATTTGTCGTAGAGAGAGATAGAAAGTATATGTTACGTGAGCATCCCTGTGGGCGATAAAATGAGAAGGGAAAATGTTTGTGCGGATAGGGGGAAATGTGTGTAGGGTGGAGTGTACGGCGGCTTCCTGCTGGCGTTCACCGTTTCGGCCCTTCCGGCACTCTGCTGGAAAAGGCCGAGAGAGAGAGAGAGAGAGAGAGAGAGAGAGAGAGAGAGAGAGAGAGAGAGAGAGAGAGAGAGAGAGAGAGAGAGAGAGAGAGAGAGAGAGAGAGAGAGAGAGAGAGAGAGAGAGAGAGAGAGAGAGAGGCAGTAGGGGACGGTTTACATACGGCCATCCCTTTCCCTTCTATTCTCGCCTTCCCCCTTCTCCTTCTTCGCGTGGAATCAGAGATAAATAAGGGCTCGGCCAAAGAGAGGCTGGGTTAGCTGGCACGGTATCGCGACCACCATAGGCCTCATGTACTATGTTATCCCTAACCGCCTCTCGAAGAAAGGGAGGGCAAGCTAGGTCCAATTGAAATGGCTCGATTCCCGCTCCTCTGATTGCACGCTGACCTACCAAGCAGGCAAGGCTGAGATTTATCGGAGTTTGTATTGGCTACATGTCAGGTCACACGTAAATAACTTCGACTGAATCTGAAAAATCTTGGCTCTGCATTCCAATCACCAAATCACCAGTGAGAGTGACTTAAAGTTAGTGATGAAGTGTCTTCGGGGTGGAACATGAAGGAAAGAATACCCCTCAATAAGTTGTCGTCCCTTCAGTTTGAAACGGCTGAAAAAATTTAATCCTTTCCTTGCCAGAAAAAAAAAATTCATGCAACAAGCACGTGAGAATGGGTTGAAAACGGAGAGTGGGGGAAAGGATTCGAAAGGGTGAGGAAACTACTAGGCGTCTGCTAAGTGCGAGAACGAATCCATCCGACCTTCGCTTCCACTTTGGAAAGTTTGGGAAACCGCAGACACCTCCGTCCTCCGCGTGTGGTTTTAGCTTTGGCTCTGTCTCAAACCCCTCGTGAAGCGACCTCATCCACCCCATCAGGCCATCTCTCACAGGCGCACACACGCGCACGCGCTCTCAGACATCCCCAGGAAAGGGGTTGAAGAAGGACACGTGCCAGCCAGGACGCCTCACCCTCCACAAAGTAGTTGCGACCTCAGACTGGCTGAGTTGCGTGGCTTTGGGCCGTCCGCAGGCCCTGCCGGGGGTCAGTGGTCGTCCTCTGTGGACTTGGCAGTGCAGGAGGCCGGAAGTAAAGGGCGCGTATGACAGCGGACACATGGAACTCAATCATGGGACGGGTCATTTGTTTTTACGATCACTGGTTCCAACTAACTCGGACAACCACTGTGGCGTCCACGTCCACCCCACCGCTCTCTGCCGCCGCACAGCGTGCATCCTGTCCTGAGCCCACTGCTGCCAATATTTCGGCCGGCACATACTCCTCTAGTTTGCCTTTTTGCCACCCGTTCCCACTACCCGTCACGGCCCAATTTTTGTTGCAAAAACGAGTCGCCTGCCGTGTTTTAGCCTCGCCCATTTGGAAATATCATTTCAACTTTGCAAGTAGTCTTCTTCACCATCTGCTTGGCATTTCCCCATTTTACGTCGAGCCTCCTCTACAATCCACAAAGGAGCCTGCACCACAAGCCGTTCTTCGCTCAACCCCTACTCAATCTAGCCGCCCAGCCCTGTAACAAGCCTCCTCCTGCTCACCTCAAGCCTTCCAACCCACTACAGCCTTCAGCCACCGCAACCCTTGACCCAGACTCCGCCGCCTCGCCACAAACCTGTGTCAACTCTCTCCTCTCTACCGTCTCCGCTGCGCTCCGCTTAGAAGCTTTTCTCCGCTTTCCGGCCGCCAGGGATAGGACGGGACCGCCGGTGCTCCCAGCAAAGTTTGGCTGACACCGGCTGCCAATCCGGACAACTGCTGCGAAGCAGGGTCGTCAATGCCTGCAGCTAACACGACGACCACCACCACGGGCGACCCAATCTCCTGTCGCTCACAAAGCGTTTGTCATTGTCTGGGGAACCGGAGATTTCAGTTCGTCCACCTGGATGATTGCCTCACGAGCTGTTCGCGTCCCGAAATTCCTTGTAGCTGCTGTTGAGCTCGCTCTGTCTGCTTCGGGGCTACTCAGGAGTGCGCCGCGGTAAGGATATTTTCAGCATGACTGAATAGCACACTCTAGAAAGTACGAGGACATATCTTTTTCTACCTGAACTGACAGCATCGAAAGGTTTGGACGTCGGAGATGGTCATAATTATCCTCATCCAAAGCAACTGGGCGTTACCGGATCATAGTTTCTCATAGCAAGTGTCGTTGTGACAGAGGGCGAAACGACAAATCAGTAAGGGAAGCATCGAGGAATTGGTGTAGGATGGAGGGGAGGGATCCGGGAGGGATGGTGTGGTCTGGTAGGCCCCAAGACCCCAGGATGGGTCAGTCCTGCCCTCGGCTCTGCCCTCGGCCCTGCCCTCGGCCCTGCCCTCGGCCCTGCCCTCGGCCCTCGGCCCTGCCCTCGGCCCTGCCCTCGGCCCTGCCCTCGGCCCTGCCCTCGGCCCTGCCCTCGGCCCTGCCCTGCCCTCGGCCCTGCCCTCGGCCCTGCCCTCGGCCCTGCCCTCGGCCCTGCCCTCGGCCCTGCCCCCTCGGCCCTGCCCTCGGCCCTGCCCTCGGCCCTGCCCTCGGCCCTGCCCTCGGCCCTGCCCTCGGCCCTGCCCTCGGCCCTGCCCTCGGCCCTGCCCTCGGCCCTGCCCTCGGCCCTGCCCTCGGCCCTGCCCTCGGCCCTGCCCTCGGCCCTGCCCTCGGCCCTGCCCTCGGCCCTGCCCTCGGCCCTGCCCTCGGCCCTGCCCTCGGCCCTGCCCTCGGCCCTGCCCTCGGCCCTGCCTTGCGCTCTATGCCCTCGGTCCTGCCCTTGGCTCCGCTCTTCCAGCTGCCCCCTCTGGCCGGTGGCGTTCTTTGGGCCTGACTGCGGCCGGATGGTCACGCTTCCACAAGATGGCTTGGCGCACGGGTTGGCTTCCGACCCTTTGGGATGACACCAATGAGGAATGCCCCCAATCTGCTCTGCTCGGCCCACAGTTATTCATGATTAAATTACTGCGCAACTGATAACAAATAAATACTTGTTCTTTCATGAACCGCAATTTGTTATGGCTTGTGGCCACAAAAATGGAACTGTGTTTACGTAACATAAAACTGAAAATGACTGGTGATATTTCTTCAGCACCCTGTGCTAAGGGGTCGTACCCATATTACGTGACCTTATTTGGGAGGGGGGTGGTCGAAGCCAAATACTACGCCCTATCTTAAATACATGGAAAGGTTAGGTCATCCACGTCACGAGGGGGGGAGAGGGGGGGGATAAAAAGCGGTCCAAAATCGGTCACGTAACATAGGTACGGTCCCTTATGGCGTTGCCGATGGCAGCTGTAAATGCTCTTACATTTGCATACGCCTCTGTGCTGTTGGTTCCCCTGCCAGAGATTTCTCCATAATTAACGTGGGCGTGCTGCTGGGGTACTTTGATGTTATGATTGATTCGGCAAACGTTTCTACGACGATGAGCAAAGCGACCTGGCCTAAAATATTAATCGCCCCGCCGCACCCTCCTCTGGCAGTTACTGCGACGACATGCGACTCCCCTTTGTTCTTTGCCACTTTCGCTAGTGTGTGGAAAAAGCGAAAGGGTTCAGCAGACCTCAAAGTTTTGTGTAGGGGAAACAAAAGGAAAAGGCTTTCTGCGTGATTGAAATAAGGAAGTTGCGGGAGTAGCGTAGTAGTAGTGGTTTGGTGGGCAGGGCTTTGGCTTGAGGGATAAAGACGAGTAGGCAAAAGACAAGATGATTTTGTGCGACGTGGCAGAGGGAGCGAGAGAGAGAATAACGGAGTTAAGTTGGAGAGGCTTGGTCGGGGCTGGTTTCCCTTAGCGTTGCCAGCACAGCTAACGTCATTGATAAGAAAACTGTTATCTCGTGCACATCCCTCTGGAACGCGCGCTCGCGTGGTGCCCTAGAGTAAGACAAGGTCGGACTATCAAGTTGATGCCAAGTTCATTGATCTCCACCCCTCCTCCTCTTTTGGAGACGGAGGCGGGGAGGGGGATGGAGAGGGAAGTTGGAATAGCGTCGGCGGGCCACTGGTTGTGGTGGGTAGCTGCACTGATTCATCTGTGACGCAGTAGTTCGAGGACACACTTGTCAAAAAGTCAGTATCTCTCTCTCTCTCTCTCTCTCTCTCTCTCTCTCTCTCCCTCTCTCTCTCTCCTCCCGCCTACGGGTCACCCTGCCTGCCTCTGGCTATATCTCGGCCGTCTTAATCGAATCTCGGACGCAACTACTGTATGAATCTGATACAGTTACGTGAAGCCAGGCTTTCGGTCATTTCTTGTCGCTGTCAGCTCTTCCTGCAAGGCCTCGCCCCACCCCTTGTCGCCCGCTCCACTCTGACAAATTGTGCGACGAATTCTGCGAAATCGACGCTTGTTTTTTTTTCTGTGTTGCCCTCTCGTGGCCCAGCCCCCCAGCCCTATGTGCGCTCTGTCCAGCAGACCTGTCCGCGGGCTGGCGTGACCCTCGAAACGTCACCATCTTTTTGGGCAGGTTGGCAGAGACGACACTGAAAGTTTTTCTCGGAGTGGAACTCAAAAATTGTGAGTGGTAAAGTGGCAAACCTAAGAGAATAATATATGAAATCCAAGCATGATTATGATGATGGAACTGCAGATACGCGTCTTCACATGAGGCACCACGTTTCGCATTTGGGGTTTACGATGACAGGATATGTGTTAAATATAAAGTCTCACACGGCTACATAAACAAAAACAAAATAAAAAATCGCACAAAATGAGAAAAGGAAGGGCTATAACTTTTGAAGGAGAAATATATTGCATCTCTGGGGCTCCGGGCGCGCTGCTGTGAATCGCCTTTTTATGATTATCGATGATTGTGGCCGGCGTCGTGTCAATACGGCTATGCATCTCCGCTGCGCCGCATCGGCTTGGAGGAGCACCAAGGCTCCCGCCCTTTGCCGCTAACTGCCGCACGCAACTAATGTGGCGTCTGCCTTGGCGTTCGACACGATATTTCATCCGGGAGGTGCGAACGTATCGCTGCTCCACGCTGCTCGCCGCTCGCCGGGCGGCGGGACCACCGAGACCGCCCGGGTGAGGAGGCGGGCTGCAGGCTCACTGCCGACCCGACACGACGGCTCTTCACGCTAACGCCAGGGAGCCCTGCGGCCCGCGGGTCACTGATGCCTCACTGAACAGACTTCCCTCAGCCAACGGTACTTTTTCTGGCTGGCGTAGGGATTTAAAAATACCGGTAAGATTCAATCTTACGGTAAGATACGGAAAGATTCGTAAGTTACAGGTATTTTTGGTAATAATGAGAAAGATTGATTTACAGCGGGTATTTGTTAAAATAGTGTCTGTTTCTACGTTTTTCCACGTAACAGTAGTCAATCCTGGCAATTCTTGATGTGCTAGAACACTTCAGACGCGTTTCATCACTTGAAATTTAGGTTTGTGTCAGAATTAAGGATTGTGTATGGCTACGGTTGTCTTCGGGCGAGAAGTCAGATAATTGCTTGAACATGCAAAAATAATAATGAAGGATGCGTTTTAGAGTAGATTCAGCCTTTGCAGTGACGGCAAGGACCAAAAAATACACTTTTCACTACTTTGAACAGGAAGCACAGCTAATTTTCAGAGTTTTGCAAGTCTGAATATTACCGAAAAATACCACTTTTTTCGAGGTCGGGTAATATTACCGTAAGTAACGGTAACTTACCGCATCTTACCGGTATTATTACCGGCCTTTAAATCCCTAGGCTGGCGTCGTTGATTTTGAATCGTGTTCAGCGCATACGAAAGGTCACAAAGGTCCGATTGGCTTGCGTTGAACCACTCAAAAGCTCGGGCTTGCTACTGCTTCCTCATTGTTTCAATAATGGCAATGACACCGCACGACGCAGGAAGTCTCCAAATGGTCTGGACCTAATTTGTAATTCGATACCCTTGGGAGACTAATTTTGGTGCCTCTCTCTCTCTCTCTCTCTCTCTCTCTCTCTCTCTCTCTCTCTCTCTCTCTCTCTCTCTCTCTCTCTCTCTCTCTCTCTCTCTCTCTCGCTCGCTCGCCACGCTCTCCCGACACTTGACTTCGGCCCGGACTGGTCCTCCATGTGCCGTCCCACTTGCACTTTCCTGATGATAGACATTTGGTCGGGGACCGGCCGCCGGCAAGGCGCCTGCGATCCGCGCCGCGGTCCATATTATATCCTAGACACGTAAGGCAGGATGTGCGCGTTTTCTCCCAGGGCCGTTGTCCAGCCTGCATAGCGAGCGGCGGGCTAAGTGAGACGGCCGGAGGCCCGCACCGCCGCGCCGCAGTCGTCCCGACACGGCCGACGGATCAAACGGCGTTGTTAAATATTCATTCCCCATTCCGGCGAGCGACGATTGAACTGGATCAGGAATGTGCGAAACGGGGCTTTAGGCTGCGTCGTCGCCGTCCTCCTCGCCGTTTGGAGCGGGCGATGGCCCTATCGCACCACTGCTGAGCTGAGTGTCTGTACCGATCCGGGAGCCGAGCCGAGCCGAGCCGAGCCGAGCCGAGCCGAGCCGGCAGCTTGTAGCGTGCTGACGGCGCTGACAGCCACCGCTGGGACTCGTTTTATAGAGCCGCCGCCGCCTACTTGTGCACATTTTGATGGCCCGGACACTTGATCTCGACCCCCGCGGACGGTGAGGTTCGCGCGCACAACCGACCCGATGCAGTGGCCGCCTGCAGACATGCCTATGCAAGTCCATAAATTAGATAACGTTGTCTCCGAAGCGGGCGCGCGACAACCGCTGTTTTCTCTCCCTCTCTCTCTCTCTCTCTCTCTCTCTCTCTCTCTCTCTCTCTCTCTCTCTCTCTCTCTCTCTCTCTCTCTCTCTCTCTCTCTCTCTTGCTCTCCCAAACTGAGGGTTCGCCACCTCAACGCCTCTACCTCCATAGCAAACCGTTTCTGGCGTTAGAACGGAAAGAGATGGTGTCGTGTGTCGCTGTATCCTGCCACCGGCATTCGGTTGGTGTGGTGGGTCTGGTGACGCCGGGCCCCGCCGCCGTGTCACATCGCGACGTGTTTGTTTGGCCACACCTTTTGTCCGGACGACGCGGAGTGGTCCGCATTTTTATGAGTCGTCGCACGTGACATGGTAATTTACGAGGGAAAATGTTTGATACGGAGGGCGTTTCCCTTGAGCCTTTCTCCTCCCATTCATGACTGACCGTCTCTGCAGCAGCAGCACACACTGCCGGCCGGCCAAGCGAGCTGTGAATAACTTGGCGTTCTCTGCACCGTTTCAGTCTACACGTTATCCTGCTCAAAAACGTTCACGCCAGAACCTTTTGACTGACATGCAACTTTCTTGCGCGAGAGCGGTTCGCAAAAGCAATCGCATCCGAAAAGGACGCCGAGCTATGACGGCGCCGAGATATGAAATTAGTTCTGCTGCATACCGGGCCTGCGGGGCCTGTGGGGCCTGTGGGGCCTGCGAGGCCTGTGCAGGCCACCACTACTCTCATAACGCTGCCTGCGCTATTTGCAATCCCGACTGCGCCGCAAACCATGCCGGCGCGAAATGAACTCTCGGCGAGCCGTCGTGTCCAGCTGGTCCGCAACTTCTTTTTCGCTCCCTTCTCCTCTCTCTCTCTCTCTCTCTCTCTCTCTCTCTCTCTCTCTCTCTCTCTCTCTCTCTCTCTCTCTCTCTCTCTCTCTCTCTCTCTTTTACTACGCTCCTGGGCCGTCGTGGCCCCCCTCAGAAAGGTAATTTTAGTTTTATATCGGGTGGGCGACCAGCGGGGAATTCCGGCTGCCGCGCTGCTCCGTGTTCCTCCGCGCCTCCATCCGGACTGCCGCTGACTGCTGCCGCGCTGCTCCACGTCCAGTACACGGCGGTAATTTTGGCGCGTCTGTATCGGAAAACAACATGGAGTTGTGCTCGCCGCCCTGTGCGGGCCGGTACTCTGTACAGGTCAAGCGGTGAGGGCCGTAAGCAGTGCACGTACCCGAGGGCTGGGAGTGCAGCATCCGCAGGCATGCCGCCCCTCCCGCGTCCTCCGCGCTGCTCCCATGGGCCCGCGTACCGAGAGCTGGCGCGCGGGGGCCGCGAAGGACCTCAAAGGCGGGAAGGGATGGCGGTGTGGAGGTGAACATCGAGTGCCTGCAGCCTGGCTCATGACGAGACGGCACGTATTGCCACTGAGCACGGCGCGTTTTGCACATTTAATAATTGAAAAGGCGGTTGCTGCCACTCCACTGCGGCCCCCAGCACGTGCTCTATCTCTCTTGATCCCCTGAACAGCACAGGGCTGTTGCCGCATTTCTCTGTTCCGGGTCGAACGTAAAAGATTCGGGCACGCTGCAGATGTGGCCTGCCTACCGCGTCCCACCGCCGGGATGGCACTGGTCCATGGCGCTGTTGCTGCAGTGCAGCCGAGTCTACTGCGGGCCTCCAGCCGCGGCCTGAGGACGACCACGACCATCTCCAGCTCTGGTTGCGGCCCGCGCAAGCAGCAGTCTGCTGCCTCCTTGGCTCGGCACTGGCCGGGTGGCGGGAATTATGCGGCTCCGTATTTTGTCTTAAGTTTATTGGACCCTCCCCCGTTACGTCCTGTCCATAAGCTACGGTCGGTCCCCCGGACCCCTTGTGGTCCCCCCGGCCCCTCTCCAAGCCGTCCGCCAGACCCACGCAAGTGCATTGCACGGTACTCGAGTTCCCACTGGTGTGTCCCGGGCCGGTCTGGGTCCGCCTTTACGCTCTGTTTGCTTTGGGTTCGCCCCCTTAGGCGCCCGTACCGTGCTGGCAGTACTAGGTGTTGAGAATAACATTCACCGGCTGACGCTTCTCGTCGTATTTCTCCATCACAAGTTGCTTCATTATTGGTGCTTTCAAGCAGGTTTTCCCACAAAAGGTGGTGGTAAATCACCAACCCGTTTCTTTTAGAACTGCAATCGACTTTTCCCCGCAGCTCAAGTGCCTCATTCCAAGTCCAATATCCGAAGTCCCAGAGCCCCCGATCAGGCAGTTTTCACCCGACTTGCCACGGGCTGCAAACTGCAGTCCATGGGCACCGCCAGCACCGCATTATGGAGTATCGAAGTGCAGTACGGTCTCCTAAGTGACCGCACCAGCCCCCCTCCCTCCCTCTCTCTCTCTCTCTCTCTCTCTCTCTCTCTCTCTCTCTCTCTCTCTCTCTCTCTCTCTCTCTCTCTCTCTCTCTCTCTCTCTCTCTCTCTCTCTCTCTCTTATCAACTTTCGATCGATCGCCCCTCCGCGAGGTCGTGATTGCCTTTCCTACCTTGCAAACGGCGCGTTGCGCTCTTGTGCTCTTTGTTGTTCTTCATCGTGTGAGCCACTGGGGGGGGGGGGGGAGGCGGACGAGAAGAGCAGAGAGGGGATCTGCGTGGGAAAGTGCAGAGGGTTGTTCTAAACTGGCGGAGTGGGGTTGGGGGCAGCTGCCGGTGATAGAGAGGATTAGAGAAAGACATAGAAAGATAGAGCGGTCGGAGAAATGGAGATGATGTTGCGTATGCTGCCACGCATCACACTCTAAGTTAAAAAACAAAACAAAAACAATGATGAAAACAGAAGTTGAAAAAAGAAAAGTGCTTGCAGCAACAACCTGCGTCCACACATCCATCCCCTTTTCTCTCTGGCCTCCCGCCTCCCGCCCCTGGGACCCCCACAGTAGCGTGCGGAACCTGCTGCAGCTAACCATGTTAGAGCACTCGGTGGACACGGTGGGCCGACCAGGGAGAGACCAACAAGAGACCCGGTGCGTCTGCCGGTACCCAGTTCTCCCTTGTCCCCTTCCCTACACGGGTTCTCGTGTATTCTGACCAATTATGTTCCCTGCACGACGTCTTCTCTCTTCCTCTTTGCCGGCAACTTCCAGTCCTCCTCCGCCTCCGTCCACCACCCTGTGCGACTAAGTTTCCCCTTGCCCGCTTTTAGCGGCACAAGCTACCCGTAATTGAAGTAATCACTGCCATTGCTTCACCGTGTCAGCACTCATTTCATATTTGTGGTTTCTCCCTGTTTGGCCCTCTCTCCCGCGCGGGGCTGTGTATCGGTCCCTGGCTCGCCCTCAGCCCCCTGCGGGGTCCAGCCTCTGCGCAGCCTGCGGCCAGCTAGGGCTTTGCTCTCGGGTCTCAGGTGGTGCGAGGGTACGGTAGGTCTCCGAGGGCCTCGCTGGTGCCGACCTGTGCCCTGGAAGCCAGCAGTTCGTTCCAATCTGCCGAGTGCGGGGTGTGGAGCGACGCGGCCAGGGTTAGTCTGTCACTGGAGGGGGCTTTAAAGCTGATGAAAATCGCGACTGTGTATTTACAAATCACATTGTTTGTCTGCAGGAGTGCGGGCTGCAGTCTTGACGGACCACTCTGTAAGTATTTCCTTTCCCTGCGCGTGCTCTGTCCCAGTCCCCCCCCCCCCCTCCGTAACGCCAGCATCATGTGCCGGCCGCACTAGCCCCTTTCCCCTCCCCCCCCCCCCCCCTCACTGTTTCTCACCTCTCGGAGTTGGCACGAGTGGCGGTGGCGGCGGCGAGTCCCACGTCATGACGGCACTCGGCTCCCTCTCCCCCTTTGTGTCAAATAAATTAACACCACCGACCTTCTCACCCCTTGACGCGGCGGCACTGTGTCATTAATTTTTAAAAAATGGCCATGAAAAAAAGAATGTATTAATTACTGCCCCTCGTGCGCACCCCGATGCCGAAGCACCGCTGCTATGTAGCTGCCACTGAATGGACCCAGCCGCTTCGCGTCCGGCTTTGGTTTAAGGCACTCTCGACGTACACGCGCCCCCCGAGCGGCTCTGAGTGTGTGTGTGTGTGCGTGTGGTGCGTGTGTGTGTGTGTGTGCGAGCGTCAAAGTGGGTGGCGGCGGTTCGCGCCGACCTTATCGCCAGCGCACATCGTATGGACCGCCATCCATCACTCCCCTATCGCATTTGCGACAGGGCACGCAGCGATCGCAGCAGAGCCAGGCGCAGCCGGGCGGAGGCCAAAGCGCGGCCGTGTGATGAGCAGCAGCTCCTCATGTTAGGTTAGGTTTAGGTTATGTTAGGTTACGTAAGGTCATGTTTGGGTAAAGTTAGGTTGTGTTTATGGGTTCTTTTAGGTTACGTTTCGGTAATGTTAGCTGACGTTAGGTTCTGTTTGGGTTATTTTAGGTTAAGTCAGTGTCGTCGACAGCGGAGCTCCGAGACGTCAGCGCACGGCTGTAGCAGCGGCACCTGAGTATCCGCTGCACGCTGCTCTCGCCGTGTTCCCCGCATGAGTTTGGGAAGTAAGAGGAGGCATCGTTTGGGCGCTGCTGGCCTAGTTCCGGCACGTGAGCCTACACACAGCGTGTGCTAATGGGCTCATGGGTCGGCTGGCCATGGGGACGGCGGCTGAAGGGAGGAGGAGGGGGTAGCCTCTCGCAGATATCGCGCGGGCCCTTTATTGAAAATACACCCCCATTCCGGGCGGTGCCCTTTAGGAAAAGGGTGGGGGGACAGAAATAGGCGGGAGTGACAGCGGGACGGGGAGCGGGGGTTGTAGAAGCGGTATTGTTGATGAAGGAGACGTGGAGCAATCGTGTCGAGCAGCGCACAGAGCAGCACATTCGGTTGTAATGCCCCCCTCCCCCCTCCCCTGCCGCAATGCAGGGTACGGCAGAGGCCTCTGTTGTTGTTGCTTGCCCTTTGCCCCCCGTGACTGTATTCAGGCGGCAGTTGGTGCCCGGGCCGCCCTGCACAACAATGCCAACGGCAACAGCCCGCTGCTGTCGTGCTCTGTGTGGTGCGTGCTGCTGTGCGGTGCTGTGCGGTGCTATGGTCCAGCCGTATCACCGCCGCGCTGCCCACCACAACTAACGGCCCCCGTTACCCAGCTGGGGGTCGGCAGCGCTACAGTTTCTTCCTAGAAGGCTTAAACGTCCCCCCACAGCCCCGCAACGGAGGGCGGGTTCGTGTGCCCCCGGGCCCCAGGCGACGCAGTCAGCGCAGCCAGCACCTCACCGCCAGTGCGAGACCCCGCAGCCCCCGCAGCCCCCGCAGCCCCCGCAACCCCCGCAGCCCCCCGCAGCCCCCACAGCCCCCGCAGCCCCCGCAGCCCCCGCAGCCCCCACAGCCCCCGCTACCCCCGCAGCCCCCGCAACCCCCGCAGCCCCCGCGGCCCCCGCGGGCTCCCCTAGACCCGCCCCTTCCGCTCCGGTGCGCACTTCCGGCTTTTCACCTTCTGGCCGGAGCCCTTGCCAGATCCCCGCCGGCCCGCAGCCGCCCACAGGGCTATACCGGCTGCCGTACGCTGTCCGATGCCGTTGTTCTGAAGCTGCCCCCTGACGTTCGCTCTTCGAGTTCAGGAGAGACGCGCATTCCTTTAACGTTATATAACAGGGCGCTACGAAGTTGCTGCCGGAGGGTAATGGGGCCTTGTGTGGCTGGGGGGAGCGGCCGTTGTTGACCTCGCGGCTGACCTTTATTATATTGCTGTCTGCCCTATTTTCGTAGCTTCCATTAAATTCCTTGGAGCAAAAAAAAAATTCCGGCGAGGACAAAGGACTAGGAAACTATGAGGCAGTCTTCTTCTCTTTTTTCCTATTTTGTTGTCCACGTCAGCTACTTTGTCCTGCTTTTCCTTACTTCTTCTTCGTCCACCTTATCTTTCCCGTTCGTTTTCCTCTCTTCTTTTTGTTTTCTCTCCCTGCTGTTTCCTGTTTTCGCGCTGGCTGGGCTTCTCCGGCCGGGTACTTGTGGGCCTCCGGCACCTGTGCTGGAGTCGGTCGGAGCCCCCGGGCCCCGCTGATATTGGAGCGCAGTAACTCTTATCCCAACAGGTAAGCGGAACACAAACAGCGCCGCACCACGGACGCGGCTATGCTGCTCGTTGTGTTACCGGCTTTGGCTCGGCTCGGTGCGGCAGTACGGGGAAGAGGGAGAGAGAGAGAGAGAGAGAGAGAGAGAGAGAGAGAGAGAGAGAGAGAGAGAGAGAGAGAGAGAGAGAGAGAGAGAGAGAGAGAAGATGAAGAAGAAGAAGCGGAAGAAGAAGAAGCTTCCCTACCATTCACCACTTCCTCCGCCGGGGTGTTTGTCAGAGAGCTACTAGGCTGATGATCCGGCCTCGCCTAGGTCCACGGCGTCTCACACACGCGATGGAAGTGGTGCATCACACACGCGGGCTGGGCGTGTTGTGTCCCGCCCGCGTCCGCCTCGCGTCCGCCTCGCGGCGCCGTAAATTTGTCACTTTTATCGGAAGCAGCGCGTCCTGCCAAGGCAGAAGCGCCCGGGGGGCCACCCGGAGCCGCCCGGAGCCGCCCGGAGCCGGCCGTGAGTGGCGGCATGCTAAACGTCCCATGCACCGGCATCGCCGCACGGTGCCGCTCTGCTCGCCGTGGGTTTTAGAAACGGAATGATGGCCGCCCGGTCCTTGCGGCGTTCGGACGGCATCTCCTCTTACTTGCCGCTCACGGCCCGCGAGCGCCGCCGGAACTGCCGCCTGTCTGTGAGGAGGTAGGCGGTTGTGTCGTGGCTGCCGCAGTGCAGAGCTTCCCGTGCCGCCTGTCTGTGAGGATGTAGGCGGTTGTGTCGTGGCTGCCGCAGTGCAGAGCTTCCCGTGCCGCCGCTCTGTGAGGATGTAGGCGGTTGTGTCGTGGCTGCCGCAGTGCAGAGCTTCCCGTGCCGCCGCTCTGTGAGGATGTAGGCGGTTGTGTCGTGGCTGCCGCAGTGCAGAGCTTCCCGTGCCGCCTGTCTGTGAGGATGTAGGCGGTTGTGTCGTGGCTGCCGCAGTGCAGAGCTTCCCGTGCCGCCTGTCTGTGAGGATGTAGGCGGTTGTGTCGTGGCTGCCGCAGTGCAGAGCTTCCCGTGCCGCCGCTCTGTGAGGATGTAGGCGGTTGTGTCGTGGCTGCCGCAGTGCAGAGCTTCCCGTGCCGCCTGTCTGTGAGGATGTAGGCGGTTGTGTCGTGGCTGCCGCAGTGCAGAGCTTCCCGTGCCGCCTGTCTGTGAGGATGTAGGCGGTTGTGTCGTGGCTGCCGCAGTGCAGAGCTTCCCGTGCCGCCTGTCTGTGAGGATGTAGGCGGTTGTGTCGTGGCTGCCGCAGTGCAGAGCTTCCCGTGCCGCCGCTCTGTGAGGATGTAGGCGGTTGTGTCGTGGCTGCCGCAGTGCAGAGCTTCCCGTGCCGCCTGTCTGTGAGGATGTAGGCGGTTGTGTCGTGGCTGCCGCAGTGCAGAGCTTCCCGTGCCGCCTGTCTGTGAGGATGTAGGCGGTTGTGTCGTGGCTGCCGCAGTGCAGAGCTTCCCGTGCCGCCGCTCTGTGAGGATGTAGGCGGTTGTGTCGTGGCTGCCGCAGTGCAGAGCTTCCCGTGCCGCCTGTCTGTGAGGAGGTAGGCGGTTGTGTCGTGGCTGCCGCAGTGCAGAGCTTCCCGTGCCGCCGCTCCGGCTCTGCTTTTGATGTACTGTTTCACCGGAATACGGAGCGGCGGCGGCTGCAGCCCTGCGGTGCCTGCGGCCGCTGGGGCGCACTCCCTTCGCAGAGCAGCAGCAGTCGCAGCAGTCGCAGCAGTCGCAGCCATGTTGCCTCCGCGTCACCAAGCAGTCGAGTGGTCTCACTCAAACCGACAGGCTGGGCTGGCGGCCCTGGCGGCCCCGGCGGCGGCAGCGGTGGCTGTGATGCCGCGGTGCCCCGTTGTTTTGGTCGCCGACGGGAACAAGCAGCCTTTGCCTCCCTTTCCACCCCTCTTTCCCATCTAGTTTTGTGTCGGGTTGCCATTGGCATCAAGAGAGGCGAACAGGGCGAGGCCGGATTTGCTCGCCCCTCTGCAGGCGTACTCTGCGTAGCCCCGAAAAGCACACTCGAAAACGAGGTTTTTAAGGGCAGTCCCTATGACTGGCGGGGCGGGGTACCGAAAAGCTCAAATTTGCTGACTGCCTCTGGTAATAATTATCGGAGGTTTTCTTTTTCGCCGGGTACGTTTTGATTCGTGAATTTGGTGTGAATAGTTAAAGAAGTGTGCTGGCGCCCGGGGTGGATACGCACGGCACAGATGAGGGGTTGGGGGCTCGTGCTGGCTTCGCTGGCCGGTGCGGACCCGTTGTTTACAGCGGCGGACATTGTCGCCAGATGGCGTGGCGTGCCGACGCTGTGCTGCGCCGCTGCTGCTGCTGCGCTGCTGCTGCTGCTGCTGCTGCTGCTGCTGCTGCTGCTGCTGCTGCTGCTGCTGCCGCTGCTGCTGCTGCGCTGCGCCGGCTCGGTGAGGATCAGATTATATTGGATCCGATGGGATCAGCAGCGGCAGCAGCAGCAGCGGTAGCAGTAGCGCGAGCCCCGAGCCAGGGTCACGACACGTGTCGTTCGCCCTTTGCTTTAAAGAGCTCGTTTACGTTTTTCTCTCTCTCTGTCTCTGTCTGTCTGTCTGTCTGTCTGTCTGTCTGTCTCTCTCTCTCTCTCTCTCTCTCTCTCTCTCTCTCTCTCTCTCTCTCTCTCTCTCTCTCTCTCTCTCTCTCTCTCTCTCTCTCTCTCTCTCTCTCTCTCTCTCTCTCTCTCTTTCTCTCCCCCCCCCCTCTCTTTCCTCGCAATTCTCCCCATGCGTACCAAAGCTGGCGTAGTCTCTGTCTCTCCCGTTTTCGTTCCCTTGATCCTTTATCTCCCGTTCCATTCTCGCACCCGCCACACTGATTGAAACAAATGTTGTGGATGAGCGCGGGCTGTTCACAAAACGAACGCATGTCGATGAGTGTGTGAGCGTGTTATTCGCACATTTGTTTAATCACTGCACTTCCCCGCCGCATCCCTTGCCGCCAGATCCACACCACTTCACTCATATAACTTTCCGAGCTCTTCTTCTTCTCCCTTCTCTCTCTCTCTCTCTCTCCTATACAATCCGTTCCCCAACACAAACGACTGTCAGTAGCCATTGGTTGCCAACCAACTGTTGAAACGACCTCTGCTGCCGCGCCCACTGGCTGTTTCGTATTGTGGTTTGCGCTGCTTCAAGTTAATTCCAAGTCGATTCCAGTGCATCTAGTTAATTTCATCATGCAATTCAATTTATTTATACTTCGAATACACTCCGTGTAGTCCCCAAAGTTTTCCCCACACATTGAATCGCGCAGTCGGCGACGATGAGCGCCTGCGAATGGTAGGGTAGGCCAGCCCGCACGCCACGCGAGCATGCAGAAGCCATAGTTGCCTACCCAGCAGGCGCTCTTCGCTTCGTCTCTCCAGCAGCGCTGCTGTTTTTACGATGCCAGGCACTGAGTCGGATTTCTTCTCCCCGGACGCCGGGCCCGGATTGTTTGTCAGCGGTCTCTGTATGGCTGCATTCCGGACACACTATTTTTCTCCGTCCCCCCTTTTGCTCCCGGCACAGCGACACTGTTCCTCCGGGTGGACCCCCCGGGCGTTGCCCCCTACGCTCCAGCTTACCTCTTTCTTCCCCTTTAATCTTAAGACCAGGCCATTTCCCTGAATATTCTATTGCGGTCAGTCTGCCTTGTAGCGTGGAGTATTTTTGTACTCGTGCGACGGGGGAGAAGTTGAGAGCAGGCGCGGATCCACGGGGGGGGGGGGGGGATGTCAAAAGGGGCTTTGAATGGTCAAAGGGGGTCCCCCCCCCCCCCCCCCCCAAAGAATCTTGCATTCTTGTGGGATTTTGTTGATTTAAGAATCATCTTCGTACCCCCCCCCCCGATGTTACCAAGGCGCCCCGCCGAACTTTTCGCCTGAAAGTAGGCAAAAAGTGGTACATTGCACTCCCCACAAGTCGCTCCTGGATCCGCGTCTAGTTGAGAGGCTGGTCTAGAAGATCAGATGGTCTTGGCACCGTCTTGTTTTTAACAGTGGTTGAAGTCTTGGATCAAGCAAGGTGGAAGGGTTTAGCTTAGACGTGAGTCGAAAGTGTTGAAACTCCAGTCAGATTTTTAAGGTCGTGAGCATTTTCTTTGCCGGGTAGGCATAGGGTGCCGCAGGACGGGGCCCAATCTTGTTTCCCGTTCTGGCCGAACAGATGCTGCTGAAAATGTTTTGAATGGGAGGCAGGAGGCGCGGCGCGGGGCGGGGCCTCACCGGGGGCCTAGAGGGATCTGAGGTCTCTGAGGTGGGCCGACCGTGCCCGGCGCCTTGTTTTCAGTCTCATTAGGCTCACTGTCGTACGGCTAATTTGAGACGCGCTCCGACCTGCCACGCAGCGCGGGGGCGAAGCGACGCGCTCGTAGTGCCAGCCGGGCAGCGATGCAGGCGACATCAGCACCATCGTTTGCAGGCTAACGACCGATTGTTTTCGCAGTGCAAGAACCCGTAACCTGCTCACTTGTCAAAAGGAACAAATACTATTACATTTCGTGAACTACTGCTGGGCCCGAAGTATCACTAGTGCTTAAATTTAAATACACATGTGATAAGAAGCATAGTACTCTGTGAGCATTTTCTTTGCCGGGTAGGTATAGGGCGCGAATTTCATGCGCAATGTTGATCATTTCGTGTATCGTGGCCATCAAAACTTCTGCCGTTTGTTTCCCACATTTATCAGAAATCGTCACGAGTGCGGCGCCACTTAAGTAATACTGGCGTCAATCGTAAGATTTGAGTCTCAAAACTGAAATGTAATCGCAAGTTTTCGAGAGCCATGCCGTGGTCCCTGCGACGATGCTTTCGGCACGACGCGAAAGGCTTGGTGCTGCAATCTATGCGTTGTATTAAAAAAAAAGTTCCAAAATTTGCTTCTTTTCTCTGTCATGAGATGGCAGGACTAAGTGGGGCTGCGTGTTTTAAAAGGAGTACTTCCGTTTCGTATCTTTGGAGGAAAAGAGCGGAGAACTGATAAGAGGGCTCGGCTCGGCCATAACGAAAATCGGATCGCGGTCGGTGCTGTGTTAGAGTAAAAATCTATCGTTCCCTCTCTCTCTCTCTCTCTCTCTCTCTCTCTCTCTCTCTCTCTCTCTCTCTCTCTCTCTCTCTCTCTCTCTCTCTCTCTCTCTCTCTCTCTCTCTCTCTCTCTCTCTCTTCAGAAATATCATTTAAGGGTTACAAGGTGCTCCTCTGTAAGTTTTAAACAAAAATTTAACAGAAACAACGCTTGTTTCCATCACACAATGATGTTTGTCAAATCCTGGGTCTTATTATGAGGCTACTTCGTGTCTAAACATAATTACAAAAATTATGACGTGTGATAAATTTCTTTGGCAAATGCAAACAACCTGTATTCTTCTTAAACACTCGAGTTCTGTGGGGGAGATGTCTGACACGGGCCGCCTGTTTGGGTGCACGCATTAAGCCATGGCAGGTGGAGCGGCAGCCGGCTACCGGTAGCCAGCGGTAGCCAGCGGTAGCGAAGCGAGACCAGTCAGCTGTTATGAAGGGAGCGAGTTTGTGAGCATGGCAGTCCAACTCATCTCGCTGCTCCGAGCGCGCTGTACCTACGTCGGGCCGAAAACGGCCTGTCCCGCAAAAATCTTGCTTCCTTCCGGGTATAGGGGATTCGGGGGACATTGCGATATTCAAACAGAGAAGATAGGGAAAAGTTGGACGAAAAGGGAAGGGGAGCGGAAAATGAAGGTGGTGTGTGCATGAGCACGCCGGTCGGGCCATGCTCGGCTGCTTGGCCCACGCGATCGGGATCATCGGGCGCTGATCCGGCTGCCGCTGCCGCCAACTCTCCGGCTGCGCCTGGCACCGCCATAGTTTTTTTCTTCTTTTTGTTTTTTTTTCGGGCCAGCGCTGTTATTTCACACAACGAAAGGCGCACGGAAAAAAGATTTTTAAGTTAATTCCCCGCAGGCAGTAAATTTTGGTTCTGAGAACTAAAATTTAGTTTGTGTTTTTAGTTGGCCCAACAAAAAAAAATTGTTGCTAGAGCAAAAAGAAGAAAAAAAAAGTTCTGTGCCGGCAACGTCGGAGCAACAAATAAAAAAGCTCCTTTGACCAAATTTTAGTTCTCAGAATCAAAATTTGAAACTCAAAAAATAGTTGCGGCCACTAACCTTTTCCTCTCTGCGCGGTGTTCCAAGGCAGAGACTTGTCCGACTGTATCACTGACGTTAATGCGCTGCTACGCGGAGGGGGCCGAGGCGCCCAACAAAGCCGCGATGCTTTACAATGCACTCATTACACCAACTCGGCGTGCGACACAGTGCACCAGCTGCAGGTCCCCGCCCCTTCCCAATTATTTCGAATGGGGCCGGGCCTCCCCACGTACGTTTGTCTCTCTCTCTCTCTTAAGGCAAACGGCACTCGGTGGGTGCACTCCGTATGATTGTGCCGGTTGTTATTCGCTGTCCTTGCCCACCGCACCACCTATCTACCTCTTCTTCATCGCAATCTTCGCCCTCATCTTCATCTGTTCCTTCACCTTCATCTTGAATATTAACATGGTCTGAGCCACACCTCCGCTAGAGTGATGAGAGCCTTTCAAAGGGAATAACAGCGGGAGAGAGAGAGAGAGAGAGAGAGAGAGAGAGAGAGAGAGAGAGAGAGAGAGAGAGAGAGAGAGAGAGAGAGAGAGAGAGAGAGAGAGAGAGAGAGAGAGAGAGAGAGAGAGAGAGAGAGAGAGAGAGAGAGAGAGAGAAGGAGAGAAAGAGAGAGAGGGGGGGCGGAATGTGGCCAGGGAGTAATGACAAGGAAAGGGAAAGAAATGTGGAATAGCAGACGACGGCAGGGACAAGGGCTTCGGGGGCCGGGCCGGGGCTCCTGGTGGCCCTGCGGTAGGCTGGCGGTGGCCTGGTGGTGGCCGCAGGACGGCGGGACGGGTTTTCGCCCAAAAAAGCTTCCGCCCTGTCAATTATTATCGAGTCCCGGCCCGGGGCGTGCCGAGTGTTCCCAGGGCTGCACTCTGCTCGCGGCCTTAACCACAAACACGGCCACCACGGAGGCGGCGAGCGGCGGCGTGCTGCAGAAGCAGTCAGCACAAGTGATTTATTCGGGAGAAAGCCCAGGAGGACAACGTTCCGACGTCACGCCGCTACGTGGTTTTCGTGTCCAGTGGAGCCCCTGGGCGAGATGATACGTAACACACGGGCAACACACGTCATTTAGTGCGTGCGATTGTATGTGTGTGTGTGTGAGAGAGAGAGAGAGGGAGTTTGCCGTGGAACCGGAACGGATGAGGACGGAGAGAGGGGGGGAGGCGAGTATTTGGGCGGCCAGTAGTGTCGCCGTGTGGGAAGCGGTGCGGGGCGGTGCGTGCCCGGCGGCCGGGTGAGTTATGAGGCGCCGTGTGTGTGTGTGTGTGTGTGTGTGTGTGTGTGTGTGTGCGTGTGTGTGTGCGTGTGTGTGCGTGTGTCTGTGTGTCTATCTGTGTTTGTGTGGCATCACCCAATTCCTGCCTTATTGCTAGTTTCGATTATTCTGAACAGTGGCCGCCGCAGGCTAGGATCCCGGATTTTTTTTTTTTAATTTTAATTTTTCTCATACATCCGCCTCGGAGTTTTGAATCGCTCCTGTCATGGCAGCGATTGGAGTTGTGGTTTCGAGGTGTGTGGGTTAGAAAAAAGATAATATCTGGGTGCTTTGGAGGTCCCCTCACATTCTGAGTGAACAGAAGCCAATGTTTGGCACTCGCTCACAGTTTCGCTGCACGGGTGGTTTTCAGCACGGCGAAAGTGAGACCTCTGGTCCACTCGCCTCCCCGGTCAGCAGCGGCAGCTCAGCAGCGTAAAAAATAAAGGAATAAAAGATCGTTCGGGTGTACCATAATATTTAATTACCCCTTCCACTTTAGGATGCCGGTGTGGACTGGTGTGGACGCACGGCTCACGAGTGACGACGAGTCCAAATGAATTCCATCGCTCCCCATCTGGCCAGCGGCCAGGGGTCTGTCAGTGAGCCAGTGGCGGCCAGCTGCGGCCAGCTGCGGCCAGCGGCCCAGCGCTGTCACCGGGACGCCCCCCGCGCTACGCAGCGCCGCATGCCGCTGCTGTCCCTGCAGTCCCCGTGTTTGTGTTGTCCGCTCGTCTTCATTATGACAGACTCGCGTCCTCTACCAACCAGAGTGTCCGTGCTGGAGCACCTGCTGCTCTCGACATTTTTCCAATTATTGAAAATCTTCAATCGAAATTTTTCAATCGAATTTTCCGTTTCAATTTTTTAACCGTTGAAATTTGCCAATAGTCAATTTTCTGTCTTTAGAAAGTTTTCAGTATTTGAAGTTTTTGAATTTGAATTTTGGTGTACTTTTCATCTTCCTCCGGTCCGCTTCCGTCGCCACCCGCTCCGATAAGGTAGCCGCCGGCAGGGACAGACTTCCCCAGGTGCTGCGGCCTGCCGTGAGCCTGCGTCGCGTCAGCCCCATCAAAGTGCCAGCAAGTGTGTTTTGTTGCACCCGCGCTAATTTCTTGAGCGCGTTTTAAATCGTCCGAGGCTTTTACATGCTGTAAAGGGACCGAGCGGAGGCCGGGGGCCGCGGGGGCGGGGGGCAGCGGAGACCGCGGGCGGCGGGGGGCCTGGCGGAGCTCAAGCGACCGGAGCGTTAATGGTTCTGCTGCACACACACACACACACACTCACACACACGTGGAGGGTCCTGCACACGCATGTCCTTGCTACTGCAATGTCAAGGGCCCCTGGCCAGCTCTGTGTCCCGCGGGGCCGCGGCCCTGCAGGAGCGGAAAAAAGGCAGGGGAAAAAAGGAATTAAGAGAGAAGGTTGCACCGTTTGTCCTGCAACACACAACCATTATTTGTTGTCTCCGGCGTCAGGACATACGTGGTGAGTTCTCTCTCTCTCTCTCTCTCTCTCTCTCTCTCTCTCTCTCTCTCTCTCTCTCTCTCTCTCTCTCTCTCTCTCTCTCTCTCCCGCCCCGCTTGCACTGTGTTGCCGGCAGCTGGGAGGCGCGCTGCATAGCGGACCCGCCGCGCGCCCGTGCTGTGCGGGCTTGCCTATCCGCGCTCATCAGGCGCTCCCTGCCGCTCCCCGCCGCCACGCACTGCACTGTTTACCCGCTGCGGCACGGCTGATGGCTGCGGAGTGGTTGGGCCCGCACCCCTCCAGATGGATTGATAGATGGATAGATTGCGGGGCCGGTTGTTATTTGTCGATCGGCTGTGATTGCTCGGATACTTTATCATTTCATTCCCGTTTACGAAGCCATAACTTTTGACGCCGTGCGACGGCCCCGCGACAGCCGGGGCAGAGCGGTTACAGCGGCGGCCGGTCGGCATCTGCTGCGCTCTGCGCATGCGCGGACAAGCAGCACGGGAGGCGGGAAAAACACTCAGCAGGTCTGTTTATCCCGGGAAGAGTCGGGTTCGCATCTACGCGTATAGTATTGGCGCCGTTAGAGTCGGGCGCCGCCCTTGCTTTAGTGCGGCCGGACTGGTTCAGCCGTGGGGCTGGGATGGGCTGGGACCTCTGGGTTTGTGCCTCGGGCCGGGGACAGAGATTAAATCCTCCTGGTGCTTCATTGGCACCATTTCCGGCCGGGATCGGGATGGAAGGACGAGGCGGCGCCGAGTACCGATAGATGGAATCACTTCATTTCCTGTCGCACAGCTGTCGGTCCGGTGGCGGTGGTGGCGGTGGTGGCGGTGGTGGCGGTGGTGGTGGTGGTGGTGGCGGTGGTGGCGGTATTTTGTTATTTGGCGGATGCTCCCATCGCGTACGCCTCCGTTATCCGTCGCTAATGTCTGCGGACCACTCGGCGCCGGGCTCCAATCACCCCGCATTGACTGGGAGGTGCGCTGCGCTGATGACGCCGCTTGTCCTTCGGTTCCTCTCTTGGGCCCCTGCTGATTCCACGTTTCCTCGCCACACTATTTTTATTTATTTTAAATTTTATTTCTGACACCAAACGAAACTAAAATGTACCAATGTACTCGCTTTCTGCGGTCACTAAAATAACAAAATATATTGCAGAAATCATTTTGCCTCAAAATCAGCTCTACCTCACGATGAAAATTCGTGATCACACTAAGTATTCTTTCCTTTTGCTCTTGCTTTCGCTCAGCGTGGTGTTTTAGGTTAAGGGGTCGCGGGCGCGATGCGGGCAGGGGCGCTTTGTGCTCATCGCCACTCGCCTCCCTCTGCCACCCACAGCCCGGCCGAGCTCGGCGGGGGTGGGGTGGCCCGGGCAGGCCGGAGTAGCAAAATCACGACGGCGAATACAATTTGCATGCGAATGTGAATTCTCTTCCTCGATCTGTGCCCGGCCCGAGGCCCGGCCCCCGGCCGCTCCGCCACCTCGGGCGGCTACCACAGGCTGCTGGCCGACGGCTCCGACGGCTGCGGGGTTCTCCCGCGGACCGCTACCCGCCCGCCCTGCCTCGCTCTGCCTCGCTCTGCCTCGCTCTGCCTCGCTCTGCCTCGCTCTGCCTCGCTCTGCCTCGCTCTGCCTCGCTCTGCCTCGCTCTGCCTCGCTCTGCCTCGCTCTGCCTCGCTCTGCCTCGCTCTGCCTCGCTCTGCCTCGCTCTGCCTCGCTCTGCCTCGCTCTGCCTCGCTCTGCCTCTCTCTGCCTCGCTCTGCCTCGCTCTGCCTCGCTCTGTCTCGCTCTGCCTCGCTTTGCGTCGCTTTGCGTAGCTCTATCGCTGGTAGGGCCCGCGGCAGTCGTCAATGTCTTGGTCGCGCCGCTCGGCACCACTGCTCTGTCTAAAGTGAGGCGATTTGTAACCCCCCCCCCCCCAACCCTTCCCCTCCCTCCTGCCGCACTTGGACTGGCCGGGATTCACCCCGCAGCCCCACCCCGCCACCGCCTTCACTTTTCATTCTGTCGCTTCACTTTCACCCTCATCCTCCCCCTGATTCTGATGCCGCCGCCGCACCAGCTGCCTCCTCCTCCCTGCTGCCTGCCGAGGGACAACTTATTGGCTCTTCAACCTCTTTGACCATGTGTTTATCCAATCTCGCGCGGCTTCACCATTTGCCTTTGCCGCCCAATCTAACAGTATCCCCCCGCCCCGCGCTTACTTCTTCGATTTCTCCCCCAATTCCTCGCCAGGCATTAGCGTCAACACAACAGAGCCCCCCCCCCCCCTCCGCCTCCCGCTTCCTCTTCCTCTTGATCCCTCTCCGGATTTATTTTTTCCCAGCATTCTCGCTTGCGTACGCTTAAAAAAAATTGGCCTGGCCGTGGGTACACGCCCACATGTTCCCGGCCAACCACGGAAAAAAATTAGTAGAGGCTGAAAATAAATTGCGATCCGCCGTGGAGGCGCGCTCACCCGGAACACGAAAGCGGGCGCAATAACTGTGAGCGGGCGGGGCTCGCCGTGCGAAGAGAACATCCCGCAGACACCAAGTCGAAAAATTACTTGTGCGCTTCTGCCGCTCATTTCAGCATCCTATCAACTGCCGATAGCACCTAACTAGGAGTCCTTCTGGGAAAACAGAGGCAACTGAGCGTTCGGGTGAGCACTGTGGACGTCCGGGCCAGGCGGGCACACGGGTAGGGCATATACGCTCACTGTAAAAAAAATTGTCGTAAATTTACGACACCAGAGTCGCTAAGTTTGATAGCGAGCGCAGTCGTTTCTGTACGATCACAGACGTTTTCATTCGACACATTTCGTTCAATTACGACAAAAGTCGTTTCACTACGACTTCAATATACTAATGTAACGACATTACTTGTTCGGCAACGACTATCTCGTTTTGAAACGATAAAAATGCGTTTTGAACACACCATATTCGTTATAGAACGAAAAGTTCATCAAGCAAAATGTCGTATCCCAACAATTTTTTTAACAGTGTACGGGCCTACCCAGCCGTCCCCGGCATGCCTCGCATATCTGACTCCAATTATGTGAGCAGAGCGGAGGGCACCGCGTGTCCATGCACGCCCGCGACCACGTGTGGCTGCCGCTGCCAGTTTCCACCTCAAAAACGTTTCCGCTGGAACTGTCTGCATACAAAAGGCATGTCATTTTTTTTTTCCAGGACCGTATACGATCGAACGTCGACGCCGAGCGCCTGCGAGTGCTGGGGTAGGCCAGCCCGCACGACACGCGTGCATGCAGAAGCAAGGGGTTGCCAACCCCCCCAGGCGCCCCAGGCGCTCTTCGTCTCCCCCATCTGTGCTTGCGACATAGTTATGGGGTCAACCGATCAACCCATTCCCAAGCCCATTCCAACGCACGTCCCCCACCGTTTTGCTTCAATCTGTCTCCCCTTTTCAGCCCTTCCTCCATCCCTAATGACTCGTTAATTTAGGCCATATCAAGCACTGCTGCTCTCACGATGTCGTTTGTTAATTAATGAAACAAAGGTCGAGGAAAATGAAATAGAGGGAGAGTCTCCCCCCCCCCCCCCCCCCCCCCTTGCAGTGCTCTCTACATTTCTGTTCTGGTTGCCGTGGGAGACCAGCAAACATCTGCTGCACATCAGTGACCAGTCTCGGAATGCAAAAGAGACACGAAAAGAAATTGAGCAGGTAAAAAGGAACGAAGTGAATTTGGAAGAGCACAAGAATACGATGCGGTGGAATGAGGAGAGAGGGGAGAGGGGGAGAGCAGTAGAAAGTGAAGAGGTTTCGGCACAAAGGGAGCAAATTAATTTCTTCCCTCCTGGCGCCTCGCTGAAAACACTCCGGAGACAAAGCGAGTCCAGACGGAACGGGCGTCAGATGGCGGCAGCGTGGGTTTAATTGGGAACTACAGTGTTCGCAGCAAGTCCCATTATCAGTCTGCCAGCACTCTCTTCACAACGACGCCTTGTCGGGGGTCTTGGTTCTGGCGGAGGCATCAAGCAGCAGGCTAATGCTTTTTTTAGCAGTGATTCCTAATCGAGCGCGATGCAAAAAAGAGTTTTGGAATTCCAAAACTCAGTCGTTTTCAACCGAAACTTTAGTGGGAAAGCAGGCCAACATTGAAGTCATGTCAATTTGCTTTAGTCGATTTGATTTTATTTAACGCGGGCTGTACAAGTTTCAGCTGGAGGTGCGCAAAGGGATCTGGTGTCCGTCGCTGCCGCTCGCTGCGGTACCTCACCCCCGGAGGGGCCCCAACCCCCGGAGGGGCCCCAACCCCCGGGGGTGCCGGGGGGGAGGGGGAGGCGGCCTTGGGTCTTGCAGCAGCGCTGCGGAGCGGTGGATAGCTCCGGAGCTAGTGGGAGCACCTGAGATAAGCCCACCGAGCGGAAGCGGCGCGCTGAATAGTCCGTCCTTGACTTACCATGCCGGGAGGGAAAGAAGAGAAAGAAGAAGAAGTGAGTCGGTTTCAGATGCCAGTGACAGGGGGCGGTTGGGAGCTTAGCGAACTGCAGACGCACGCCACGCCTCACTCGGCAGCGTAGCGCACGGCGAAAGGCTTACTACTTTTCGTGGCCCTAGTTTCTTCTCGGACTGTATGCTGATCTGGCCGTGTGGCTGGTTATGTGACGCGACTGGGGAAAAAGAAACGAGACGGGAGAAGGGAGGCGGTGGTGGCGAGTTTTGCAAACTGCACAGGCCAGTCGTAGAGGGTGAGTAAAGAGACACAAAGGGAGAGGAAGCGGGGGGCAAAAACAGGAGGAAAGTTGGAGGAGGGAGAAGGAAAATGGGAGCAGGAAGCGGCGACCTCGTTCCGCACTAGCCGGGCCTACACGCACATGCGTTGCCTCTGCTGCTGCTGTTGTTGCTGCTGCTGAAAACATCCCTGCCATCATATTTAAGGTGGGATTAAGCAATCTGAAGGGTAAGCCGCTCCCCGTGGGCGAGGGTGGTAGGCCGCCGAGGTGCAAGAGAGAGAGAGAGGGGGAGCCAGCCCCCCTCCCCCCAACCGTGTTGTGTAATGAGCCCATAACCTGCAGCAGCAGCCGAACCCTCGGAGTGGAGCCTGCACACTTAGGCGTGGCAGAGCAACACTAGCAAGGGGTGCGGCTCCTCGTCTAAATGAAATGACATCACACTGCCGGAGCGCGGCCTCGCCCGAGTGTGAGGCGCCCGTATCCAAAACATTTTAATATAATCACAGCTCGGTAGGCTTATAACCGTCCCACGCTCCCCAACCAGATTATTTATTTATTGTTTATTTTTTATTTTTTTATTTTTTTTGCGCTCATCTTTATTAAGTTTTCATCACCATCATGTTCTGTGCTGACTGTGTTGCCATGGTGCCGCGTGTACCACTGCCCATGCAGTTTCGACGCGCCGAGTGAAAATTATGCGTATGCATAAGAATTAGGCTGGCGCAGCGCAGCAAGGAGAGCACACTGCACGCGGCCCGACGACCCCACTGCACGTGCACGCTGCGTGCCCGAGGCTGGGGCTGTGCCGGGCTGTGCGCCCCCTCGCCTCTGTGATGCTGTTGGAAATGTCGGCCGCTTCTAGGAAGTGTCTGCGTAGGGATTTGAAGGCCTGTAATATTACCGGTAAGATTCGGCAAGTTACCGTTACTTACGGTAATATTACCCGACCTCGAAAAAAGTGGTATTTTTCGGTAATATTCAGACTTGCCAATCTCTGAAAATTAGCTGTGCTTGCTGTTCTAAGTAGTGAAAAAGGTAATTTTTGGTCCTTGCCGTCACTACAAGGGCTGAATCTACTCTAAAACGCATCCTTCATTATTATTTTTGCATGTTCAAGCAATTATCTGACTTCTCGCTAGAAGACAACCGTAGCCATACACAATCCTTAATTCTGACACAAACCTATATTTCAAGTGATGAAACGTCTGAAGTGTTCTAGCACATCAAGAATTGCCAGGATTGACTCTGATTGACTACTGTTACGTGAAAAAACGTAGAAACACATACTATTTTAACAAATACCCGCTGTAAATCAATCTTTCTCATTATTACCAAAAATACCCGTAACTTACCAATCTTTCCGTATCTTACCGTAAGATTGAATCTTACCGGTATTTTTAAATCCCTATGTCTGCGAGCCGGTCAGATCGGCGCGTGGTGCCTGAGGGGGGCCTAGGGGGGCCTCCTGAGGGGTGAGGGGGGCCTAGGGGGGCCTAGGGGGGCCTAGGGGGGCCTAGGGGGGCCTGAGGGGGGCCTAGGGGGGCCTCCTGAGGGGTGAGGGGGCTCGTCCGACCTCAGCGTCACATCTGCGTGTGGTGCGCCTGCAGTGCCGACCTGCAGTTTGCTAGATGAACTTTTTTAACAAAAAAAAAAAAATGGGGAAAAAATATATTCTGTCCCGGGGGACGAATATAACAGGCAGCGCCTGCGTGACATGCTAGAGGCCGCTGGCAGGGGCCTCCGCGGGGCCTGCGGGGCCTGCGGGGCCTGCGGGGAGGCTCATACCAGGGCCTTTAATGCCATTGGGCCTAGAATTTATGGCGGATATTAAAATTGGAGCGTGTGTGTGTGTGTGTGTGTGTGTTTGCGTTCTCACATGCATGCGTGGATGAGGTGCTCGCGTGCCGAGGATGGGTGCGCCGAGCACACGTGTGATCGAGACCCTACCAGCACACTACCTGCACCACCAGAAATAACAGCGAAACATGCGCGGAGCTTCGCAGCTGCGCGGCAGAACGTTCGCCAACGAAATATTATAGCTATCTCGCAACCAAAATTTATTGCTTGTCCACGAAATGGACAAATATATATTTTTGCGAGTACGAACCTTTCTCTGCGTGTGATATTATTGTGGCCCAGCGGTACTGCGGCACTGTGGCACTGCGGCACTGCGGCACACTGAGTCCCATCTTCCCCGCGCTCTTGTTTATGATCCTGAATCACGTGTCTCCTATTGAGATTGGTTGGCCGCCGCCACCCGGAGCAGTAACGGAGCGGTCGTGTCGTCACCTTTACAACAGCATATGTGGCGTTTGTTTCTTCCCGTTTCCAATCTGCAGCAGCGATTTGCCGCACCGAGTATGAGAACAATTTCCGCGCACGCGCGTTATTACACATCAGAAGCCGTACTGGGCGCTGGTTAACTGGGGCCAGCAGAGAGAGTCGCGGTCGCGTTGTTTTGGCAGTTCCGGACAAGCTGGTGTCCCGCTCCCGGCTGTTCTCTGTCAGGCGTCAGTCCGCCTCGACGTCCCGTTTGATTTGCGGCTTCGCATTCGTTTGTTATGGCCTGGCTTTTCCGCGCTCACCCCGTGTCAAATGTCCGGTTGTGCGTTTGATTTCAACGATAATGTCTAATGGTTTTCGTGTTTGTCTTTGTGTTGCAGGCCCGCGGGGACAGGGCAGACAACCGGTGGCCACTGGGACTCGCTTAGCGGACCATGTCCTGGACAGCAAACTCCTCCACATAACTCGGTGCCTACGGGAGTTGCGGTCCTCCGTGATGAACTGAGTCTGAAGTGAATATCAATTGAAAAGTGTCAGTGGTCGAATACCGGCTGCTCCCCAGTGATATGTCAGTGAGAGTTGTGCGGTGATCAGCCCTTGGAGGATGCGCGTGCTGCAGCGTGCGGCCCGCTGACACGCCGCTGACACGCCGCTGACACGCCGCTAACACGCCGGTGACGTCAGCATGGACACGGACCGCGACTCGGACGGCTCGGCGTCGCCAACGCTGTCGGCGTCGCCGCCCCCGCCGCCCCTGTCGAACGCGGCGACGGCGGCGCGCTGGGCGGCCAGGGGCGGCGCCGCGGCCCTCGGCATGGCGGACGGCTTCCTCGCCAACGGGGGTGTGGGGGCGGCCCATGCCAACAGCCCAGCCTCGTGGGGGCGGTGGGGCGGCGGCGGCGGTGGTGGTGGTGGTGGTGGTGGTGGTGCCACCCCCATACCGCAGCGCATGGGCAGCTGCCGTAACTGTCGCCGCCACAACTCGATCCAGAGCGCCACCACAGTCAACAGCTTCTCCAGCTCGCTGTACAGAGGTGAGTGGGTGAGTGAGTGAGTGAGTGAGTGAGTGAGTGAGTGAGTGAGTGAGTGAGTGAGTGAGTGAGTGAGTGAGTGAGTGAGTGGGTGATCGGAATCCGATTCCAACAACAACAGCCCTGCGAGCGGTACACGTGAGGCAGACGGACAGGATGTCAGCACTGCCGGTAGACGCATAAAAACCTGCTATCCGGGGAAATGACAATTTAAAAAAAAAAATTGCAAACAAAAACACCTTGCACTGCAGTGGCACACGGAAACGGTAGCAGCAAGCAAACTCCTACGTTAAAGAAACTGAGTACGAATCTAGAGGAAAAACACGGTTGTCCAACAGAACGATTAAATCCGGTATTTTCGGTCCTATCAATATCAGGCTTCCTGCCCCCACCACCTCCACCTGTGAGGCCGCCCGCCTGTCTCTCTCTCTCTCTCTCTCTCTCTCTCTCTCTCTCTCTCTCTCTCTCTCTCTCTCTCTCTCTCTCTCTCTCTCTCTCTCTCTCTCTCTCTCTCTCTCTCTCTCTCTCGACGCGGACGCAGCCCGGAATGGAAGAGTGAGTGAGCGGGTCATTATTACCTCATTTACCCCCGGCCGCGCGCCGCGCCCCAGCGCGAGGCTGGGAGGCAGCCGGAGGTTACCAGAGGTTGCCAGAGATAGCCAGAGGCAGCAAGAGGCAGCCATAGGTAGCCAGAACCAGCCAGAGCCAGCCAGAGCCAGCCGGAGCCAGCCGGAGCCAGCCAGAGCCAGCCAGAGCCAGCCAGAGCCAGCCAGGGCCAGCCAGAGCCAGCCGGAGCCAGCCAGAGCCAGCCATAGCCAGACAGAGCCAGCCAAATGCAGCCAGGGAGGCAAACATTTCAACAGGAAAAGTCAGCAAATAGCTGCCTTAAAAAAATTGAGTGATTATCATAATCTAATTGGCTGCTTGACGCTCGCTGCACGGAGGACCCCCGACGCCAACCATCCGAGCACATCAACATTAACGAATGCGGCCCAGTTTGAGCGGTTAATTTGTCGTATAACTCGAGGGGCGGCACCACCCGAGGGTCGATGGCGGGCTCCACAGAGGCAGCGCGCGCTCCACTTGGCTCCGCTTGGCTCCGCTTGGCGACTCCGCTCCGTGACTGACTTTGCGGTAGGTCAGTATGAGGAGTAATTTTAACCTGACGCCGCGCGCTGTTATTGCCGCCGCTCGAGTGGTATTCTCCTCGTCCTCCTCCTCCTCTTCTTCTTCCTCCCGGATAACTGGCGCAGAAGCGAGCAAGAACTGGAAAAGCGGGAGCAGGGCAAGGATATAATCATACCCGCCGCGTCGCCTCTCTCACTGCACGCGTCCAAATCAAATTACCTCGGCGATCATACCGCTGCACGTGTTACAGGGGCTGCGGCATCGGCGCACGTTGACCCCCCTCCCCCCTCTTTCACAAACACACACACACACACACCTCCGGTTTCGCATTGTGTGTGAGTGCGCGTGTATTTGTGTGATTTCCCCGCCCTAACTTGGCACTTCCAGTCCGCCGGGCCAGCGGAGACCCGCCCCGCAGCGTTTCCCCCCTTCTATACTGTGCGTAGTGCCCCAATTACAGGATTCGGGTCGAGCTCCCAGCAGTAGTGTTTGTGTGTGCCGAGGACGTGGGGAAGTCGGATTGGGAAGTCTACTCGACAGCGCCGAAACTACAGAGTTAGCGAGGCCAGGTGGTCTCCGGGGCGTGACCACTGTCGGAAGGAAGTGAATAAAAGAACAATTGTGTCACGGAGAAAAAACATTAGTGGTCGCAGCTAATTACTCGTTCTTTGCTTCCTACACTACGCCTATGACGTAGAAGCAAAAAAAGAACGAGTATTGCGCTCGCCCTGTCAGTTAAGACCCCGATTCATCTCGAAAACTGCGTAACGGGGGTATTCTGTTTCGGGGGCGTTTTGGTTGGGCGTTGATCTAGTTTCGAAAATGACATATTAGATTTCTGAAAAACAAAAAACAAAAAAACTCGTATTTAGAGACCGCAGATCGGTGGAAGTTTGTCTTGGGACCAGCCGTCGCCCGCAGTCAACAATCACTTTTCGCGTACTCTGCAGCGCTCGGAGTAATAGATCAGTGGCTAAGTCCAGTTAAGACGCGAGAAAAACACAGAATTTAAAAAAAATCGCAAATACTGATTGTACAGAAATTGTTCGTAAATATGAGAACCAAAAACATTAAATTATGAAAATTTCGAAAAACATTATTTTCCTTCAAAACTCAAAGAACGAGTCTGTCCTAGGACGCTAAAGCGTTCTCCGTGCCTGTCTTGTTTTTAAGTTGATTTTCAGACAAGTAGTAAATTTTTGTTCGAATAACTAAAATTTAGTTGGGGAAACTAAATTTTAGTTGCACCAACGCAACGTTAGTTGCTTCAATACGCATAGGTTCGCTAAAGGAGCAAAGAGCAGATTTTTTTTTTTGTTTAGTGACCGCAACGAACCTCTTCGTTGGCGCAACTAACGTTTGGTTGGTAACTAAAATTTAGTTCCCCCAAATAAATTTTAGTTGTCCGAACAAAAATTTCTACTTCAGTGACTCTACCAGCACCACCTATTCTACGGGAGTGTGTCAGTGCGGCGGTTCAGTGCTTTTACGGGAATTCCCGCGCAATTAGGATGAGATATGTGCAAGTTTGTTTTCTGGCCCCGGGGTGGGGCCCTGGCAGGCACACACCGACCTTACCGCCGGGACCGGCCCGCATCTCGGAGCCCAGCCCTCCCCGGCCCGGCGGCCTTTGCTCGTTTAATCCACCAATAAACGATATGATGCGAGGCGCGCCGCCCAAATTACGGCCGGCCTCTTATTTTGTTGCGCGGATTTCGGGTGGCGGACGGTCGGTATGGGGCCGGCGAGCCGAGCCGACGGCACCCGGACCCTACCGACCCCCTCGCTGCCCCGCACCGCGCCGGCGGCGAGTCGCGGATTTAGATCAGATAAAGTTGTATACCGCCCCTCCCCCCCCCCCCTTCCCTCCCCCCGGAACCCTCGCCTCCCGACCCCTCTGCTAATATTGTTCTTGTGTCGTCTGGCGCGCTGGACGTTGACACTGCAGGACTTTGCTAGAGACTTTGCCTACCAAGTCCTTTGCCACATAGTGAGGCGAGAAATATACATCATAGCTACGCTCGAGCTATGCTTCGTTTAAATTTTCTGAACCACACTCATCATTTCTTCCACGGCGTTTCTTTCTTCCTCTGCACCACGGCCGCCTCCAAACTGCTTGCGCCCGTTTAACAGCCTCACATATTGATCCAACGGGCCGTGCCCGGCCGGACCGAGCCGGCAGGGCGGACCCGGCAGACCGTTCTCTCCGGGCCGGGAGTGTATCGGAGCCCCGTAACTGCAGCAGCTGACTGCCCGGCAGGCTCCGGGCAGGCCGCCTCGCGGTGACGCGCGCGCGAGCGCCTGAGAAAATCGCGGGCCATCAAGCGGGCCTTTAAATCTGCGCCGCTCTCTCTCTCTCTCTCTCTCTCTCTCTCTCTCTCTCTCTCTCTCTCTCTCTCTCTCTCTCTCTCTCTCTCTCTCTCTCTCTCTCTCTCTCTCTCCCGCTAAGCACGTGGACCTGTTTTAACGCCTCTCCGCGATTGCCGGGCATAAAAATTGCGGCCTGCCGTCTTTGTGACAATCATCGGCTCCGAGCCGTCAGAGGCGCACTCTTTTGATGGCCGATGAAGGAGGGTGGCGCGGGGGTGCTGTGCAAACCGGTACGTGACGAGGCGATGCCTTTGCAGTCCTTCCGGTCCTTCGCTGCCGATAAACTTCCAACGGCTGCTAACTGAACTGGGCTGTCGAAGATGTCCCCTCATCCACCGGAAAACCTTCCAAGCGCAATGCAACCGAGACAGAATACCAGCTTAAAATTCCTTTGCGGATTTTTCTCTTCTCCATCTGGATTTTGATTTCCCATCTGGAATCACGCATATCCATGTGGATTTTCATATTTCCATTCTGGTTTTATGATTTTCCATACCAAATCCATTATGGTAATTTTATTACAGATGGAATTTGAAACTTGATTACGGTTTTGTCAATCCCACAATGGGTTTGAGAAAATCCAGATGGATTCTAGGTTCCCATATGGAATGGAATTGACATTTCCACTAGGGAATTTGAGATTCTATAACAATTTCACATGTCTGTAAAATCGATACCAATAGGTATTTTTAGTTCGTATTTGGAACGCGTGATGTATACAGAAAATCAGTAGGGCAGTTTTAATATCATTCCAATCAGACGACATTTTTATGGTATCTCGAGAACGGTTAATGTTAGCGAGAAATGGACCGCTGATTTGGATCGGACGTCATTCGGACACCTGTTGACTGGGAGCGGAGAACGTTTTTAGGCGTAGTAGTTTGGGAAAACTAAATCCCACATACTCCAGATGGAAAATTTAAACCATAATGGAAATATATGTTTCCATTATGGTCAGACATTTCCATTGTGGTTCAAATTTTCCATCTGTAATTTGTTCCAATTTACATCTGGGTTTCGTAAATCCACAAGTAGCTCACTCTGGAAAATATATTTCCATACCTCTTTTCCACAATGGATTTTTAAGCTAGGATGTATGGACAGGCATTGAGCTGCCCGTGTTGCACGCCAAAAAAAATCGCTAACCTGTAAATTAGAGACTCAGTTGGTATGTCCAGGTGTAACTTGCTACTCAGCTCAGTCTGATTTTAAAAGCAACCAAAATAAAATAAAATAATTTTTGCGTGTACAGTTGGACGGTTCCTCCACTGCCCTGGTCGCAGTCGCCGCGCCGTCGCAGCCGCCTTTCGCCGTGTGACAGCGGCATGTTCCTTGTCCAATTCCCCTTTTTGCGGGAGGGCATTTGCTCTGTTCCGTATATACGCCGCGCCGCCCCCCCGAAAACCTGTCCTTCCGACACACGCACGCACACGCACGCACGCTCGCACGCACACGGTGGATATAAGTGGGGCCCTCGTCTGCGCTGCCAACCGCCACGGCGTGTCACAGCGAGGGTTTTATACCCGCAGCACGACGCGCGCCCCGCGCTCAGCCCCGCGCTCAGCCCCGCGCTCAGCCCCGCGCTCAGCCCCGCGCTCAGCCCGGTGGCGCCCGCATATTGCATCCGATGCTACGCACGGAGGACGCAGCCTCTGACCCGGGAGATCATGCAACCTAAAACAGCCCGCTCAAAGCATGTTGTTGTAATGAGGAGGAGAGAAGGTGGGTGTGTCCTTTTGGGGCGAATGCTAACGAGACCAAACGGAAAGAAGCGGAGAAACGCGCAGCCAGACAGAGGTCCTACCTACCTGCCGCACTGTGCACGCAAAAAGGCAACCAAAAAATAAACCATTAGCTGTCCCAACTCATTTTTCCGTTGATTTTGGGCAAACAATAAATTTAGTTGCAAAAATTAACGGGTGGGAGAAAACGCACCGTTTTCTGCCATTTGTTGACGCAACGAATTTTTTGCTGACCCAACGAAATGTTATTTCTTGACTAAATTTATTGTTTGCCTCGAAATTAACGAACAAATTAGTTGGGAGAACCAATCATATTTTTGCGTGTGCGCGTTGTACGCGTATGTCCTCATTCCCAGAGTCAGGGTGCCGCAGTTACAGGTGGTAGTGAGGTTCGCTGGTTGTGTTTGCATTAGTCTTCATTAACGTCTGTTGTCTATATCCCCAGCTCCTGTGGGAGTTCCAGCCGTTCCGGACCTCTCCGTCCGCAAATCTGGCCGAGCAGGCACGGGGAGTGTTAGCGCTGTATTGTCTTGTTGCTGAGCAGCATCGAACACCCACGGCTTCAGGCCAGCTCCCCACAAGCTTCTTACCGTTAAATACCTGAACAATAGATGGCTCGGGGCATCCTCTGTTCTGTCTTGTGCAGCGTCCAGCATCTGAAAAAAAGGAGCCTACGAACATAATAACAAATATACATTTTCCACCAACAAAACTTGGTCATCCAGAATAAAAATAGTTCCCAGAACAAGAAATTTGCTCAGCAATAGTTTTATTCTTTTGAGTGGAATCTCAGGACGTGTGGAATTTCCCTCCGACCATTGGTGCCGTGTCATACAGCACGCGGGCTGCACTGATGGCGGGCTGAACTTGACAGGGGGGAAAGAGAAAGAGAGAGAAAGAGAGAGAGAGAGAGAGAGAGAGAGAGAGAGAGAGAGAGAGAGAGAGAGAGAGAGAGAGGAGGAGGAGGAGCAGGAGGAGCAGGAGGAGTAGGAGGGGGGGGGAGAGAAAGAAGAACATCGCGGAGGAGGAAATGGTTTCGGTCGTTATGCTGCAGACGACATTAGAGTGTGTCTCTGATGGGAGTAGGACCCCGGCCCGGCACCCCGCATCACCTCGTCAGTAAGGTACTGGCGCTCTGTCTGCTGCCTTCTCCTTCTCTTATGATTGCCTCGCCGTCCCCGTTTCTTTTTCCGGTGCATGCTTGTTATCGTCCTCTCACACGCCGGAACTTATCTGCCTGAGCGCGGGGGGGGGGGGGGGGGGGGGGATGAACATGCTGTGCCGAGAAATTCGCAGCAGTGGATCTCTCTTTTACAGCACTACCGGAGGCCGACCGACGAAGAGTAATCACCGGGCCATCCATTTCTCTTCCTCCCTCTCTCTCCCCATTTTGTTTCTCAATCTAGCTCGTACACCCTTATTTGAGCGGAGCCACGCCTCGAGCTGTTGAACAGACGACAGCACTTACAACGCGATTAGCTGCAGAGGACGGAAACAGTAAACGGTGTTATAAAAACAACACTGCGGGCTCTGCAGCTCTACAGGCGAGGGGTGCAGAGGCAGAGCGTGGCGTGCGCTGGCAAATTAAAAAATTTGAAAATTGTTGGTTTTTTTTTTGCAGGATAAAAGATGTGTTACAATTTGTGCGCACGCACGTGATGCTGATGCTGCTTCTGGCCCGGCGCCTTGCAGAAGCGTGCGGCGCGGACTCCACCAGTCGCCGCCATGCGCCGCCAGGTTGTGACGAGCGCCGCCAGGCAGGGGAGTCAGGGGCCAGGGCTAGGCGCCTCCCGGCACCGCCTGTCACCCGCGTCCTAAAGCTGTCAGCGCGGTGGCTCTTAACTGTTCATCGGCTGCGTCCGGGAAGGAAACCAACAGGAATTTTTCTCGCACGCACGCACTGCTCAGCGAGGCACATAGATTATGCAACGAACATGAAATCGTGAAATCTACTGATTGTGAAACAATGCGTCGAAAGGCAGAGCGCTGGGCCGCAGCCCAGGTCAGGGGTCGTGGTGGCGTCCCGAGGGCGCGGTCCGGCCCGGCGCGGTCTTCCTATGGCGTTGGCCCCCACGCGCCGCACCGTTAAGTGCACGAAGCAGACCCGCGGTCCTCCGATTTTTCAACCGGCGGCTCGCAGCTAAACGGAACGCGAAACGAAACGCTACGCTGTCGCCATAAAAACTGCATCGGAATAGGGTGCCGTCTGAGGCGCGTGGGCCAGGCCCGGCCAGGCCACGCATTCCGTTCGAGAGCTGCTGAACACGCCGGCAGGAGATGCAGTGGGACGAGGACTGCAAGAGGTGGGAGAGAGGAAGGGATAATTGTGGGAAACAAGTGGCACACGGTGAAGGAGGGGCGAGAGGAAGTGGTTGATGGCTGCAAAACGGCTCTTCATCACTATGGCGGCTCATCGCTGTGATGTCGTGACGACGAGGTGCGCGCGCGCACACACACACACACTTACACACACATACGTACACACACACACGTACATACACACACGTACACACACACTTACACACAAGTACACACATACACACACGCACACCATTTATGTCGCTGTCAGCTGCTCGGCCGGTTTGTCCTCCTAGGTGCGCCCGGACAAAGTTGTTTGAGGTGCAAGCGAGCAAGTTATTTGCGAGTCGTTCGCGGGTACTTCCACCGACCGTTGTCCGGGAGTGATTAGTGCAGCGGTACCTCGCGCCGGTCAATCTCTTTGGCCGGCCTCAGCGGACATGGCGCCTGCCGGGTAGGCAGCCCCAGCTTGTGGACGCACGCATGTCGCGCGGGCTGGCCTACCCAACGGTCCGCAGGCGCTGGGGGTGGAGTGGCGGTGACATAGCGGTCTCCGCGCCCTCCGTGCCGCTCCGCCCCCCGCCAGTGTCTGATATCGACAGTACGCTCACGTCCAAGTTTCCGCCGTAGGCAAACTCACGCCACCTCCGGGGCCTCCGGGGCCTCCGGGACCTCCGGGACCTCCGGGGCCGCAGGGCACAAGCGACTTCACGGGCACCGGATGTGTGCAACAGGTGGCTGCAGATAAGTTTGCCAGCACAGAATCGTGGCAGCCGCCGCCACGTGACCCAGCCCAGGACATCAGCTAGCTTTAGTTATTTTCCCACGGGTTTGCGGAATTATTAGTACAGGGGCATGAAAGTCTTAAAAGCTTCGGCACATGCAATTACGGCAGGTACCGGGAGAAACGAGGGGAGGACAGTGAGAGAGAGAGAGAGAGAGAGAGAGAGAGAGAGAGAGAGAGAGAGAGAGAGAGAGAGAGAGAGAGAGAGAGAGAGAGAGAGAGGAGGGGGAGGAGAAGGGGGAGAAGAGGCGAGGGGGCGACAAGGAGAAAAGGGGGTGCAAAGCCATCAAGCGTGCCGGTCAGCTATAAAGTCCCGATAAAATAAACATAGACTCCCGCCCAGACGCCTTGGCGCCTGCAGGGCCAGTCAACTCGAGCCAGATCAGCAGGGGGCGGCGGGGGCCGGTGGGTATCGGACGGGGGACACAATTGGACGGGATGGTGATTGGCGCCCGTCCGTCGACGGCGTCCTGGGGTCTGCAGTGGGCCGTGAGGGTCCTGCTGGGAGAAGCATCCGGCACTTTGCTTTGGAATTTGAGACGGCGCGGGCGTCGCCATCTGCCGGCGCCACTCGCTGCTGGGGATGCCCCATGCCCCGCTGCCCCGCGGACGCTATGGGCGCATTAGTTCGGCTCGATTGCTCGGGAGAGGCGACTTAATGAGATGGATGGAATCGCTTACGGCGCGGCATTCTTTTTCGGCCCTCTCGGTACAAATCAGCGTCGCCTCGTCTCTTTTGGTCGAGGGCTCTGGCCGGCAGGTCTGCATGCTCTCACGGCGAGGGAAAAATACGAGAAATTTTGGAAATTTTAGAAAGACTGGAGTTATACATATTTAGAATAGCATATGATGGGGTAGATGCAAAACAACGTAGGCACATAATTACAGAGACTCTTTGGATCCCCTATTGACTGGTAAAGCGCCTTTACACTCAAATGTGGGCGTCCATACAATTTTAAGCACTTCCGAACTCTGGGCTTCATACGTCCTTCAGTACCTCCTCTAGAATGTTGTTTTGCTAAAACAGATGTATTGCATGCCTGCTCACACGCAATTCCTTCGTTTTTCATTTCATTTTTGCATTTAAAAATGACTTCAAAGTAGTCGCTGAAGTCATTTTTGTTTCTGAATGTTTCCAAAATTTCCTATTTTTCGGACCCCTGTGAAAGATTTCAAAACTTTCCGGAAGCATTTCAATTTCCCTTCGGAAATATTTCTGGCCTTTAAAACCCTATTCCCCGCGGAGTGCATCTGGTCGAGGGCTCCGGCCGGCAGGTCCGCAGGCTCTCACAGCGGAGTGCAAGCGTCGCAGCCGTGGACGGGCAGAGCCGTAGTGAGGAGGGCGTTTGACGAGGGCCTTGATGACCGCGTTGACGGCGTTCCAAAATGGTGGCCCTTGTGGCCGTTATGGCCGTGGAGGTCTGTACCGCGCTGGCCGGGAAGGCAGCCAAATCCATAAGGCCGCGTTAAAAAAAAAATACCGCTGAGTATGGGTCTCCGAATTATTTGTTTTCGATAATCCGGCGAAGAATTCTGAAACCCAAACAACAAGTTTCGGCAGTGAGGTTTTTTTTTCGTGTGCAACGGGAGTAACAAGACAGGCATGGAGAACGCTTTAGCGTCCTAGGACAGACTCGTTCTTTGAGTTTTGAGCGAAAGTACGGTTTTTTTCGAGAATTTCATAATTTAATGTTTTGGGTTCTCATATTTACGAACAATTTCTGCACAATCAGTATTTGTGATTTTTTTTTTAAATCTGTATTTTTCTCGCATTTTTACTGGACTTAGCCACTGATCTATTACTCCAAGCCCTGCAGAGAACGCGAAAAGTGATTGTTGACTGCGGGCGACGGCTGGTCCCAAGACAAACTCCTACTGATCTGCGGTCTCTAAATACGAGTTTTTTTGTTTTTTGTTTTTCAGAACTTTCGAAACTAGATCAACGACCAATCAAAACGCCCACAAAACAGAATCCCTCCGTTACGCAGTTTTCGAGATGAATCGGGGTCTTAACTGACAGGGCGAGCGCAATACTCGTTCTTTTTTGCTTCTACGTCATAGTCGTAGTAGAGGAAGCAAAGAACGAGTAAAAAGGGCAGAGCGCCAACGGACCGGACCGTTGAGTTTTAAGCGGGAGCCGTGCGATCGACGGTCGCGCACATGGGAGTGAAGTCGAACTGGCATTGATGGGACGGAAAGATTGAGATCTCAGGGCCGGGCCGGACGCTGCGCTCTGGGCCCGGCTAGGCCCAGCCCGGCGGAGGGGAGACTGACTGTGCTCGTGGCCGCCGCGCGCGCTTCGTTCTGTTTCGTTTACGGCAGCAGCCCCGCGGGATCGGCAATCTGGCTGTGCATATCTGCATCGAAACAAGGGGATTATAACGCTGTGCCCCGCCGACCCCCGCCGATCCCCGCTGCCTGCGTGCGCTGATCTCGACCTGGCGATCGGCCAGAACAGTTTATGCAAATGGCGAGCGAATATGATATGTCCGGGGGACCCGGGCGGGCGGCCGGGACCGTTGAGCAGGTGACTTGCTGCACGCGCGACACTGTGTGTGTGTAAGTGTGTGTTTGTGTGAGTGCGTTTGCGTGTGTGTGTGTGTCCGTCCCCTCTCGGAAAGCGCTATCGTCAGTCTCCCGTGCCCGGAGCGCCTGCTGGGTAGGCAATCCCGGTGCTCGTGCACGCACGCGTGTCGTGCGGGCCGGCCTACCCCGGCAACCGCAGGCGTTTGCCGTCCCGGGTCTGCCTGCTGACGACGGAAGTCAAGTTGTGCTGAGCACAACCCACCTCAGCACTTACGCTGTGTCCTGCCAGACCAGACAGCTTGAGGCCGCCGCACTTCGGACAAGTTTGAAACTCCATCGTCGCGACACTACTATTGTCCTGCCCTCTATAGGTGGTGCGGCGCGTACAGTACGTTCCCTGACTGGGGCACGCAGGCCCCGAATACCTGTGACGTTCACCAGCAGAATAATCAGTATTTTCAGTAGTAGGTCTACTGTTTAAATTAAATTTTTTTCTTCTTTTCCCCTGCACATTGATTTTTTGTTTAAAGCGAATTCCCCTGTAGTGCAGACCGGCGGAAAACCGCGGCGCTCGCGGCTGGAATAGCAGAAAGTGCGGCGGCAAGTAATCAGCGAAGTTTGCGGGGCGCCGCGTTCCTCTTTGTTGGTGCGGAGCGGCGGAGCGCTGCCGACGGCACGGACAGCGGGGGTGCAGGCAGCGCAGGACGGGACTTTTTTGTCGCTCCAAAAAACGCGGTGGCGTCGATGAGTTCGTCCACATCTCTTCAAGTAGTTCCATCGGCCGGACATGCCGATGAGGGCGGGGCGGGGCGGGGCGGGGCGGGGCGGGGCGGGGCGGGGCGGGGCGGGGCCGGCGGGTGGCACCGAAAGCAGTCGCCCGACGACGACGCGCTACACTGACTGTGCCGCACTGTGCAGTGCTGTCCCGCTCGCAGAGAGAAGGGCTGCCGGAAAGTTTAGGAGTCCGCGCACAGAAGAATGAGAGCGCCGGGGAGGATGGGGTTGCGTGACAGGAGCGGGGGAGGGGGAGGGAAGGCAGGGCACGTGGGAGCATCAACTGTGTCATATGATGCCCGTGAGGCGGGGGCGGAGCGGACCGGGGCGGGAGGTGCAGCAAGAGGGCAGGGCAGCCCGTGGGCGTGACGTTTCGGCCGTGTTATGTCACGGAGCGTGGGCCGGGGCCGGGCCAGCCTGGGGCGGGCAGCACTTGCGGCCGCTAGGGAAATACGTGTCTCCTGCTGCTGCTGCCGCGCACGCAGCCGTGTGGGGCGAACAGCGGGGGACATCTGAGGACAGGGCAGTCAGTGTGGCCGGCTGCGCTGGAGCTGGAGCTGGAGCAAGTCCAGCCGAAAGTTGGTCTGTGATTGAGCCGATTCTGGAGTCTTGTGCTGTGAGCTGGGCTGTGCTGGGCTGCCAGTGCTGTCCGTGCTGCGTCCTGCCGGGCTGGGGCCGGGGCCTGTCCGTGGACCTGAATGACCAAAATGTCAGCCGGCGGGGGGGGGGGGGGGCGGGGGGGGGGCCGAGGAGGGGACCGTATTGTCATGACGATGTGCCCCTGCAGCGCGGGCGGATGATGGGAGGGGGCACGCGGTATAAAACGAGCCCGTAACGCCGTATCTTAAAGGCAGCAGGGCTTGTGCGCGCGCGGGAACGCTTGGAATTCACATTTTGAGGATACCGGCGCCCAGCGGCGGAGGAAGGTAGCTATCCGCAGGGGAGGTATTAACAGCGCGCGGGTATGAGAAATAAAGAAACCCGTAGTACACATGGCGGTCGGTGGTCTGCCCTGAAAGAAATCCCGACGCAGTATAACGCCAGCGAGCCCGGCGAGCCCTTGGGAGAAAGGAATGGCCACGGCGCTCTCGCCAGGTGAAATAAGTCTCGCGCCGCGTTGGCTAGGTTGGCTTTCGGTTTGGTGTGCTGCTCGGTGCAGACGCAGCCCTTCTCTCTCTCTCTCTCTCTCTCTCTCTCTCTCTCTCTCTCTCTCTCTCTCTCTCTCTCTCTCTCTCTCTCTCTCTCTCTCTCTCTCTCTCTCTCTCTCTCTCTCTCTCTCTCTCTCTCTCTCTAGCGTGCCGTGCCCTTATGGGTGCGGCGCTGGGTACCTCCACGAGGGGTGCGGCTGGCGGCTGTGCCGTGCGCATATCCACCCCACAAAAGCGGACAGGGATATATCTCAAGTGGCCAATAATAGCTGCTGCGACCCGCGTGTGTGTGCGTGTGTGCGTGTGTGTGTCTGCTGCAGGGCTGAGAATATAGTAGCAAAAGCTCCAATGTGACAAAGGGTAGCACGAGAACGGGGCGCCGGTGGGAGAGGGGAGAGAGAGTTGGCAGTAAGTGTAGGTAGTGGCCCTAGCCACCACTGCCACCACTTGTGGCCAGCGAGCACAAACTGGAGGACACGGCTCGCGCCCGGACCGGGGGCCGGTGGGGACCGGCGGGGGTCGGCGGGGGCTGGCGAGGGGTCGACACGACACGCCGCAGCCCCCCGCCAGGCGCGCAGACGGCCAGGCGCCGCCCCCAGCCGCCCCCAGCCGGCCCGGTACGGTCTTCGCCACGGCTGGGCCACTCCCCCTTTTACGGCGCTTCTTGTTCGGCCGTCGTTGTCGCTTTCGGACAGGGGCCGTAGAGAGCGAGAGCGGAGCGGATTCTGGGGGTGAATTTGTTGCAGGCGCGCGGCCGGGTACCCAGAGTGTGTGCGGGTGGGGTCGTTGGCATCGGGCTGACAATATGCGTGGCCGCGGCAGCAGCCGCAGCCGCAGCCGGGGGCTGGTCTGGTCCCTGCTGGTCCCTGCTGGTGCCAGCTGCCAGCAGTAAGAAGCCGGACCGAGTAGCAGCGGCTGCCAGCGGGCTGCGCAGCCACTTCTTGGCGGTGATCGTAATGTGCCGACGTGGTTTTGCTACACTTTTCACTCCGGTTACGAAAAATTCTCCCCTCGGCCCCTCGGCCCGTATCCCGTCGGGGAGGCAGACAGGTAGACAAACAAGCCCTCGCCCCAGCGCTGCGAGCCCCTCCGGGGCCCTCCGTAGACCCGGTGCGACACATGACCCCGGCCGGGGCCCCCGGCTGGCTGTGGGGCCGTGAGAGAATATAAAAGAATCCATAATCACGCTGCCCGCAGCCCCCATGCGTGCATGGAAGCGGAGAGCGGACAGCCCCCCACCCCCGCTGCGCCGTGCCGCGCGCTGCTCTGGGCTCGGAGCCCCGTGGAGGTAGGCAGGCCCGCAGCACGCAGCCATGCGGCGGGCTTGCCTACCCGGGGCGGCGCCTTGTTGCTGCTGGTGCGCTTGCGGTGTCCCCCCGCTGTGTCCATGGCTGTTGTGTCGACACGCCCCCCTCCCCTCCCCACCTCCACTCCGGGCCCCAGGACAGAGGGGTGGGCTGGTGTGCTCCCCTGGGATGCAACGGCTGGTGACGGTGACGTCGGGTCCGCACGCTGTGGCCATGATTCCGGTCCTGCGGTCCCGTGTGGGCTGGGGAGGGAGGGAGGGGGGATGCTGTGGACCGGAAAGTGAAATCTCGGCTTGCCGGGGTGGGGCTGGCGGCTGGCGGCCGGCGGGGTGCTCCATGGAGCCCGATGAATGTGTCCCCAGCGATGGGAAGGGGAGGCTGGTGGCGGCTGGCGTCGGCTCGTCGGCTGGCCCGGGGGCTGGCTGCATCGAGCCGCGGCCGTCCTGTGGTGTGTGGAGCGCAGACTGGGGCCGGCGGGGCTGCCAGGCTCCTTCCGGCTCCTGTTCCCGCCCGCTGTGTCCCGGGAGAGTGTGCAAAGCCACACAGGACTCGAGAACACTTTCCACTGCAGTATCAATACCGCCCTGGCCGTTTGCGAGGGTCTCCCACGAGAATTTGCATCAGCTTGTGAACAGAGTCTGCATTTTCTTCTTTCCCGTGGTATGTTGTGTTGACTTGTTGACGAAAAATCTTGCAAGCTGAATTTGTCCCGGAAGTGAAACTTTCATAAGTTGTCGCAGCTGCCGCGGTCGTGCGCACGTGTCGCCCATAAGCGGGAAACGTGTTCGAGGACAAGTACTAGTCGCTCGGATCCACAGGGCACGGGAAAGGAGATGAGTGATGGCGGAAAATCGTTTTAACTCGCCCCGTTTTTGATAGCCATAAAGGAGGCAGTATAGCTTGGATTCCTTCCTTTTTCTTCCCGCTAGCTCAATCAGGTTGGCGCCAACCGGAACGTGGTGCTGAGGCTGTCTGTGATTGTTTCCTCACTGGTTATCTGTCTGTCTGCCTGTCTCTGTCTGTCAGTCTGTCTGTCTGTCTTCTGTCTGTCTGTCTGTCTCTGTCTCTGACTCTCTCTCCACTAGTGTAAATGAGATCAAATAATACGGATCGTAGTGTCAGTTTACGATCAGTACTTGCGAATTACTGTTGGTTTCCGGCTTCAGAGTAGTTATCACATCGTACTGATCGTATTCGAGGTTTACCGATGGTACGTGATGTGATCGCAAGGGTACCGATGGTAAATTCTGATCGTAGCTGTCGAACAGATGGTACTGCAACTGCTCGTATTAGTTCTGATCTTACATTTCTTATCGTACCAACCACATTTTTAGATTACAGATTGTTTTTCTGAATTAGTAGTGATACGGTCAGAAATGGTACGATCAGTATAGATGAACGATCAGTTATCAGAAAATGGTTCAAATTCCAAAGGGCTATAAAATAGAGAGTTTTCGGAATTTTCGCCCGAAATTTGATAACTGACATCAAACACAAATTCACCAGGACCATTTCAGTTTTATCAAAATCGGACCACTTTCTCTGGCATTTCGAGAACGGTGGGCGATATCGCAAAACTGACGTCGAATTTAGATCGGACTTGATTTTGACCCTCCGAGAAGATATTTTACACGTCTCTGGAAGCTTCTAAGTTAAGATGGAATTAACCATAACAAGTGCTTGAGTGCCATCTGTACCTAGGAACAGTACTCAGTAGAATAGCATCAGTGCATGTGAGATCAGTACAGATACCATCAGTACTTACATGTGAGATCAGTGTATCAACCATCAGTAAGGTGCGCGAATTTGCATCAGTAAATTGTGATCCGAGATCTGACATGGTGAGATCAGAGACGTCGAGATCGTAGAAGATACGGATCGTATTATTACTTGTGGTAGCAGTACTTGCTCTCATTTACACCAGTGTCTCTCTCTCCCTCTCTCTCTCTCTCTCTCTCTCTCTCTCTCTCTCTCTCTCTCTCTCTCTCTCTCTCTCTCTCTCTCTCTCTCTCTCTCTCTCTCTCTCTCTCTCTCTCTCTCTCTCTGATACGACAGGACTGTCGTGTTTAGATTTGCACATAAGTGCACCTCTCATTATTCCCCTTGGCGCGCTATTTTCGATTAGTCACACTTAACTCCTCCTCATAAAATCTGTACCCAACGACTTTTGCTGTGTGCCGTCTGAACACATTATTTGCAGATTCATTAATATCTGTCGAGCCGAATTATATGGCCCCGCTGTTGCTGCCGGCTGACTCTCGCAAAATCAGCCCCGAGCACTGTTTGTCTTTTTTTCCTTCTCTCCTTTTTTTTTGATGCCTCTTTGCTTTTTCCCCGCCGCTGGCAAGTTTATGATGCTCGAACACAGCATCAGGCTCGCGGGTGCTGATCCCAGCGGGTGGCCCGCGGGTGGCCCCAAAAGCCCACAAAGCAGTCAGTGCGCGACAGGCGAAGCAGGCAAACAGGCGGCTGCCTGGCCTGGGCCTGGGGCTGGGCAGCGAGCGACGGCAGCGCCCTGCCTGCCCTGCGGTGCCCTGCGATGCCCTGCGATGCCCTGCGGTGCCCTGCGGTGCCCTGCGGTGCCCTGCGGTGCCCTGCGATGCCCTGCGGTGCCCTGCGGTGCCCTGCGGTGCCCTGCGATGCCCTGCGGTGCCCTGCGGTGCCCTGCGGTGCCCTGCGGTGCCCTGCGATGCCCTGCGGTGCCCTGCGGTGCCCTGCGGTGCCCTGCGGTGCCCTGCGGTGCCCTGCGGTGCCCTGCGGCGCCCTGCCGAGGCCTGCCGCCTGCCCTGCGATATGATGGAGAGTGTTCCGGTCAACCGCGGCAACGACAGGCTACGGACACACCACCAACACTCAGGTCCTCACAGTCGACTCCTCACTGATGACGCCGTGTTTGTCTGTTTCAGGTGCGTTCCATGACGGCAGTGGGAGTGGTGGTCGTGCACGGTCTTCGGCCGGGCCTGCGAGCAGGGTTAGGATGGTCTCTCCAGGGACACAGCTCAGCACCCTTCCTGCCGGAGGCCGGCTCCCCGGGTATCAGAGTAGCTGTCCAGAGCCCCCTATATGCAAGCCGGGCCGCCAAGCGCTAAGCTCGCCCCCCGTGCTCACCACCACCACCCACAAGCACTACAGCTAGCCATGCAAGAATCTCAGCATTAGCACCGAATGAATAAAACAGTCAGGGAGCGCCCCCGGTGCCGGACGGACGGGCCGATGGGTAGGGGCGGGCAGGGGGCGTGAGGAGTGCTGTGGTCCGAGGCCCCTTTGTGTTCCGACCGGGGTTGCCCGGGGGGGGGGGGGGGATGCCGTGGTGGCGTCCGTGGCCCCCTTTTAAAGCTGACCCGCCAGCGACATGCTGGACGTAGTTTCCTCACAGGTAACACTTGCTGGCACCTCGGGTCCTGTACCGGAGCGCCCCCCGCCGACCAAAGAAAAAGTTTTTCTATGTACTCCGGCGTGTTTTCGTTGCCACCGTCCGGACGTGCGTGGCGTTGGCGGGCGTAACTCCCAGGTGCGGCGGGCTGGGCTGGACGTCAGCCCGCGCCAGCTAGCGCCAGCTAGCGCCAGCTAGCGCCAGCTAGCGCCAGCTAGCGCCAGCTAGCGCCAGCTAGCGCCAGCTAGCGCCAGCTAGTGCCAGCTAGCGCCAGCTAGCGCCAGCTAGCGCCAGCTAGTGCCAGCTAGCGCCAGCTAGCGCCAGCTAGCGCCAGCTAGCGCCAGCTAGCGCCAGCTAGCGCCAGCTAGCGCCAGCTAGCGCCAGCCCCAGGAGTAGTTTTCCGGGTGGCCTGTTTTTGCCGCCGTGCCGCTGAAGGGTGTGCGCTGGCGTGGCCGTGTGGCGTTGCGACGCGGTGCTGCGCCGTGCGGTGCGGTGCGGGACCGCATCCAGGAGGCTGTAAACTTTGAGCTGTTTGCTCTCTGCCAGCGGCAGCACCGGCGGCAGCGGCGGCAGGGGAGGCTGCCCCCGCTAGGGGACGGCACGGTATGCTACATGTGTTCGGTACACACGCCGGCTGATGTCCCAATCCCGCCCGCTGTGCAGCCGGCCAGGGGCCTGCCTGTGGCTGCCTGTGGCTGCCCGTGGCTGCCTGTGGCTGCCTGTGGCTGCCTGTGGCTGCCTGTGGCTGCCCGTGGCTGCCTGTGGCTGCCTGTGGCTGCCTGTGGCTGCCCGTGGCTGCCTGTGGCTGCCTGTGGCTGCCTGTGGCTGCCTGTGGCTGCCTGTGGCTGCCTGTGGCTGCCCGTGGCTGCCCGTGGCTGCCTGTGGCTGCCTGTGGCTGCCTTTGGCTGCCTGTGGCTGCCCGTGGCTGCCCGTGGCTGCCTGTGGCTGCCCGTGGCTGCCTGTGGCACACACACACACACACACACACACAGCACACAAGAGCACACACCCTGCTGCCCCCGCCGCCCCCGCCGCTCGCAGCGCCTCCGGGCCCCGGACAACCTTCGGCCCTGCCCTTGTTCAAGTGGGCGTCATCAGTGCACGCCGGCTTTGGCTTAACTGTCATCGGGCGGGACTCCACCGCCCCCCCCCCTCCCCCCTCCCCGCCGCTCCCGGCTTGCCTTTGACCCAGCATGGAAACGTCAGTCCCAGGATAGCTAGGCCTGTCGCCGCGGCCCCCGGCCCCCGCCGCTGTTGCTCCGCCGCCACCTGTCGAAGTCAGGCCCCCGCCGCCCCCGCCGCCCCCGCCGCCCCCGCCGCGCGCGTGCTCTTTGAATTTTCCCTTGCTTTGCTTTGGAGTCTGCCGTGGTGGGTAATGCTTGAGGTGCGCCGCGCCGATCCCGCGGCCTCCCTCCCCGTGGGCATCGCGGCCTTCCGACTTACCAAAGCCACTTAGGGGAGACTTTATGCCAAAAAGAGGATCCCGGCTGCGCGCCCGCCGTGCCGACTCAGCCCTTCGGCCCCTCGGCATGTCCGCAGCCTATGGAACCACCAGGGCCACATCGATAGGCGAAAAATTCCCCACGACGATATTCGGCCTTGACAAACAGCAGCCCACACCAGCCCCCTGCTGTGTGCGGCTTCTCGTCAGAGATGCAAGGTAGTTTGCAAGGTCACGCTGCGATAGGCGGCCCTTTTTGATATCGCTTAGTGTTTCTAGTGCCGCCGAAAATTTCGGAAAGATTATGAAAACTTTTAAGCAGATGGTACCTCAAAACACTAACATCAAAGCTCAAAGATACTGAAGCTGACTTTAAGTTTGAAGTGACAGCTACCTTTTCACTGTAAAGTTGCAATACAAATTGTAACTGCAAAGAATAGCGATACACTCTCCATAAGACCTAATGGGCCCGTTATCGCAAACTTTATATGCAATACAGTGTACTGCAAACTTTTTGCGATACATGTTAATTTTGTAATAACGACCAGCCATTACATACTATAGGGAATGGGTCACTTTTTTTTTTCTGCAATAACCACAGTATTGCAATTTCGAAAACAGTGTTACTCCCGTTAAGAAAGCCGAAATAAAGACGTAGCGAGCGCGGCAAACTAATGATATGAGGTGGGCCGGGGACCCATGAGAGGCTGGCTGGCTGTGAGGCAATTCTAGCCGCATATTGTCGCGCATTCGCTCGGGTCGCATTGTCGGGCACCGTCTCCGAGGCGAGGGCGAGCCAAAGCCCAGCCGAGTCGCCCGAGGCGGCAGCCGAAGCCAACCTGCTGGTGTTCTTTCCTTTCAAATATCTTCGGCTCTCCCTTGTGATGCACACAAACTTCCTAAAAACGCAACACAAAACAAGTTCTGCAAGACACACAAATAAGACTTTATTTTCATAACTATTCCCAAACCTATAAGAAACTAGGAATAACATTTAGAGTTGCTGCTTCCTGTTTAAATAGAGATTTAAATTTTTTCTGTGACTGTGGCAGCTCTGATCGGGCGCAGGATAACGGGGCGGGGAAACGGCCTTGTGACGGATGCAGCCCGGACCGAGACGGACCTGCTCTCGACTCGACTCCCGCTGCTCTGCGCTCTACGCCTTCCACCCATCTGATCCCGAGAACGCTCACTGCCGCCCGGAATCATATTCGGGGGGAGAGAGAAAATAAGGCACAGTTCCGAAATGTTATAATACTATTTTCCTTTAGCCTGCGTCCACCCTGCCTATTCCTGCACTTTAGGTTTATTTTCCCCGATTCTTCTCGCCGCTCATCTTTATGGGGAGGGGAGCGCTGTGCTGCGCTGCTCTGCGGACTCCCGCCCCCGCCAGGCGACACGAGGGCGGCGACCCGCGGGGGCCGTAAGGGCCGGCGGGCGGCGGGGGCGTGAGGCGAGGGGTGCGGGGGGAGGAAGGGGACCCGATCCGATCCGCGAGTTTGAAATTTATATCACTTCTGCCGGAGCCGTTTTGAAAAGTTGTCCGGCGTGCTGCATCTGCGTGGCGCGGCCAGTCTCGGACTGGACGAGTGCGAGAGAGACGGAACGTTCATTTGACTGCGCCAGTGTTCCGTCTCTCTCCACCCATCGCGCCCGACACTGGGCGCAGCGGCCATCTCTTATGCAGCCCCCGGCAGCCCGCGCGGCGTAGGAGGTGAAACACGGGGCCCGTGTGAGTCCAAGTCGAAGCGCAGAGGAGCAAATCGAAAAAGTTGCACTCTATGCTCCCTATCATACCGCCTGCACCGCCCCATGAATGGGAATGCATGTTCGCGCTGTCATGAATTCAAATGTATGCGTTGGGTCCCGCAGGCGTGTTCTGTGTGGCCCGGCAAAGTGAGTAAACACTTGTCGATAAAATCCCTTTCGAGTTCTGCGGATGCGACAGCGGTGCGACCCCCATTACTGACCGAGATTTACGGAGAGCAGAAAAACGGAACGCGATACAGGGATGGCGCCATGACCTCCATCTCTGGGAAATATTATAACGGGTGCTGCCGACCTCTGCGAAGCCCGTTTTAGAGCAGATTAATGTTTGTTTGCGGTATGTTTAGCATATTTTCTTTTTGTATCTGAGTGTAGACTGGGTTTGGCTGACGGTCGGGTGGGCTGGGGTGCCGCGTCTGGGACTACGGAACAGACGATCCCGGCCCGGTCAGCCGTGTGCCGGATTAGGCGTTCGTTTTTTGTTGCTGTTCTTTTTTTTTTGGCCGCTCGGTGACCTAAGCAAGCCCCAGACGGGCGGAGAGGCGGAGCGGTCATCTCGAGTGAATCTCGCTGCCCGGCCTTGGGCTCTCTGCCCTCTGCCCTCCGCCCCCCCCCCCCCCCCCCGGTACCCGCCTCCTTGGCCGAGCGCTGAGCCGAGCTGAGCTCACTCCACCCGGAGCGCAGCGCGGCGGCTGCGGCGCCAAACTTTGTAGCGCGAAATTTAAGCATAAGTTTAACCGCGCGCGTCGTGCGGCACCAAGCTGCGCCGCGTCGAGCCGTGTTCCATCATTATGGCATTCCTCGGCTCATGGCGCAGGCTGGAGGTGTGCGGCGCTGGGCGTGCGACCCGGGCGCGTGGGTGTGACTTGCGAATGAGGTTCAAGGATTTAAATTCACGCCCGTAAATCGCGGGGAGGACAAATAAAAAATATATGTTTTTAAAAGTAGTGGACGAGTTATTCACCCTCTGGCGCCCGCCCCCGCCGCCCCCACTGCCCCCGCGTTGGCCCCCTCCGGCTACGCTGCTCTGCACTCGGCCCCGCGCTTGCCATCCGCACAAATAATAATATATTCCCTGAACGGCACTCATCCGTGCAGTCACTCCCCGCGCCGCGCCGCCTCCTCTCCGCTCGACAACTGGAAGAGGTCTCTGCCCTGGCAATAAATCTAGTAGCAAACCCCCCGCCACCCCCGCGCTGCCAACATGCCCACCACACTGCAGCGCGCTCCACGCGCTCGTGTAGGGGTCCGGCGCCGCCCCCGCCGCCCCCGACCACCCCTGCGGCCACCCCCGCGGCCCACGCACCTTCCCATCAGCTGGTACTGGACCCCCACAGGGACCCCCACAGGGACCCCCACAGGGACCCCCTCAGGGACCCCCACAGGGACCCCCACAGGGACCCCCACAAGGACCCCCACAGGGACCCCCACAGGGACCCCCACAGGGACCCCCACAGGGACCCCCACAGGGACCCCCACAGGGACCCCCACAGGGACCCCCACAGGGACCCTCACAGGGACCCCCACAGGGACCCTCACAGGGACCCCCACAGGGACCCCCACAGGGACCCTCACAGTGACCCCCACAGGGATCCCCACAAGGACCCCCACACGGACCCCCACACGGACCCCCACAGTGACCCCCACAGTGACCCCCACAGGGACCCCCACAGGGACCCCTACAGGGATCCCCACAGGGACCCCCACCCCACAGGGACCCCGCCGCTCCGCTCTCGTTCCGCCCGGGTCACCCGTGGCATTTAGGGGAGAGCCCCCCCCCCCCCCTCCCCTCGACGCCCCCGGCGGCCCCTCGGAGCATTCCCTGTTAAGGGCGTGTCCCGTCGTGTTATGGCTAAGCAACCAGTAGTGAGGTTCGCCCCAGCCGCCCCCAACCGCCCCCAGCCGCCCCCCGGCCGCCCCCTCCTCCCAGACGCCGCCGCCGTGGCGTGCAGCGCTGCGCGCGCGGTGACCGACTGTACTGACTGCGGCGCCAAATGGGCGCGGCAAAGCGTTCGAAAGTGGCAGCCAGTGGCAGCCAGTGGCAACGCGCGCCGCGGCGGTGTCTGTTGCGCCTCGAGTAATGAGGGTTGTTGCCCTGGAGAGGGGGCCGCCGGTGCCGTGATGCGATTCCGATGCGGCGGCCGCGGCCCCGGCCCGGCGCACTGTAGCGTCACGTGACACCGCGTCGGGACGCCGCTCTCCCCCCGGCCGCTGCCGGCAGCCAACGCTCGCGTTGCAGGGAGGATCAGTGGCGGCGTGGCTGCCAGAGCGGGGACCGACCGAGAATTAGCAGGCGGTGGCTAAGGGGCGGGGGGGGGGCGGGGGCGGCGGGGGCGGCCAGCGAGCGCCACCGAGGCCTCCCAGCGTCACATACCTCTCCTGACATAATTCCACGCCGCAGCCAGAAAGGAGGGGAAGGGAAGTTTAATTCCAGCGGCTGCCGTCTTTCGCCTTGTTCTCAGCGCCGCCGCTTCTGCTCAGCTGCCAGCCTGGAGCCTGGAGCCGGGAGCCAACCGAAAACTTTATCAAGTGCAGCGCTGCCGTGTCCGCGACTGCAGCGCGCAGCGGGGGTGTGTTCAGGTGTCGCGCCGGCCGGACGGGCAGACCGACCAGCCAGCCATATCTTTCTTGCCCGTTTCTTTTCTAATTTTAGCGAAGTTGCACACCAAGTTGGTCGCCGCGGAAATTAATTTTTTTTATCGCGCGCTCGCACGATGCTTTTCTTGCCTCTCTCTTTCTTTCTCTCTCTCTCTCTCTCTCTCTCTCTCTCTCTCTCTCTCTCTCTCTCTCTCTCTCTCTCTCTCTCTCTCTCTCTCTCTCTCTCTCTCTCTCTCTCTCTCTCTCTCTCTCTCTCTCTCTCTCTCTCTCTCTCTCTCTCTCTCTCTCTCTCTCTCTCTCTCCCTCTCTGACCCATTCACACAAGCAGAGACGAGGGATGCTAGAGAGAGAGGAGGGGGGCCGGAAGTGCGATGATGACTGAACAAGCTGACAAAGGGGGCAGGGGGCCCGATGGCCTTGCGGCTGCTCCTGCAGGCGTCCCCGGAAATGAACACGGGGAAGAAAGAAGCGCTGCGCGGAAAAATCGCCGCCGTTTCGGTTGATTTTTGAGTAGTCTGCGTGGAGGCCTAGTGGAGCCAGCGGTGCTCTGCGCTCCCGGCGCCACACGCAGCCCAGCGGCGCGCAAAGCACCCTCTGACATTATTCATAAGGGGACGAAAATCTTCCTTAAGACTTCTGGACTGCTACTCCTGATGATGATAGTGCTGACTTATGCCGGATCCAGCCCCAGCGCCCAGAGCCACTCCGCCGCCCGGGGAACCCACACTGCCTGCCATACTACTTGACAAGTTCCCGGATGTTTTACAAGTGCACTACCTAAATATGCAAACAACTGCGATTACGGGTTTGCTGGAGGAGCCCCGTGTACTCACACCGCGCGGTGATCGCGCACGCGCGCTCACACACAGACACTTACAAACACACACAGCCTATATCCATATTCATGGCTGCATTAATGCCTCGCCGTGTCTTCGCATGCCCGCACTCCTTCACCCCGCACGACCCCTTCCCGTGTACAGCAGACGAGTTGTCGTTCGCCCGCTCACCACACTGTCAAAATTTTGTGCTACGAATCTTCCTATCATTGAAATTTAATTAAAAATTAAAAATTCCGAGAACCTTTTTGAAAAACTAGGTTTTATAATACGCTGATCATTGTTCCCGTCCTCTCATAAAATGAAAGAATTGCGGTTTTCTAAATTTTCACGAGAAATCGGAGAAAATCCCAAACAATTTGTGCTGCAGATTTGCCTTTCAATTTGTTGGAAAATTAAAAAAAAAAAATACAATGCACTCGCCGTTCCCCGCCGTCACAGTGCTCCCAAATGCTCTCTGATGTGAACGCCTGCGAGGTAGGCAAGCCCGTCGGGTGCAGGAGTTGTGCAGTGTTGCCTAGTGCCTCGATCGCAGGCGCTCGACGCGTTCTTCTCTTAGCCATATATTACCGTCCCTTTCTGTTGCTCAGGGAAAATAAGGTACAGTTTTCTGAGAGCCACGGCTTGCGAGTGCGTTAGATTCTCGGCGAGCGAGTTATCAAACTGAAAATTATTATTCGAGGTGGTCTGCAGTTTTCTTTACTACCCGTTCCTTTGAAATATATTGGTAGGACTCCTGCACTGTAGGACAAGTGAGGGTTTCCGACACCGCGATCCGCGATGCTCCCCTTTTACTCCTGCATTTAATAAATCAGCCCCTGCTGGTGCTAATAGATAAAAAAAAAAAATCCTTATTTAAATAGGAAGCAGATGATACCAACTCCAAATGTCTTCCAGTTTCTTAAGGGTTTTTAGGAAGTGTGTGTGGAAGGAGAACTTATCTTTTGTTGTATTATGAGGGAGAGCCGAAGATATTTGAAAGGAAGGGAAAGGCAATTTTTGAGCGGCGAGGCGGGTGCAGGAGCAGGGGAGCGAGTGCCTTCCTTTCCCCGCCCAGGATGGCTCGCATGGCCCGCGAGGGCAACAATGCCACGATGCGATGCGCGACAATGCGCGACGCGGATGGACGCGGACGGATACGGACGCGGCTCCCCCAACAACGAAAATACAAGCTAGCTGACACCTCTTTCTTCCATATTATTTAGTTTAGCTAGGCTATGCTAGTGCTATTTAAAGAGGTATCATCTGCTAAAAAATAAATACTCGACGACATCAGCAGACATTTATTTGCAAGGCTCGGACGGATCGGAGGCGTTGTGGCGTAGTTCTGTGAACGCGTGGACCAGACGGGGAGGAAAAAAAATGTTTTCACGTGAGACTTGTGATGAAATTCTGTATAGCGTCGCTTTCCAGTGAGGACACCGCTATTGAGGTGATCTGGTCCCACAAACACCCCCCCCCCCCACACACACACACACACACTGGGGTGAAGAAGCGACCCTCCCCGTTCCGGACCACGATAAGAACACAATCGTCGCTGGGAAAGGAATCACAAACCGCGAACGGGCCGCGAATGGCGACTCACTGAGTCTGTGCGCAGCGGGATGTCCAGCGGGGCAGCGTTATCGTTTGGGATACGGACCGCCGCCGCCGCCACCGCCGCTGCTGCTGCTGCTGCCCGCTCCTTTTCTGCGGTCTTCCGTCGCGGGTAGGAAGAAAAACGAAAAGAGGAAAAAAGGGACGTAAATGCGACCAGAAAGCAGACAATGATGACCTGAGCCCACAAGCAGCGCCGCGTGCTCTATAGGTCAGCATTCCCCTTGAGCTGTCCAAGCTGCGGACGGCGGCGGAACCATATCTTCGACGTAACTTCACACGGAGAAAAAAGACTAGTGGCCGCAATTAATTTTTCAGTTAATTTCCACACAAGCAGAAATTTTTTGTTCTGAGAACCAAAACTTTGCTGGAGGGATCTATTTCTTAGTTGAACCAACGAAAAGTCAGTTGCTTCAACGGAAAATTACTTTTGTTTGGAGCAACTAACTTTTCGTTGGTTAACTAACAACTTGTTCCCCTAACAAAATTTTAGTTCTCAGTACCAAACTTAGTGCTTGTCTATGGAAATCAAATGACAACATTAGTTGGGAGCACCAATCTTTTTCCTCCGTGCAGGTCCAGTCAGTTCCACCTGGAAAGTTATGTTCTCACGCGTACGCGACAACAGGGGGCTGCACGCCATACAGCGTTCACTCATCGAACGTGCCGGCGGCAGCCATGTCTCACCTTGTCTCGGATGCCCTCCCTCCGTGCCCGTGCACTTCAGCACGTCGTCCTACATGATGTGTCGCTAGCGGTGCTCTCCGCTCTCCTTACGGGGCTTCCATTATAGCCGATGTTTGCTGGCACCATCCCAGCGGCGCGTCACGGCCCACAGCAGCATGCCGCCGCCGGCGCCGCTGGTGTGAGGCGGCGGCGGCATGCTGCTGCGGGCGGCAGTAGCCCTTTACGCCCGCCCCGCGCCGCCGCCGCACTGCCGTAAATAAACCAAATATTTGGCCGCGTGAGCAGCAGCCGGTGTCGCCAGCGTCCTGCTGACGAACGCGGCATCGCCTCATCTGCGGAGCGGCGGGACAATGGTGGCGACGACGGGCCGCCAGAAAGAGAGAGAGAGAGAGAGAGAGAGAGAGAGAGAGAGAGAGAGAGAGAGAGAGAGAGAGAGAGAGAGAGAGAGAGAGAGAGAGAGAGAGAGAGAGAGAGAGAGAGAGAAAGAGAGAGAGAGAGAGAGAGAGAGAGAGAGAGAGAGAGAGAGAGAGAGAGAGAGAGAGAGAGAGAGAGAGAGTGGATGCAGCTTCATGCCCCCCGTATTAGTAGAGCGCGCCTGCGAATTCGTGATGAGAATTCATTAAATTGATCGCACAAGAAATTTCAGCCTGTGAGGGAAAGTTGAGCGTCTCTGGTGCGGTGGCTGCGGTGGCTGCGGCTAGGGGGCTGGTTAGTCCCTTCATGCCGAACCCAGCGGACGATAAATCAAGTTTGCGGGGGAGGCTAGGGAAGGGCGGGCGGGGCGGCACCGGCCAGCACAGCCAGTACCGGGCGAAGGTGCCGAGTGCTGGGCCTCCTCTCTCGCTCCCTCCTGGGGAGAGTAACCCGCCTCCCCCCAGAGGACGTGCTTGTGTGAGAAAGAGACAGACATAATCGAGAGACGCCGACCATTGGTGGTCGTTAATTCAGCCGAATAATCCGGAAATTGGTTAATCTTGATTCGGCGGCCAGTGCGTCACCCCCGGCCAGCCCACCCCTCGTGAGACGTGGGGTTTTCATCATTCCACTGACCCCTCATTACCTGCGTTCGTTTATTCCTTTCTGTCAGTCACAAAGGGCTGAGTGGGTGCGGGCAATATATTTTGTTTCAAAGCAATATTTTTTTTTTGCCAGTATTTCTGCGCGACGTCGTACTTTGTGGTAAAGCGATCGTTTAGCGTGAAGAAACTGCCTGCTTGGCTCGTGACAGCAGGCGAGCACAAGAATGTGCAAGAGTGAGAGAGAGGGGGAGGAGGGACGGAGGGAGAGATGGCAGGAATATAGATGGACGAGCGAGGAGGATGACAGAGTTGACGAAAGGAGGCGGAAGGGACTGGACGCTGTGACAGTCGCTGATGGAACATTGGCAAGCGGAGGGGACGGCCTATTGTCTGTCAGTCAACCCTTCCCCTCCCCTCCACCAGCAGTGAGTGTTTTGTCACCGAGGCTGCACCTCTCCGCACCGGCGCTAGGCACCTTCTGCCCTCTCACTGCGACTCTCTTCTGAATGCGAACCTGAAGTTCCATCTCGTGGATCAGTCGGGATCCATTATCTGGCCGCCCCCAGCCGGAGCCTCTGGGCCGTGCCGGAGCGAGAGAGGGAGGAGGGAGGCAGCTTCCTTCCCCCTTGCAGACCTCTAGCCACGTGCACATTTCAGCGAAACAAATAATATCCTTCCCTTTGCTGTTCCCGCCTCCCGCCCCGCCTCCCGCCCCGCCTCCCGCCTCGCCCCCTGCCCCCGCCGTGGCGTGCTGTGCCGTCCTTGCCGTTGTCTCTCCAATCTACTTACTGTCGCCTTGGAATCCATCCAGACGCGTCATGACTTCTTTTCACTTTCCCCGCCTGCCTCCCTGCAGTGGTGATGCGCCCGAGACGGTTGGCCCTGGATGTGCGGCCGAGGCCCAGGACCCCTCAGGGTCCTCCGGAGTCCTCCGGGATCCTCCGGGAAATGGCCGAAGCTGACATAAAACTTGGGGTGCATGTGTTTCGCTGCAATGTCTGGCCATCTCGCGCTGATGGGGCAGGGCCGCGGGGCCGCGGGGCCACGGGACCCGAGCAGACAGACATCCGTCTGGAAAAGGGGACGTCTGCTTCCCGTGGCCGCCGCTCTGATGGAGGCGGAGGCAGCCGTGGGTGCAGCTGGACGGCAGTCTGGTCTGGTTGCAGCTTCGTTGTGATGAGGAATCTGCTGCAAACCCCGAGTAACCCCCGAGCGCCGGCGAGGGCCACACGCCCTGGCCTGCCGGCCACGGACACTTGCATAGTATTGTCCGGGCCCTGCCGGAGCCACCCGCAGCCACCCGGAGCCACCCGGAGCCACCCGGAGCCACCCGGAGCCACCCGGAGCCACCCGGAGCCACCCGGAGCCACCCGGAGCCAGCCGGAGCCACTCGGAGCCACCCGGAGCCAGCCGGAGCCACCCGGAGCCGGCCCCCCGCAGCCAAAGCGGTCTGACACAAATGACTCGGAACAGCACAGAGAGATGGTGCGGCCTGCTAGCTGGGCCGGGCTGCAGGATTTGAGTCACGAATAGCGCGGCCAGCCGGCAGTTCTAGCCGGCCTGGGCATAATTATTGCGCCCGCGAATACAGTGAAGCTAGCATAGATGTTCACTCCCCCCCTCCTCCTGCCTCACACCTTCCCGCTTCGCCCCTCCCCCCGCCCGCGCCTCTCGGGCCGATAACATCGCGACATTAAAGTTTATGAGAACAAGAGTCTCCCTCCGCCACGCCAAAGAGAATTCCCAGGGGCTGCGTTCGCGCCAGCAGACGGGACGGAACCAGGGACAGAGCTGGGGGCCGGGGGCCAGACCGCCCCTTGCATGGGACCGCTTTGCGCACCGCTTTGCGTGTGATCTGTGTAACTGAGAGGGAGAATGACGGGAGACAGGGAGCGAGGGGGCGCGGTAGCTGAGGGAGAGAGAGAGACGGAGAGAGAGAGGCACGCATCGCTGACAGTGTCGTGGAACGACGGGGGCGTTGCCGGTCCTGGCCTCGCATCACTCGGAGAAAAACTGTCACAGAGGGAGGGAAAGGGAATATGAAAAATAAAAAGAAGAAAAGAGAGATAGAGAAAAGAGGAAACGGAAGGGAGCGGCCGGCGGCCGGTGGCGTGGGGTGGGGGGGGGGGGGGCTGTTACTGGGTCACTTCGGACATGGACGTCATGACGAGGTTGCGGTATAAGTAAGTCGATAAGGATTGCCGGGCGTCGAGACAAGAATAAGGAAGGGACAGTGCGGAGGGTGAGGTCCGGGGCGGGGAGGGGTCGGGGGATTCGGACAGGGTCGCCCTATTTCTTCAAAGTGTTGGCGGAAACGCGACGACGGGGCCGCCCTGCTGCTGGGGTGGGAGGGGCGGGGGCATCGTGGGGTGGATGACTGGTTAGGTTAGGTTAGGTTAGGCCACCCTGGCTGGGGTGGGAGGGGCGGGGGCATCGTGGGGTGGATGACTGGTTAGGTTAGGTTAGGCCACCCTGGCTGGGGCATCGTGGGGTGGATGACTGGTTAGGTTAGGTTAGGTTAGGCCACCCTGGCTGGGGTGGGAGGGGCGGGGGCATCGTGGGGTGGATGACTGGTTAGGTTAGGTTAGGTTAGGCCACCCTGGCTGGGGTGGGAGGGGCGGGGGCATCGTGGGGTGGATGACTGGTTAGGTTAGGCGTAGCAGAGCAGAGGTTAGGCCAAGCCTTGTCGAAATTTAAGAGACATAGACCTGGAAATATTGGTGTATGACAACAAGTTTCCTCGAGTGACCCCCTGCTTCCGGTCTGCCCCCAGGGTCCCGGCTGACGTCGGGCTCGCGGCAGTACATGGCGGCCGAGGACTCGGAGTCGGTGGCCGCCATCTGTGAGCGCGACATGCACTCGCTGCACCGGAACGTGCCCGCGCTGCGCCGCACCGACGTCGACACCTCCGCCATCCGCCACCACTTCTACCCCGACGGCGGCTGGGGCTGGGTAGTCTGCGGGGCCGCGCTCACCGCCCACGGCCTGTCCTCGGGGCTGCTGCTGGCCTGGGGGGCGGCTGCGCCCCTCGCCGTCAAGCACCTCCACGCCAGGACCATGGACACGGGTGAGTCCAGCAGCTACTAATTATGCCGAGGCCGACCCCGCATGTTTGTTTGTTTAACATCCATACGAAAAGAAATCAATCACGTCGGACAGTCATTGTGAGGGATTCTCCGACGAAAACTTTCCATCCCCCTCTTGGCGCGCGCTTTCCCACTTTCTCTCTCCCTCTCTCGCCAAGGGCAGCTCCTTCATCAACTTTTCAAACTTGACCGGCCGGCTGTTTGGCCCTGGCCCGGCTCCGACCGGCTCTTCGGACTCTGGTCCTCCCTCCCCCGTCCCCCACCCCCCTCACACCACAGGGCGCCACAGGGCGTTTCTCTGGCCACGAACCCTCCGCTTTTGAAAAGTGTTTTAATTTCACTGGCTGCCCCGGGGTTGTTCGCGGCGCAGAAGTAGTTGGCTGCAGACATCAGCGGCTCTGCAGAAGACGGCTGCGTTTCGAAATTCGCGCGAGTTTGTTTGTCGTGCGGTGAGATGTCTCTGCTGCGGTCGAGTTGTGGGGTGTAGTGCTTCGCTTTTATGCCTTCTATATACTTCTCCCGACTTCCGAGTTGCCCGACAAAGCAATTGCTGTAAAACGATCTGGAGTTGTTTTTTTTTCTTTGCGTATGCTGACCCCGTTTTTTTCCCTCCAGTAACCTCTTTATTATACATTGTCTGCCGCAGCGTGGCTGGGGTGCTCAGCGCTGTGCTCATCGCTGTTGGTGACGCCGCTGGTGGTGTCGCTGTGCCGCCGCAAGTCCACGCGCCTCACAGCCGTGTTCGGCGGCCTCATCATGGCCCTCGCCTTCCTCTTCACCTCGTTCGCCCAGCAGCTGCACCAGGTGTCCGTCAGGTCAGTCATGTACTTGTCAAGTATCTTGGAGGAGAAGCTGAGTAGATGTTTTCGCAGCGTAGACCCAATGGAGCCGCCCTCCCCTCCCCCGCTGCGCGCTCTGACGCGGTGATTTCTCCGCCTGAACATATATGTCCGGGCAGGGCAAAGACCCCTCGTCCTCGTGGTACACGCCGTTTGGCTCCCGATCTCTCCCTCGCGTGCACGCGCACACGCACGCACACGCGCGCACACACGCAGCACTGTAGTCGCCAGCCCCTGCTAGAACACTCAGCAACACGTGTTGCTATTGCAGTGATGTCATTGGGGGGGGGGGGGGGCGAGAGAGGGGCGAAAGGCATTTCCAAACGGAGGGACAGAGAAGCAGCGCCTAAAGGTACAGCAATGAACGTTTTGAGGGTGCGAGTTCGAGCCGGGGAGCCGCGGGGACGGGGGTCGTGGAGGATGAAAAAGGGGTGGGAAGGGGTGGTGGGTGGTAGGCAGGAAGTGGTATAGAGTACTCAACAGCGAAAAACGCTTAGGGCACCATAAATCTGGGTGTGAACGCCTTATGCCCCCTTCGCCCCCTACGCTTGCCCCCCCCCCCCCCCCCCTTTCCCTTTTTCTCCGCCCGCAACACTTGCCATATATCGCGCGCCTAAAAGCGCGTGAGATGACGTTTGTGAAGTTTGCGGCGCTGTGCGACTGCTTGTGCCCTAGGCTCCGAGGTTTTGCGGGCCGTCTGCTGGTGCCAGGCTGCGCCAGGCTGTGTCATATGCTGTGCCCTGCTGTGCCCTGCTGTGCCCTGCTGTGCCCTGCTGTGCCCTGCTGTGCCCTGCTGTGCCCTGCTGTGCCCTGCTGTGCCCTGCTGTGCCCTGCTGTGCCCTGCTGTGCCCTGCTGTGCCCTGCTGTGCCCTGCTGTGCCCTGCTGTGCCCTGCTGTGCCTTGCTGCGCCCTGCTGTGCCCTGCTGTGCCCTGCTGTGCCCTGCTGTGCCCTGCTGTGCCCTGCTGTGCCCTGCTGTGCCCTGCTGTGCCCTGCTGTGCCCTGCTGTGCCCTGCTGTGCCCTGCTGTGCCCTGCCCTGCCGTGCTGTGCATGTGCGTGGACGAATCTGAGCAGCGGGTGCCTGAGTTCGGGGGGGGGGGGGATTCAGACCTTTTACTACTTTCTGTGCAATAAGAGAATGCAATGTGAACCGCGATGAGCCGTGCTCTGCGCGGGCGGGGGCTCCGGGAAGAAGCACAAGTATTTTCCGTGCGGCTGGAGAGCGGGGAGGGAAGGGGTGTGCGGTGCGGAGACGATAGCAGAGCGCAAAGCAGGGTAAGTTAGGGGAGGCAGGTGGGAGCGAGGGTCCTGAAATCACACCTGCGCGCCTCCAGGCACCCCCTCCTCCTTCCCGCCGTGAGACCCCCCGCACGGCCGGTAGCGTGTGTCGTGCCGCCGCTGCCACTGCCGCTGCCACTGCCGCTGCTGCTGCTGCCGCCGTCCCTACCGCAGCCGCTACGCTCCCCAGACGGGATGGTGGCTGACTGATGACACCGCGGGCTATGAGGCTCTGCCTAGGCTCTGCCGGGCCACGAGCAGCACAAGCAGCCCAGCAGCCCCGTCATCCACCCGGAAACAAATGTGTGTCAACACAACCACATTGGAGTGCCAGTTCAAAGGCCTGCCTCCCCTCAAACCTCCCCCCAAAAAGAAATAAAAATAATTCTCGCTTGCTTTTTCCCTTCTTTATTCAGACTCTAATTCTCATGTACCATATTACGCCCTCCTCGCCACCTTCATTATGATATTTTCTATTACCGCCTTCTCCAGTCCGCTTCTATTCCATCAACCCCCCCCCTCCCCCTCCCCCCCCCCCCTGTATCTCTCTCTCTCTCTCTCTCTCTCTCTCTCTCTCTCTCTCTCTCTCTCTCTCTCTCTCTCTCTCTCTCTCTCTCCCCCCCCCCTTCCCCTCTCAGAAAGGGGGTCAAAGGGCGGCTGCTTATGCCATTCTTCTTCTTTCCGCCTCCTCGCCGTGGAAATTAAGAAAAGTGAGGACTTAGTGACGCGCCGCTGCTTTCGCTAGAGATATTGGTGGGGGCAGGGATGGGGGGAGGGGCGTTGTCCGTAAATCAACGTGTGCAGCGGGAACAGCTGCTGTGGCTGCGTTGGTCCCGCTCCAGCTCAGCTCTCGGCCCTCTCGGCACCCCGCCGCAGCCGCGCCCTCGGTAAAATGAGATACAAAGAGCGACAGAGAGACCGCGTAGCCGCGGGAGGTCTTTTCTGAAAGCCATCGCAGTTACACCCACGTGCAGACTGTGGGAATGGGCCGTTCTAATAGACAAGACAGTTCGTGGTTTCGACCAAAAATTAAATTTTTCGCTTGTGTGTGCAAAGTGAATGGGAGTGGGGAAGTGAGGTCCTCCTCCCATCACTTCACTCTGCTGTCGCCGCAGGGGGAGAGGGGAGGGGCCGGGAGGGGCCCATTGTGACGTGTTTGCGACAGAACAGTACGGCACATTCTGTTTGAGTTTTATTCATCACTGTTTGCCCGATATGCCACAAAAGAAGAGAGATTGGCTCGCCACACATATGCGCCTCCCTGACCCGCGACCGAACTGAAATCCGAATTTCAGTTTTGACGGGGGGGGGGGGGAATGATGTCACTCATGACCACCTGTGAGGGCAAAATGAGGATGGCAGCGGTGGGATTCGAACCCACGCCTCCGAGGAGACTGGTGCCTTAAACCAGCGCCTTAGACCGCTCGGCCACGCTACCCGTTAGAGGAAAGAAACAAAGACTGCTCTGTGACATTGAAGCAACATACCATTCCCTTTAAAATTCGAGAGGGAAAAAATTCTGATTCCGCCCAGGATCGAACTGGGGACCTTCTGCGTGTTAGGCAGATGTGATAACCACTACACCACGGAATCCCGATGGGGTGTGCGGCGACGGCGTGTTAACTGGTCGTGTCGGTGGTCGGGCGGAGCTCAGCCGGTGGAGGGGGAACAGAGAGGAGGGGGGGGGGGCTAGAGCGGCACGGGGGGCACGGGCCACGAGGATCCACGCTTACCAGAATAAAGTAAGCCACGCGTGAAGAGCGCGCGATGCCCGCCAGGTCGTCTGTTTGTTTCCCTAGTTGTTTCAACATGACAACGCACACGTGCAAGAAACGTATTGTATGCATAATCATGGTTACAAACATGAAAAATTACGTGCATGCGTCGGGTTTGAACCCGCGCGCCACAGGCGGAAAGAGACAGGCGGCAGCAGAGTGGAAAGGTTCCGCTCCGCCTGCCTAGCAGGAGGGAGGGAGAAAGGAGATAGCCACCTAACCGCAAGCCGCTTCATAGTTGCAGACTAAACCCACCGCCCCGCCGAGGGCCGCCCCACAGCCGCTCTGCTCCCTCCAGCCACCCACTCTTGTGGCTTCGCCCTCACTCGGTGCAAAAGAGCACGGAATCCTTGCTCCTGTCTCGGTGCCCTACACTACACACAGCGCCGAGAGCGGAGGCTGCGGAGGCCCACGGAGGTCGGTGCTGCTGTGTCCGGCCGATCTGTCCAGTCGGCACCGCACCGCATGACGAGGGAGACGGGCAGGGCCGGGCAGGGCGGGGTGGTTGGTGGTTCTTCCACTTTGTCCCGATGTGAAGTTCCCTCTCGGGAGGGTGTGACGAGGCAGTCAGGCAGTCCAGTCTAGCTGCCGCTCCCCCCTTGGGACTGGCAGCCGCGGGGGCAACGATTCCCTCGGCAATCGGAAACAGTCGGCCCGTGATCACGGAGTGCCAGTGATCACGTGTTGGCACGAAAGTTGGGTGGGAGGATAGGGGACGGGAGGGGACGGGAAGGGAGGGGAGGGGCAGCAAATAACAGCCACACAGCGAGCATGGGCGGACGGACAGCACACCACAGTGTCGTCGCGAGTGAGATTTGTACGGCGTGTCAGATCGCCAGGGTAATCCGCAGGATCCCCCCCTCTCTCTCTCTCTCTCTCTCTCTCTCTCTCTCTCTCTCTCTCTCTCTCTCTCTCTCTCTCTCTCTTTCTCTCTCTCACTCTCTCTTTGGCAGAGGCGCTGAACACTAACTGGTGACAGCATATCTCTCAGCGGGAATGGAATGGTCTTCTTGGCTGGAAGACAGCCCAGCCATGCCGAGGGCGAGGCAGAGGGACTTGTCCCCCCTGAATGAGCCTAATTCTTGTCCCCGGAGGTCTCGGAAGGTCGCCGTCAGTCTCCTAAGGGCCTCTGGGGGGCTGGGGGGCGAGGAAGGCGGCGACGGGGTCGTCGCCACCAAAGCGGCGCTGAATTATTAAGAAGGAATTGAAGAGGGTACTTAGAGAGAGAGAGAGAGAGAGAGAGAGAGAGAGAGAGAGAGAGAGAGAGAGAGAGAGAGAGAGAGAGAGAGAGAGGGGGGGGGGAGCTGCAGCAAGGAGGCAGGCGTTGATGAGGACAAGGACGCAACCACTGCTTACGCTGCTGACGTTGCAGGGCGGGAGTCTATTAGGGGGAGGAGGTCAGCTGAGTTGTGTTGGTATAAAACTCTGCATTTTATGCGCATGCACGCCAGGCGTGGGTCCAGGGGAGGAGGAGGGGGGGGGGCCGCTGAGTTAATTGAAGAGGGGTTGGTTGTTCGGTGCAAAAATATAGCCAGCGGGTCTGCAGGTAACGCACCGTGGATTCTTTTCGTTTTCTCCCGCTTTTTCTCTTTGCATCACAGCAGCAAGGGTGGGAAGGGCAGAAGGGAGAAAGAAGAGAAGGTGGCCGTGGCAGAGAGGTTAGGTTTGGGGGAGGGGAGGGGACGTGGGGAATGCTGATACACGACGGACCGGTGTGGGACGGGGGAGGAAGGGGCGGCTGGGGGCGGCTCTGCTGGGGGGGGGGAGGGCGCAGGCGGCACGGCAGCGCGCAGCAGGCACGGGGACACCCCTGCGGAATATTAATGTGCCGCTGAAAACGAATGGCGCTCAATTAATGACGCTGAAACGTGATTGGTGTTCGGACGAGACAGTGGGAGCGATACTGACCGGGAGGGGAGAGGCGGTCTGACGACCGAACGGCGGCGCAGCAGACGCAGCAGACGCAGCAGCAGCAGCAGCAGCAGCAGCAGCAGCAGCAGCAGCAGCAGCAGCAGCAGCAGCAGCAGCAGCAGCAGCAGCAGCAGCAGCAGCAGCAGCAGCAGCAGCAGCAGCAGCAGCAGCAGCAGCAGCAGCAGCAGCAGCAGCAGCAGCAGCAGCAGCAGCAGCAGCAGCAGCAGCAGCAGCAGCAGCAGCAGCAGCAGCAGCAGCAGCAGCAGCAGCAGCAGCAGCAGCAGCAGCAGCAGCAGCAGCAGCAGCAGCAGCAGCAGCAGCAGCAGCAGCAGCAGCAGCAGCAGCAGCAGCAGCAGCAGCAGCAGCAGCAGCAGCAGCAGCAGCAGCAGCAGCAGCAGCAGCAGCAGCAGCAGCAGCAGCAGCAGCAGCAGCAGCAGCAGCAGCAGCAGCAGCAGCAGCAGCAGCAGCAGCAGCAGCAGCAGCAGCAGCAGCAGCAGCAGCAGCAGCAGCAGCAGCAGCAGCAGCAGCAGCAGCAGCAGCAGCAGCAGCAGCAGCAGCAGCAGCAGCAGCAGCAGCAGCAGCAGCAGCAGCAGCAGCAGCAGCAGCAGCAGCAGCAGCAGCAGCAGCAGCAGCAGCAGCAGCAGCAGCAGCAGCAGCAGCAGCAGCAGCAGCAGCAGCAGCAGCAGCAGCAGCAGCAGCAGCAGCAGCAGCAGCAGCAGCAGCAGCAGCAGCAGCAGCAGCAGCAGCAGCAGCAGCAGCAGCAGCAGCAGCAGCAGCAGCAGCAGCAGCAGCAGCAGCAGCAGCAGCAGCAGCAGCAGCAGCAGCAGCAGCAGCAGCAGCAGCAGCAGCAGCAGCAGCAGCAGCAGCAGCAGCAGCAGCAGCAGCCCACCCGAGCGCCGCGCACAGCCCCTGTAGTCCACCCCCGAGTCTGCCACTGCTGTTGGATGAGAGCGGCATGAGTCGCCGCTCCATACTGAGCTGTAGACGTAGCGCTTTCTGGCGGTAACGACGCGCCGGCCGGGACGTTTGCTTTCGGAAAAGGATTCAAATACCTGCCGGTCTTGTCTGTTTCAGCTACGGCGTGCTCCTGGGCGTGGGCGCAGCCATGGTGCGCGAGGCCTCCTCCCTCATGCTGGGACAGTACTTCAAGCGGCGCCGCGCCGCCGCCGAGTTCCTCATGCAGTCCGGGGTCGGCCTGGGCATGGCCACGTTCGCCGCCTTCTACGCGGACACCGTCGGGTGGGTGCTCACCGGTGCGGGACGAGGAGCCCCCCCCCCCATTCCCGATCCGTGCACCAGTTGAAATCATCGTGGACGTTACGTGAAGCGAAGCCCCACTGTTGTCTCTTACTAGTCTGGTCCCTGTTGCAGGCGGCTGGGCTGGCGGCTGGGGCTGCAGGCGGCCACGGGGCTGGTGGCGTCGGGCTTCTTCGTCGGCATCCTGTACCGGCCCGCATCCCTGTACCACCCGCAGCGGCGCGCCATCTCCCACCTCAAGGCGCAGCGCAAGCGCGTCAAGCACAAGAAGGCCCTGCGGCCGCCGCGGCCGCCGCTCATCGACTTCACGCCGCTGCAGTCGCGGGCCGTGCGCCTTCTGCTGGCGGCCGCTGCTGCCGCCGCCGCAGCCGCCTACACGCCCGCCTTCTACCTGGTGGGTGCTGCTGCAGGTGCTGCTGCAGGTGCTGCTGCAGGTGCTGCTGCAGGTGCTGCTGCAGGTGCTGCTGCAGGTGCTGCTGCAGGTGCTGCTGCAGGTGCTGCTGCAGGTGCTGCTGCAGGTGCTGCTGCAGGTGCTGCTGCAGGTGCTGCTGCAGGTGCTGCTGCAGGTGCTGCTGCAGGTGCTGCTGCAGGTGCTGCTGCAGGTGCTGCTGCAGGTGCTGCTGCAGGTGCTGCTGCAGGTGCTGCTGCAGGTGCTGCTGCAGGGGCTGCTGCAGGTGCTGCTGCAGGGGCTGCTGCAGGGGCTGCTGCAGGGGCGCCAAGACGATCTGAAGACGGTGGTGCAAGCTGTCGAACCTCCCTCCCTTTTTACCCTCGAACCTACCTTCTCCCACCCCCCCAACCCCCGTTTTTTCTGCGCAGCAAACAAAAATATTCTTTTCCACCCAACACCTGATTGAAACAGTAAAATGCATGAAATTCTATCGTTTGTGCGTGAATATGTAGTACATCGTGTACTGTTTCAGCCCCCTTCGACCAGCCAGTTGGTCTGTGGCCCTGAGGCCACTCCCTCGCGGATTGAGAGGGAGGTAGGATGCCCAGATCGTACACGGCCGAACCCGATTGTACTCTACCCAGCAAGCCGAGTAGGTGTTGCCCGATTACTCCAGATTCCGAGGCCTTACGCTTGAAAAATGTAGAAGGCCGAACCCTAGACCTCTACATCTAACTTCTGCCGGGTCTTGGCAAGCACCATTCCCCTGCTCGGGCGTCGAACCACTGAGTCAACTAGTGTATTCAACCTCCGGGGAATGGCCGCGGCCCAACGTCCGCGGTCACTCAGACAACACATTTTGAACACGTTCTTTTGGTATATTTTACCCACCATCCTCGGTCGGCAGACTTCAGAAAATTTTTTACTCCGGCAAAGAGTTGAACCCCGAACCTTGCCGTCATCGACCGGCCCGCTAGCCCACTACGCTACGGAGCTGTGGAGGGAGGGAGAAGCGCGTTGTTGATACTTTAGCCACTGTTGTCCCGCAGAGAGCAAAACCGTTAGCTTTTTAAATTTTTAAATTTTATAAAAGAAAAGATGTCTCCCTTCCCTTTCCCTCTTATCTTCTTTCTGTCCTCACCTTTTCGCTTTCTTTCTTCTCTCCCTCCCTTTTCCTTCCTCCCCCAAACTTCCTCCTCCCTCTATCTAATCTACCCACCCCTACCGCTACCATTTCGGAATTGTTGCCTTTCTTTCCCTTTCCTTCTCTTCTCTCTCCTTCCTCCCCCTTCTTTTCTATCTTTTCTTTCCTTTTTCTCTTTTTCCCTCTCCTCTCCTCCCTCCCTTTCGCCCTCTTACCTCCCTCCCTTTTTCGCTGGTGATGCGCGTGCACCACCGTCGACCCCTTCTTGGCGCTACTGTGCTGCTGCAGGTGCTGCTGCAGGTGCTGCTGCAGGTGCTGCTGCAGGTGCTGCTGCAGGTGCTGCTGCAGGTGCTGCTGCAAGTGCTTCTGCAGGTGCTGGTGCAGCCAGTGCAGCAGCTCGGCTCTCAGTCGCGCACCCAACCTCCCCTCACGCATCTCGCTTCCGGCTCTCCCTTCCGAACAATATAACTTTATTCATGTACCGGCGTGGCCGCGGCCGCGGCGCCTCGTGGCTTTGGGAAGCCAGGCACGGCGTGGCGCGGCAGCCTTGATGTATTCTTCTGTGTGGAGGCGATTGGTTTCCGCCAGCGCAAGCAGAGCGCAGTGCGCAGCGGCAGCAGCAGCGGGCCGCCGCTGTTTTTTATTTCCTCTCGCTTCGCCTCTCCTCTCTGCGCGGACAGTGAGGGGAGGGCGCCAAATCGCGGTGTGGCCCGCGTGGCCCGAGCCGAGAAATGGATACTGGTACGGGATGGACACGAGACGGAGAATGATTGATTGAGGAAACGTCGTAGGGAAAGGAGGGGGCTGTGTAACGGCGGGATATGAGAGCATTGGAAGCGACGCCGTCAGCACCGCCGCCCATGCGTCGACTCAGGACTCAGGGTCTGTCAGTCTGTCAGGAGCGCCACGCGTCAGGTGCCCTCAGCGCCCTCAGCTGCTCAGTAGCTACCGTTGATTCGGTTGTTCGGTTGACAGAACGGGAGGTGGGAGGTGCTGTTTGGGCTGCTCACCTTCGCGGCGTTGTCGTTGTTCGAATTTCCAGGGTCGTGTCATGGGATTACCATTTTATTTTATTTTTCAATGACGAAACCTTGGGGTTGGTCCGAACGTATCATGCCCCAGAAAAATGGTTGCCAGAGGGACAACACGGACGAATAGAATAGTACACTCCGCTGCGCCTGCTGACGTTTCCGGAAACGACAAGAAGATGAATGAATGAATGAATGAATGAATGAATGAATGAATGAATGAATGAATGAATGAATGAATGACAAACTCTGGACCAACGCAATCACCACTGCGCATGCGCGGACGCGAGTTTCAGTTTCAGAGTTTCATCAGAACAAAGTCCGCTATGCATGCGCAGTAGAGATCAGCCCTTGTTATTCACTTTATCTTCTTGCCGTTTCCGGTGACGTCTGCAGTCGCAGCGGAATTGTGGTTTACAACACACGTTGAAGACGATGCACAGGGATCTCACCCGAGCAGTCTTCGCTCTAGAGGCCTGGACCGGTCAATAGACCATCGTTAACTTGAGACACCCAAAACAACCCCCCGCCCCTGCGTTTTGTTGCTGTTGTTATCATTGTTTATTTATTTATGTCAGGAAAAGTTTTGTCCTATATGGAAGGCCTAAAATTAGTACGATTTTTTTAAAAATTACTCTGAATTTGAAATTTATAGTTTATAATCAAAAGCGGAGTTATTTCCCGTTTGGACCAGACTTGACCATACTTTTGATGGTTTCCAGGGCCTGCAGGCATCCAAGGAGGGCGTCCCCGAGGCCAGCGTGCGCCTGCTGCAGACCATCCTGGGCTTGGGCACCGCGCTGGGCTGCTACATGGCGGGGGCCATCACCTCCAGGGGCAGCGACCAGTGCCTCGTCTCAAGGCAGAACCTCGCCCAGACGTCCCTGCTTGGCGTCGGTCAGTTTTCTTTTCATCGCGGGCCCGATCGTCGGGCCGGACCGCTCGGACCACTGAGCCGCAGTCGCAACACATTCGTGTAGAAGGGTTGCCTACCCTTGGTCCGCAGGCGCTCGGACTCTCGGAGAGCGGAGATACCCCAGCGCAGCGCCCAGCGCGCCGTAGCGAGGAGTATCGTCGCATCGGAGAGTACGGAGTGTAGGATTGGTATGATGGCTCTATGGTTGGTTCTGTCGGTTGCAGCCCTGTCCCTGCTGGCCCTGGGCTGGGTGACGGGGTACCCCGGCTACGTGCTGGTCACGTGGCTGTACGGCACCAGCCTGGGCGGCACCCTCTACTCCCTCAAGATGTTCACGATGGAGCGGGTGCGGGCGCGCTACTTCTCCCGGACGTGGGGCTTCGTGCAGGGGGCGCAGGCGTTGCCCGTGCTAATCGGGGTGCCCGTCACAGGTGAGGCTTATTGTGTTGGGCTGCGAGAGGGGAGCCATCGGTTACTGACTGAACTGGTCCTTCCTGGTTCTGGCCTCGGCAGGCTACATCAACGAGAGCAACCCCCGGTGCGGCTACTACTTCTCGCTGGCGTGGGCGCTGGTCGGCGCCGCCCTGCTCCACTTGTCGGGCTGGCCCGACCCGGGCTCCAACATCACAGGGGACTGCGACCCATGCGCGTGCCCGCCGGCGGGGCCTGGACCGGGCCCGCTGGGCGCCCTGGGGCCGCTGGGCCCGCTGGGGCCGCTGCCTCTCGGCGTCGGAGGGCCGCCGCTGACGGCTGCGACGGCGGGACCGCTCGGCGGCCACCTGCACCACTTCCACCCCGCAGCCACGGCGGCCTTCGCTGGACAGCACCAGCACAACGCGACCATGTTCGGGGTCGGGGCGCCGTCGCCGTGCCTCCAGTACCCGCTGGCGTGCGACCTGCCGCCGCCCACCATGCCGCTGCGGGCGACGAGGTCCGTGCCGGAGGGGCTGTACCGGCCGCCGGGCAGGCACGTCACCGTCATCGAGCAGATCACCACGTCGGTGTAGTGTGCCGTCGACGTCGGCCCCGGCCCTCGCCCCGTCGGTGTGGATGCAGTTTAAATTTTGGTGTCATTTTCTTAACCAGCTAATTTAAACTGAACAGACTTGCAATTTTTTTATTTTATTTATAAATGTCCAATACTGGCTGGAAGTTAATTTGAAATTTTTCTCTCTACATCAGTTGTTGTATTGGATGTAAAGTGCAGCAGAATCTCTTCAATGCGATGTTCTAAACCTTCCTGCGGGTTGGAGGGTACAGTTAATTATTAAATTAAAATTAGTTAGGTCTCCAGTAGTAAAAGAAACAATAACTATGTACTATGGGTCCAGTGCCTTGTTTAGAACAAATATTTCAGGTCTCATTAGCCGTAAGGTAAGCTACCACGGTTCTGCAGAAAAATTGTCTTGGAAATAGAAGAGCTGACTGAGGAAGTGGTTCTATTTGTGTGGAATGTTTTAAACATTACCCTAGGCAGAACCCCACCCCAGAGCGGGGACACTAGCATTGTCAACTCAATCATTCCTTTTACAACTCCAGCATACCCAAAGTTTTAATTTCAATGACTACGCCAGAACAGATATTTTAAAAGTCTTTGTTAGTTGTCTAGATCTTGAAATTCATCCTTCTTCTCTCAATCATTTTTTGATCATATGTATAGAACCTTAGTATTTCCTCTTTCCCTAATCATCTGATTAGTTAGCTTTCATTACTGCCATAATACATGTGATAAAAATCTCCTTGTTGATATATAAATAAAGTACAAATGAATTTTTGGTGGACTGTTTTCTTTATTACCTATCTACAAAATATATCACTTCACTTATGGTAGAGTTTCGAGGAAGACTGATCACAGGGAAGCAAACCAGAAAAAGGCACATTATCATAATTGCGATGGAAAATTTTGGACATATATTAACATAATAAACAGGATAAAAGTAATTGAAAAACTAAATCACTTCTTGGGTCAAAACAGGCTTAATAATAAAGAAATAGAAAAGGAAAAAGTACAGCAGCAAGTAAAGAGTCTTACTTCCACACTACCATTCAGACATGTTTGATTAATATGCAGTTAATAACACTTCGCACTGACTGACTTCAAAAAATTTCAAGTTTCTAGTATTTACATCAACATAACTCTCTTGGGGGTGGTCTACAAGGAATTTTTCCAAGAGTGAATGTATCAGCTTCATATTCTGATTTCTCTTCAGCTGAAAGTTGTGCCATTGATGTGAATAGAGTGGAATTCAAAGAGATAATACTTTGCTGGACAGGAGCGTTGTTCATATTTTGAGGAGCCCCACCAAATCCACCAAATAAACTCCCTGTGGGTTGAGCACCTGCTTGAGCTGTTCCTCCGCCAAAAACATTAGGAGTGCTGCTTGGGGGTGCACCAAACGGTGTAGCACCTTGCACAGGGTTAACAGGATTCCCACCGAATGTGTTTGGTAAAGCAAAGCTGAAGGAACCTGCACTAGCTGCAGGAGTAGCTGATGATCCTCCAAATATGCTGCCGCCACTCTGACCAACAGTAGGTGCAGCACCAAAGACTGATGATGCTGGTTGGGCTTGGGCTGCACCACCAAAGGGTGAGGCTGTCTGTTGTGCAACTGCAGCACCACCACCAAATGGTGAGGCAGCCTGTTGTGTACCACCACCGAATAAAGAAGTCTGCTGTGAACTACCCCCAAAGGGTGACTGAGGGGCACCACCAAAAACTGAAGTACCTCCACCAAACACAGTCTGCTGCGGCTGTGAGGAAGCACCACCACCGAACATAGATTTTTGAGGAGAGGTTGGTGATGCGAACTGAGACGACCCTCCAAATATGGATTGTTGGCTACTTGGTGCACTGAATGCTGGTGTTTGGGATAGGCCAAATCCTGTTGTAGAGCTTGATGATCCACCAAATATAGAATTCTGCCCTTGGGCTGCTGAAGAGCCACCAAAGACTGAAGACTGACTGGCTGCTGATGGCCAAGAATCTTGGGCCACATTACTTCCACGAGCAAAAGAAAATTGAGAGGATGGTGCTGCTGGACCCCGAGTCAAAGATTCCTGCAGATTAAAGTAGAAAAGGAAAGGGTGAATTATAATGTGGAAAAAAAAAATTTGTACTGAACAATACAATGCTATACTTTATACTTACTATTGTAGATAACGTTTCTGGATTGGGAATTTTTAAGCTATTAAACCTTACTCTTGCTTGCTGATACATCTGTTGTATCTGCTGGTTCTGGAAAAATAGATGTGTCTGATGATGTACTGAGGGAAAAAAATCTACATATTATGTATAAATTAGAACTCATACATACACAGGCATCAATGGCTCCAGTTGCTTGTGCTTGCATTTGTAAATGGCGCATTTCCTCTGGGGACAAGTCTTCTAAGCCCGGAACATTACTGTGTGTGGCTGCTGGCCAAAAATTGTAGCATGATAATGGCCACACACCACCTTTCTCAGATTCTTGTATGTCTTTAACTATCAAGTTGCTAGAGAGAAAAAATTGTTGCAAATTAATAGAGGATGGGTCGCAAATATATGAAGAAACCCAGACCAAAGAACCAAAAGAACTGGTTAAGCTACAATACCAAGTAAGATACTCATAACAGTTGAATAACAAATAGTAATAGTCCATACTTACTGAATATCTCTAGCATCTTTCATGGTAGGACGCACTGGATGATTTGCTGGAACGTTTCTTGGTGCAGTAACATTTGGTGGTGGTTGGCTACTGCGTAGAAGAGGGCTAACATATGAACCTAAACAGAAGGAGAAACAATGAATATCCGACAAATACAAGGAAATGCAAAGAAACTACTGACACAATATTTTGCATAACCAAATAAGAATATAATAGAACACAAGGTCTCTACGGGAACACAAATAACAAATTAAAAAGAGTGATACAAAAATTGCTATTTAAAAAATTCAAGCACGAGAAGACTGGGTATTTGTTTTTCTTTTCAAAAATATAGTTTGGAAATGAACTGAAGTGAGGTTAAGGTTGGTTCCATATCAACTTACTGCCATATTGCGGCGATTGATGCTCGAACCTACAGTTCTGGCCGAATTTGCATGTTCCCTGCTGGAAATATCTACACACCACCATGATTGACAAAATGTATTGATCCACAAGCAAATATTCGACCAATTTCTTAGGCCGGGGTCACCATGGACGCCATGTTGTTTTTCTTCCTTCTTCTGTCTGCTTCCTTTGAGACAGTGACATGCCCGGAATCGTTTGAATCTGGTTTGAAACCGTCGGAAAATCAAAACAGTAGCGGCGTTGCTGTTGATCTGATTTTTCACAGGGGTCAGGTCATACTTAATGTTTCGACGTTCTTCAAGGCGAAAAGTCGCGTTTCAAATGCAGATCTTTTTTATTTTCTGGTTTCCCTTTTTTTGTACAAAAATAATAAAAACAGATGTCAAGACGCCGTGTTCGGCATCCGTCCTGGGCCATTCCTTTATTTATATTTTGTGAATTGTGAGTTGTGTTGGTGTGTGCGGGGTGCGTTCCGTTCCTCGTCTCGTTACAGCCTCGTGATTTCCTTGTCCTTCTCGTTGAGCGGCATGAGCTCGTGCACGGACCCGGTGACGAGGATGGACGGCAGGGACCCCCGCGGCGGGGCGCTGCCGTTCTTCTCCGCGTCCGCCCCCATCTCCGCCTTGGTCTCCGAGCCCGAGTTCCAGGGCTGCTCCTCGGACTGGGCGAACAGGCAGTACAGGACACCGCAGACGATGACCTGCGCCGCCGTGATGCCGAACACCTTCTGCCACTGCTCCACGTTTTGCTGCCGGCAGAACCATCCGTCATTGAGGGCCGTTCAAGATACATTTTTCAGATATTTTCTTTGTTCTTTTTCTTTTTCTTGAAGAGAGTAATTTCTTACGTTTTGGAAGGTGAGCTGGCCGACGATGATGGGGGATATGAAACCGGGCAGCACCGATATCATGCCGCTAATGCCGAGGATGATGCCTGGAAGGGACGTATGGTCATCGTATCAATCACAGCACATACGGCACCGGCCAGGTTTTATCGGCCAGGCGTCAAGTGGCTGGGCATCCTTCCTGAAGGTCGCGTATAATTGCGCGCTGCGGTCTCCTTGGCTGGTTCTCTTACTCGCAAAGTTGGGGCTGATGTCGACCATGCTGGCGAGCGGCCCGGTGGACACGGAGCCGTGCGCCGCGGTGGCAGCCGTCAGGAACACGATAGCCGCCACGGCGTTGCAGTCGGAGAACGTGAGGAAGAGGATGAGCAGGCCTTGCACGACGTCGCCTGCAAACCAACACCAACCAAGGTTTTTTTCTTTTTCTTTTTTTCTTTTTTGGGTCTGTTGTTGCGTCCGGACTGTGACACTCACAGAAGAAAGTAGCGAGCTTGCGGACGTTGGTCCTGGACATGGACCCCCGCCGGAGGAGGTAATCGCCGAGCTCGGAAAACAGCCAGGCCCACAGCATGCGCATGAGGTGAGGGAGCCCGGACAGCAGACCCGTCTATGCAGTGAGCGGAGAAAGAACAGCGATGGTAAACACACGTGGGACTCGAACCCGCCCTCACCACGGCCATACCATGCGGATGTTCCAGCCGTGGATGTACCGGAAGTAGGTGGGTGCCTGCGTCATGAGGGTGAAGAGCCCGAACACACCCCCCCACTGCGCCACGATGTTCATCCACACCGCCCGCGACGTGATGATGGCCCTCCACGGCGTCGTGATCTGTGCAGTAATTAGGCAGTAATTTTTAAATCAGCGAGAAGCATCCAAAAGTTTAATCAAACCTAAAGGAAAGTTTTCCGTACTGCTACCTTTTAATGCCACTGCCATTTGTTTTAATATTTTCTTTTAGCGTTCCGCTAGTGTGCAGGCCTATCACAGGGTAGGGTAGGACAAGATAGTCCGCTCACCTGCTTATGGGAGACGCTCTTCCCGATGGCGTTGGTGATGTAGGCCAGCTCGAGGGGGGAGATGCGCGGGTGGCGGGCCGGGGAGTCGAAGACGAGCAGCAGCCACAGCGCGTACCAGACGAGGCCGAGCGCCCCGCACGTGTAGAACACCGACTCCCAGCCCCACGTGTGGATCAGCTGACCGCACAGCGGGAACGTGAGCGCGGCGCCCACCGAGCTGCCTAGCAGACACAGAAATTCCAGCGCTGTAAACGTTCGTATTTGCACACAAATTTAAATGACAAAAATGATGGAATGTAAAGTGAATATGAAGGTACAAAATGAAACATGAAAAGAAATCCTGCGCTTCCAGCACTGAGTTGCCGTTTGTTAACCGAACTTCATGGGTGTTTGGAAAGGGGTCCGCGTAAATAGTTTAGTAAAACAAAAAAGAAAATGAAATCTCTCACACCCTTGTTATTTATTCTTTGATGGTATTGGAAAAGAAAGAGGAATAAGGGGGAGGAATAAAAATTCCAGCGCTACAAGCACCGAGGCGAGGCGCCCTCGCGAACGGAGCTCAGGCTGAAAAAAATTGCTGGAAGATTTTAAAGCTCGTTGTTTTTAGGTACGGAGTGACCTTCTAGTGTCAACCAAAATCGGACTATTTTTTTTAGGCACGGAGTGACCTTATAGTTTCACCCAAAATCGGACATTTTTTAGGCACGGAGTTGACATTATAGTTTCACCCAAAATCGGACTACTTTTTAAAAAAAATTCCAATATTGCCCCTTACGCCAAAACCGAAAGTCTCTGTGAGAAGTTTTTCAGACCTTGCTGACTTTCGCATAGTACCCATACAAGAGCGTCGGACGTTATTTTACACTCCAGAAATGCAGCAGACACTTCGGGCCTACCAGTATTTCACGCAGTGTAATAGTATTTTTTTGTTTTTTAATTGGCTCGTGGGTGCGAGCTGCGAGCTACGCGCTCAATGGCAGTAGTTGTTACTGGCCGGCATCTCGGGTTGCGCTGGTTGCTGGTTAGGTTGGGGCTCTAGGGTTCGCCTCTGGTCGCTTCGCCACGTGCGCACGGACGCACGGACGCGCTGCTGGCGTGCTATCGCGCTGGATTAGGGCCGGCCGAATGCCGCCGGCTAGTTTATGGCCCCCGGCCCGCGATTAGCGACGCGTGCAGAGAAGCGATTCGGCAGGAATAGGGAATAGCAGGCGCCCTAATGCCGCCCGAATGCACAGTGTCACTCGCCTTCCCGCTAAGCTGCAAACCATTGCTGGGCGCCGCGCCGACAGTGTAGCGCTGAGCACCCGGGCCGGGCCCGGCCGGGGCCAGGAGTGCGGGTCACTTTATAATCCCTGCCATAGGGGGTGATAACCAACAGTCACACCTGCCGAACCCGGATACAGACGTATTATTGAACCTGTTTCAAGGGGAACGTCATGAGAAGCACCTGTGGGGGCCGGGGCCGGCAGGCCGGTACTGTGGAGGGAATGATTTTGTAACCAGAGTTATTATCCTTACCGAGGTAGGCAGTGACGAACTTGCTCCTCTCGTTCGGCGGGATCCACTGCGCCGTCATGTTATGCATCGACGACCAGGCGAAGCCCTGGAGGAGGAGGTGAGGACATGAGGGGGAAATGCTCGGCGGTCCGAGGCCCGGGTTCGAGTCCCGCGGGCAGCAGTGACGTGTTACGTACCGCGATGAGGCCCTGCAGGAAGCGGATGGCGAGCAGGACGCGGTAGTCCCAGTGCGAGGCCAGGGGGATGGCCAGCGTGAGCAGCACAGGCACCAGGTTGGCGAGGCCGAAGACGATCTTGGTGCCGTAGCGGCGCGCCAGCACGCCTCCGGGCACCTGCATGACCCAGTGCAGCCAGAAGAAGGCGCCCAGCACCTGCCCCTGCTGGCGCTCGTCCCAGTCGAAACCGTCCTGGTGCTGGTGCGGGCAGCGGAGGCGTCAGCCATGGCGTCAGCCGGCGGGTGTTCACAGCGTCCTACATCCCGGTCCCTGTACTCACCGGGGGGTCGGCCGGCCCCGCCGTCGTGCTGTACAGGGCGGCCGCGGAGGTGGGCGCCGTCGTGCCCCACGTGTCCAGGACGCCCCTGCAGGCGCGCGGCCGGAGAGAAGACACAATCAGGATGGCTTCGCCCCGGGTTCGGGTCCCGGCACCTCACTGCGCTTACTCTGTGCTGGCGTTCATGGCCGCCCGGGCGCACTGGCCGACCACCGCGTCCACGCCGGCCTTGGTCTTGGGGCTGCGCACCATGGCCACGATGGCGATGTTCATGTTGATGCGGATCATGTAGTTGACGGCGAAGCCGCAGAACACGAGCACCCACAGCACCCGGCGAGCAGTCATGCATTCTGGCCGGCAGCAAAATAGGGAGCAGTGCTATACATGTGGACTTGGTCATTCCCCGTCACGCTTGTCGAGAACACAACAAACGTCGCGTCGGCTCCCCTAGCCTAATAGCTCTCACGTCGACTTATCTGTCACTGCCAACAGCCCCGACACGGCCCGGTCCGGTCACTCGATAACGAACGCGTGGCGATGTGCAGAAGGGCACGCACTTCAAGTCGGCGCAGCGCCCGGCCCGGCGGCCACCAGTATAGCAACGACCTAACCCTTGACTTGACCTGCGCAACGCTTTTGCACTGTAGACGGGCGTAATCGGCATTGCTGTCTGCCGCGAAGCAATTGTTTTTCTTTTCCTACACCTCACTCAACCCGTAAGTATACCTAAACCTTAGCTAATCCAACATCGACTCTTACTTACTCACTCACTCACTCACACACTCACTTACTCACTCACTAACACACTCACTTACTCACTCACTAACACACTCACTTACTCACTCACTCACTCACTGAAACACTGACTTAATCGATCACTCACACACACACTCGCACTGACATACTCACTCATTAACAGATTCACTTACTCACACACTCACTCGTACTCACATACTCACTCAATCACTCATGTAGACCCGAAGCGGTCGGTGCTCACCTGGCCCCATGTTGCTGCCGTCTCGGGATGGACACCACGACAACACACAATACAGGAGGCCGCGCAGTGGCCGCACCGACGTCGACGGCACCTCGCCGACGTCCCCCCGCCCCCCGCACTTGGCCGCGGACAGCATGTATATCTTGCCCTTATCTCGGCGTCGATAATCTATGCCGGGATCGCGTTCAGAAGCTGCGAGGACATCCGCGGCGTCTTGGCGAGCGCGAACAGGACGGGTGCGGGCGCGGCGCGGCACGGACTCCCGGAGGCGTCCCGAGGCCCGGCCGATGAGCCGATGACACGGTGACTACGACGTCAGTTGGGCTGCTTTCATACAGGTTACAGCGCCTGCCTCCCGCATCCGTGCCGTGTGGTGACATCTCTCTCGCTCTCAGCGGCTCCGCAGCTCCGCGGCGCTTCCAGGGCCATTGTGAAAAATTGTGCGCGGCGTGTTGTGGCTGTGTTCTTCAGCAAGGGATCGCGCCGCTTCAGCACCCCTCCCCCTCACCGCTCCCCGGGGTGTTCGTTGGTCCAGTCCCGAGGGTGTAATTTTTCCGTCACGCCCCTGCTCATGTCTCCCCCACCCCCACCCCCTCCCCGTGATGGGTAGTGGCTGGGGAGGCTGTTAGTCCCGGAATGCCGAGGACACCCGTGGGCGTCTTATGGTGGGGGAGATCTAGCACCCCCAATAACCGCGGGGTGCGAAAGGGGTAAGTGAAAGAGGAGTGGATAGAGGAGGGGAGAGAGAGAGAGAGAGAGAGAGAGAGAGAGAGAGAGAGAGAGAGAGAGAGAGAGAGAGAGAGAGAGAGAGAGAGAGAGAGAGAGAGAGAGAGAGGTGGGGCGGGGAGGGATGAATGCGTGAAGGGGCACTGAATGTGGATGCGGGCTGGGCGCACAAATCAGAAGCGGGTATCTCTGCCGCCGCGCCTCGCTGCTCGCCGCTGCACCGCACGGAACATCGTGGGCACTGAGCCAGGCCTGGGCTGGGCGGGTGGCGTTCGCGGGGCTGATTGCACTCTCTGTCGCTCTGCGTCGTCGAGCTGCTGCGTAGGGGGTGGCCGCCGACCTCCGCTGCGCGCCGACTCGGATGCAGCCAGGACGGTGCTGGAAGCACTAAAGTTTGGAGCCGTGTGAGAGAGGTTAAGGACGCAGCCCGGCCGCAGAAGAGGCCAGGCCAGCCCAGGCCGTCATCAGAGCTCTCTAATCCAATGAATGGTGGAGGTGGAGGCGCCCCGCTAATGTGTCGAACAATGCGAACAACAGATCGTGGAGGTGGAGTGGGCCGGGGCTCGAGGCCAGTGGGGGTGCACTCAAATGGCGCGCCTCTGTCGTGTGTGCGAGAGAGACAGAGAGCGCCCCCCGAGAGTAGTGTTGCCAACGTCTGCACGTCAAACACGCTGCTGCGAGTCTTCTCCGTCCTACTGACCACTAGGCAGCTCCAGGTCTCGACGGTTCACACCACTCGCCGTAGCGCAAGCGGCTGCGGCGTCGGCACTCGTCTCACGGGTGGGTCGGGCGACACGGATTCGATTCCCGCTCGTTACATTTTATTTTTCCGACAAAAATTGCTTGCCTGCTCTCGGGGGGCGCCCCTAAAATTAGGCAACCCGACCTTCTCTGGCCGTTCGAAACCACAGCACTAAGTCAACACCCTCTGCACGAACCACTGCATGCAGCCCCGGCTCCCGGCTCCCGTCCCGGGTGGCGCTTCCCTGCCGCGCATAAGCGGAGGAGTGAGGAGAGGAGCAACAGGCGGTCGGCGGGAGCCTCTGGCGGGGGCCTCTGGCGGGGGCCTCTGGCGGGGGTCTCGGGCCTTCCTGCCTTCCTTCAGCGTCAATCACTCCGAGACGCCTGTTTTCCGGTTTTAGCCCCGCGGGACGACCTTTGCACGCCGAAGGGGCCGGCTACGGTGTCAGCCGTGCCATGTGACCCAGTGAGAGCCGCCGTGCCGCCGTGCCGCCGTGCCGCCGTGCCGCCGTGCCGCCGTGCCGCCGTGCCGCCAGTGCCGCCGTGCCGCAGTGCCGCAGTGCCGCCGTGCCGCCGTGCCGCCGTGCCGCCGCCAAAAGCCGTTCTCTAGCTAGGGCCGCTACAGGGAGCAGCACCAGACGCCGAAAACACCCCGGAAGACTCTCAACTGCAAGAAGTCCCATCCCATGGCGCCGCCTTGATGACAAACCGACCACAAAGCACGTCCGGATTTAATTCCTTGCAGCTAAACCAGCGAACGCTGTGACGTCGGACTCCTGCAGAAGCAAGGATAGGCCAGCCCACGACACGCGTGCATGCAGCAGTCGCGATTGCCAACCCACCAGGCGTCAATCTGGCCAAAATAGGAGGGCAAACCCGCTGTAGCGGTGCGGACGTGTCGTGTGTGACGCAACGCTCCCCCTTCGCACCATCAGTGTGAGTGTGTGTGAGAGAGAGAAGGAGGTGGGGGAGAGGGGGTGGCGCGAAGCCTCCGCACTGTGACGTCACCTCATCCCTCCTCGTTTCGTTACTCAAAGCCAGTGGCACGCGGGGCGTCGAAGGTGGGCTCCCACCCCCGCGGCCCCTCCCTTGGCCCCCTACACTCACCCCCTTATTCTCGACGCCCCCCCCCCTCCCTGACAACGCCCCTCTTTTCAGCCTTGAGTCCCCGGCCCCCTGCCTCCCCCGCCCGAGGCCGCGAGCTGCGCATGCTCGGGTCGGGGGGCACTGCGACGCCCGGGCCTGGCGGGGGGGAGCGGGTACAGTCCGTGCAGCGTGCCGAGGCCCCCGTCCTGGCCTTGCAGTGGGGGCGGCCAGCGCACCAAGGCCTTCCGTCGGCCGAGTCCCCGCGGACGCGCTGCGGGCGCCAGTTCCAACCTCGCTGGCGTCACGAGCGCCCCCTGGCGCCTGCTGCCGCCTGCTGCCGCCCTCCCCCTCGGCCGTGTCGGGAGGGGCTGCGTCCGCGGTAGCCGCCCGCCGTCTCCGTCGGCCACATTCGCTGACGGGGGCTTGATGCCGTCGCGGGCCGGAGGCAGCCGCCGCTGGCAGCCGCTGGGGGCGCGTGGCCATTGCGTGGCCCAGTGTAGAACCCGATGAGGTGCCGCCACGGTCAGCGGCTGCAGCTGCGCGACGTCGTTGGGGTGCGGCCGCCGCCGCCGTCAGTCCCGGTGCACCGCCGCCGCCGGCGTGGGCATGCTGCCGTCGTCGCCATGCTGCTACCCCTGAGCTCCCGGAGCTGCTGCCACCGCCTGCCCAGGACGCCGTCGGCGGCAGCGCCCACAGGCGCAGCAGCCTCGCTCTTGTCACCGCTGCTGCCGCCAACATGTCGGCACCCCCTCGCCGCCTCCACCACCGCCACCGCCACTGCAGCTGCGGTAGCGGGCGCGGACCTAACCTGACCCTCTCCGCTCCCCGCTGGGTTAGTACCGGAGCAGTGGGTGTGTGCGTGGAGTTGTATTGCCACTGCAAGGGGGAACGATAACCAAAATATTTCCATTAAAATATGAAATTTACTAAATTAAGCAAAAAAGTAACCGATTTTTACTCGTTCTTTGCTTCCTCAACAACTATCGGTGGCTAAGTCCAGTTAAAATGTGACCAAATCACAGATAGTGATCACAAATATTGATTGAATTTTTTTTTTGCAAATTTGAGAACCAAACACATTGAATTTTGATGCCTGTCTTGTTAATATAGAGCACAAAGTATTTTGTGTTTTAAATTCATTGCAAAATCTGTTCGAAATTTGTGAAATTCTGACGAAATTTCCCTACACCCGTTCTGACCTGCTTCATCAAAATCCTCCGAAATTCCGGAATCCCGAACTTCCGAAATACACTCCTGTTTTCCCTTCGGGCCGGCGTGGCGGGCGCTGCTAAGGGATCACAAGGTGGTGTGCTTCTCCTCTGTGACGGAGCGCGATTCTCCGCTGTGCGATTAACAGCCCTTGTCAATGTCACGCACACACACACACACACACACACACACACACGCACGCACGCACACATGCAAGAGGGAGGGGAGGCCTTAGACGCACGTCGGCCGGCAGACCGGCTTCGGATGGCCGCCCGGCGCCCGGCCCTGGTCGTCATCGATTGCTGTTTTATCCAGGGCAGTCGCAGACATAGTCCGGAGTAGAGTAGCCCTGCGGAGCCGGTGTCTGTCCCGCCGCCCGGGGGGTGCATCCGCTGACTGCTATAGGCCTGAGGCTGAAGGCTGACCGAACAGGAACATCATCGCCGCCTCCGCGCCGCCAAACGAGGAACGGGGTGAGGGAGATGCGATATCGACCGGTGTAACGGGATAGAGAGAGAGAGAAAGAGAGAGAGAGAGAGAGACAGAGAGAGAGAGACAGAGAGACACAGAGAGAGAGAGAGAGAGAGAGAGAGAGAGAGAGAGAGAGAGAGAGAGAGAGAGAGAGAGAGAGAGAGATGGCAGACGGTAACTGAGAGATGAGGCCAGGGGACGAGGAGACGTCCCACACATCACCAAGCAGAGGGCACAGAACAGAGCAGGTCGGGAGGCGAGCGGGAGGCGAGGCAGCTGCGAACCCCACACCGACGCCAACCCGGAAGTAGATGAGAACATGATGTAAGCCCTTGTGGGTATGGGCCAATGCTTTGCTAGACCGCTGGCCGGTAAAAATTTGTCCCAAGAAAATGCTAGGTACACTGGCGGGAATAGAACCTCGTACCATAGGTTGACGAACGAAGTTGTTGGTGGGTGGAGAGTGAAGTGACGGGGGGGGGGGGGGGAGGGGATAATTTGCGGGTAGGAAGGCCGTGCCGTTGCTCTGGTTGACCACCGCCGCCCCCGACCCCCGCCCTGCTTGGCGTGCGTGACGGGGTTTTCGATTGCGGCCTCGACCGCCATGCAAAACCGACGTGTCCTGCCCCTGCCTCTGGAGCAGCCCAAACTAGCCGAGCCGTGCCCGGACCTTCAGCATCAGGCCAGGACTGTCAGGCAGGGGCCGAAGGCCGAGGTTAGGTAAAGCAGTGCGTTGGGGACGGGGGACTTGAGGCCTGGCGACAAAGCAGGCTTCTGCTGCGACTGCTGCGCCCAACGCAGACTCACTCTTGACCTTGACCCCCCCCCCCCCCCGCCCCCTAGCCACCCTCGCAACAACTACCCCCCGCCCCCCTCGGCCGCCGCAGCAGCCCGCCTGCACCCTCCTGGCCCAGAGGCAGGGGGTGGCGTAGGCCTACCTCCCTCCCTCCCCCCTATATCGGCCATCTGCCCGCACGGCGCTGCGTGGAGGTGGGAGACCAGTGCGAGCAGCCAGCAGCGGGGAGAGAGTGTTCGCATGACACTTGAGCGGAGCGGGAGAGGCAACGCCAGGCGGTCAGGGGGGCGGAGGCCGTCCGTCAGGCTCCCAATTAAGCCTCCAGCAGCCCAGCCCAGCCCAGCCCAGCGCCATGAGTCTGATGATTGACAGGAGGAGCCTCTTTCTAGGGGCTGCTGCTCACGTCGCCGTAGCTGAATTCGATTTTCGATCGATTTTTAAGGCAGTCACTTTGACTGGCTTTTTACAAGCGTTAGGTTAGGTTAGGTTGCTAAGATTAAGGTGAATAGGTTAGGTTAGGTTGCTAAGATTAAAATGAAAAGGTTAGGTTAGTTTTTTTTTAAATCCGTCAATTTTTCAGTCAAATTTTACATATTTTGAAAATTTACATCCTTTATACCGCGGCACCGCGCGCTCCCTCATGTCTAGGGCTGTATCTCCCCCACTCCCTCCCTGCTGCCGATCTCTGACACACGGCAGTCAAGATCCCGGACCATGATACGGGCGCCACCAGTAGAGCACAGGGACCCCACAGGGGCCCACAGGGGCCCACAGGGACGTGCAAGGCCAGTGCAGCGGGACGGGACCATCACCGAACCGATTTAAATAATTGTCCTCCGAAAATCGATGAAAACGGAATGGCGCCGCGCCGTCGGGTGCGCGCCACACCACACCAAACCTGGGCGAGAGAGCGAGAGAGAGAAAAAAATTGAGAGCGAGAGAAAAAGAGGCCGCCGCGCAAGGTCACAGCGCCGCCATGGAAATTCCTACACGAACGGTGTGGCGATTTCTCGTATAATGGACGGCTTTTTCTTCGCGCGATAGCGTCGTATGAATGACAGAGGGGGAGGGGGAGGGAAAAAAAGCCGTAGGGCGGAGCGCGGCCGCAGCGGTGGAAGGAACTGTAAGCGACGACGCGATCGGCGATCGGCCGCTAGCCGCGGCCAGTGGTGGCCGCCGGTGCCGGTGGCCGGGCCGCTGCCGGTCCCCCGCCGGAGGAAAGCCAAGCCAAGGAAACACATCGACCGACATGCCATGCCTGGCCATGCCTAGGACACGGCGAGGCTGACTGCAGTGAGTCGGGCTTATTGGTGGTGTTGGCTGCGGACGACGATGAATAAGTGACAGTCGGACCCTCGGGTGGTGCTGGTGCTGCCTGGTTGACGTGGAGGAACAGCTGTTCGATGGCAGCGCCAGCAGGCCTCTGCCCTGTCGTGGGGTTGAGGAACACGGCCGCTCCCCCACCCCGCGGCCTCCACGTTGTGGCCGGTGCGCGACGAAAACACAACCTTATCGGCATCGGCGTTGCTGAGGGAGGGCGGGAGGGAAGGGCAAAGAGATGCGAGAACGCCACCACCTGGCCGTCCCGCCCCGTCCATCGAGTACCCATCCCCAGTCGGCACGCATCGGTCACAGCGGATCGGTCTCGGGTTCAGCTCTTGCCTCCGCCTCCCCATCCGCCTCCCCCTCCTGTACCGCTGCCCACCTGTTAGTGCCAGCCCAGCCCCCGACCCCCGGCCCCAGCCCTAGCCCCTGTCCCGCCGAAGTGCTGCGCGCAGGAGAGCGCCGTGGAGGTAGTCAACAGCCGAGGCCGGCGCGCACGTGTGCGTTCGCCTTGCCTACCTGCACGGCGCCCGCCCGCCCGCGGACTCCACTTTTGTGTTTCGGAGAGCAGTGCGGCGTATCGACTGGGGTATCGACGTTTGAGTCGGGTTGAAAATGTACGTCGGCCGCGTCGAAAGCCGAGGGCCGATGGCCGAGGCTGTCCGACGACATGGCAGCGCCACAACGTCTGAGCTGTTATCGTCTGGGCCTGCTGGTCACTTTCGCCAGGGGTCGGTTCACACTGCACGCGACGGAATTCGCGCAGGGAGACGTTGTTGCTACCGGGGAGGGGAGGGGTCGGGAGGGTCGCCGGGGGAGATAGGAAGGGGACAGAGGTCGGCCCGGGTCGGTTCGGCGGTGTGGTGTCAGTGCGTGGTATCGCGTACGCGGTGTGGTTGCGGTGGCAGAGGCGGCGGTGGCTACGGTATCGGTGTTGGCCACGCTGCCACCGCCCTAGGGGCAGATGGCGCCAGGCCGCGCGGCCGTGCGCCAAATTCAGTGCTTGTCGTCGGCACGACACGTGCGGCCGCGTGCTGCTCGGCCGCGTGCTGCTCGGCCGCGTGCGTGTGGCTTTTAATACGCGTGTCGCGTGTGCGTTCTGCTTGCGACGCGGCTTCTCGCCGTATCGAAAGGGGTTGAATTGGGACACGACATGATTCATTCCACACAAAAGTGTTCTGCGTCAGGGTCGGGCGGACGAGTTCGAGTGGAAGACACGCTCCCTTCCCCTCCCCCTCCCTGTCACGTCTGTCAGCGGCCCACCTGCCTATAATGGCGTTATATTTGAATTATCCAGATGGTTCGAGTCGACGGCGCCACAAGGCCGTGCTCGCGGCCGTGGCCAAGGCCGCCGAGGCCCTGAGCGAGGAGCGGAGCCAGCGGCGCGAGCGGGGGCCTTGGTGGCTCCTCCGGCTCCTCCCGCCGCCCCGGGCCCGCCCCCGGGCCCGCCCCCGGGCCTTCCCCTGCCCGTGGGCTCGGACCGCCACCACCGCCGCCCTCACACTTCACGCACAAGCAGCTGCCCGAGCTGCACCAGCGACGTCGTAGGGCGATTGTCCAGCGAGCCGTCCGAGGAGCCAGAGCCAGAGCCGGCCACACGCCATGGCGCGTCCATCGATTTGCGAGGACAGGCAGAGGTGAGTGTAGTGTCACCGCGTGTGGCCAAGTCATCGGTGCCGGACTATTTTCTTGTCTCACTCGTAGAGGTTATGCAGGGCGATTAATGGACGAAAATTCACGTTTACCCGCAGGTTGCCGGAGGAGGACGGCCCCGCGAAGAGGACACCCATGGTGTGTTTGAGGAGGCTGCAAGGTGTGTTGCCGGAGTCAAGAGCGTCGTGCAGTTGTCATTACCTTCCAGCCGTGCGTGTGCCAACCAGCGGCTTGCGTGCGTGTCTGTGCAGATGGCGTGCCGGCGCGTGTCGTGCTCTACATGCTGTCCTTCACCGGCTTCCTCGTCTCCTTCATGATGCGCACCGACATCAACATCGCCATGGTGGCCATGGTCAGGATGCCGCCGCCGGACCTGGCCGCGGCCGTCATCGGCAACGCCAGCGACGCGGATGCGGCCCCCGCGGCCCCGGCCGAGCCCCGGCACTGCATCGTGCTGGGGCCCAAGGACGGCAACGCCAGCGCCACCAGCACCGCGGTCAGTGGTTAGCGTGCTGGCGACCGGCTGGCGCAGGTGGCAGGTGGCGGGTTCGCCTCTAACCCCAAGCGCTGTTTTTTAGTCTTTTGCCCCACGACGCGAATGCATGTGCCTAACTGCTGTGGGGACGGGATCGACGACGTCGATATCCCTCGTCGAGTCCGCCCTGCCCTGCCTCACCCCCACCCCACCTGTTGTTTGTGCCTCCACTGGGCTTGGCCATGGCAGCCATTGCCACGGCTGTACCCCGCGCCGATCTTCGCGTCGATGTCCACCTCGACGAGGAGTCTCGCTGAGGCCGCCGCTGTGACCGTTGTGCTTCCAGGCCGAGGAGGGCGAGTTCGAATGGGACGCGCGCACGCAGTCGGCCATCCTGGGGTCGTTCTACTGGTGCTACGTGCTGTCCCAGGTGATGGGCGGGCTGCTCACCCAGCGCTACGGCACCAAGGTGGTGTTCGGCTTCTCGCAGCTGGCCACGGCCGTGTGCTCCCTGCTCATCCCCACCGCTGCCGAGGTGCACTTCGCCCTCCTCATCGCGCTGCGGTCCGTGCAGGGCGTGGCCTCGGTAGGTACCCGTCGTTACGATCGGGCAGTACTGTTCTATGGTCGCCCTGGATGCATTTGTGCTGTCGGACTGTTCCCAGGGGCTGACGTGGCCGGCGATGTACGCGGCAGTCGGGCCTTGGATTCCAGCATCCGAGCGCAGCAGGTTCATGTCCTCATTCCAAGGTACGGCACGAACGGATCAATTTTGAAAAAGTAAAGAAGAAAAGACCGCTGCTTGGCTCCGTCGGTACTTGAACCCGCGCCGCTTCGCCAGGTTTCAGCTTCGGCATCGGCCTGACGTACCCGCTGTGTGGCTTCATCATCGCCCACTGGGGCTGGCGGGTCGTGTTCTACGTGACGGGCAGCCTGGGGGTCACGTGGTGCGTCGTCTGGTGGCTGCTGGCATTCGACTCGCCCGGCCAGCACCCCCGCATCACGCCCAGCGAGCTCCGGTACATCCAGAGCAACGTGTCCAACACCATCGTCAAGGTACTGTGTCTCGTGCTCTGTCCCTGGGAGCACTCCAGAAAGTACGTTCCTCCAACCTAAAACTGCGAGTGGCCGAGATGCGGAGCGCCTGCGAACGCTAGGGTAGGCCAGCTCGCATGACACGCGTGCGTTCATGAGCCCGAGTTGCCTACCCAACAGGCGCCATGTGGGTGTCCCCTTGGTGACCATTGCTGCCGTGCCTCTGCAGGGGGGGCGGGTGCCGTGGCGGAAGATCCTCACCTCGCTGCCGGCGTGGTCCATCGGTATCACCACCTTCGGCAGGATATGGATCCACTACGTGTTCATCATTCCTGGTCCCATGTACATGAAGACTGTTTTAGGGTTTAGTATTCAGGCGGTAAGTGGACTGGTGTCGACCTCCCCTCCCCTCCCCTCGGCCCTGTGTCGCTCCTGACCGCTGTTCTTTCCCCTAGAACGGCGTGCTGAGCGGCGTCCCCTTCCTGTTGAGCTACCTCTCCTCCGTCGTGTTCTGCTACATCGCCGACCGGCTCGTGACGAGGAACGTCATGAGCCTGACGAACACTCGCAAGCTCATGACGGCCACTTCCCAAGTGATCCCCGGCATCCTGGTGATCGCCATCGGCTACCTGGGCTGCCACATCGAGCTGGTGCTCGTCACGTGGTTCGTGGCCGTCTCGCTCATTACCGCTGCCTACGCCGGCGCCATGGCCAGCGTCGTCGACATCGCGCCTAACTTTGCAGGTAATTCTGTTTGAAACTCGAGGCTCGCAAATCTGTTTTTCTTTTTTAGCAGATGATGCTTCAGCTTCAGCTAGCTTTGACTCTCGCTAGGTTAGCAGTAAGCAGGTTAGGTTAGCAGGTTAGCAGCGGCAGCGCAGCAGCGGCAGGTTAGCAGCGGCAGCGCAGCAGCAGCAGTGGCAGTCAGCCGCGGCCCAGTGATAGCGGCAGCGACCTCCGCGAAGCTAGCCGCGCCCAACTTATACAGCCACGAAAAAAACATTTCAATCGATTGTTAAGGATGAGATCAATTAAGTTATAACCATTAAAACGATAGTTAACATTCAAATCAGCTCATTCAGAAATAAATATGGGCCGGCTAGCTTCACGTTCCAAAAACCATACAGCCACCAAAACAACTCAAATATCGATTGTTAATGACAAGTATAAATAAGTAATACCACTTTTATTGTTTGTTAACAAGTGTGCACCCCACTATGAGGGGCGTTTTATGGGCTGGCTAGCTTCACGTTCCAGAAACCATACAGCCACCAAAACAACTCAAATATCGATTGTTAGTGATAAGTATAAATAAGTAATATCACTTTTATTGTTTGTTAACAAGTGTGCACCCTTCTATGAGGGGCCTTTTCGTTAGCTGTCTCTGTAGCGCATGGGTTGCATACTGTGACGACACAAGCCGTAACCGCGAATTAAAATGAGGCGGTCGCTCAGTGCTAAGGGCAACGTGAGGAAGCGAGACGAAAAAATGCCTTTGCAATCGTCAGTAAACGGTGGGCTTAAGTACAACATGCACGTGTCATGTGTCACGTTAGTCATGGACAGCTGAAAGTCAGTTAAGGTTGGTTGGCTCGCGTGACCAGTAACGAGTTGGTCTTGACGTTAGTTATCGTTAGTTAGTGGTTCGATGACGATAGTTATCGGTAGCTTTTGATTCGCCGACGTAAGTTATCGTTAGGTATGTGTTCTTTGACGTTAGTAATCATTAGTTATTGGTTCGTTGACATAAGTTATCGTTTGTTATTGGTTCGTTGCCGTAAGTTAATGTGAGGTGGTCCGTTGAGGTTAGTCATCGTTAGTTAATTGTTCAATGACGATAGCTATTGTGAGCTATTGGTTCGACGACGTCAGTTATCGTTAGTTATCAGCTCTTTGACGTTAGTAATCGTTAGTTATTGGTTCGTTGACGTTAGTTATTATTTGTTATTGATTCGTTCACGTAAGTTAATGTAAGGTGGTCTGTTGAGGTTTAGTTATCATTAGTTTTTGGTTCGTTGACGTTAGTTATAGTTAGTTAATGGTTCAATAACGACAGTTATCGTTAGCTATTGGTTCACCGACGTAAGTTATTGTTAGTTATGTGTTCTCTGACGTAAGTAATCATTAGTTATTGGTTCGTTGACGTTAGTTATCGTTTGTTATTGGTTCGTTGACGCAAGTTAATGTAAGGTGGTCCGTTGAGGACATTTATCGTTAGTTATTGGTTCGTTGACGTTAGTTATTGTTAGTTGTTGGTTCGTATATACGGAATCGTATGTCGGTCTTTTGACCTTAGTAAACTTTACAGGTCCGTTGAGGTTAGTTATTAGTTCTTTGACGTTAGTTATCATTAGTTATTGGTTCGTTCATGTTAGTTATCGTTAGTTATTTGTTCATTGACGTAAGTTAATGTAAGCTTCTGATCTTATGACCATAGCAAACTCTGCTGGTCCGTTGTGGTTAGTTATCGTTAGTTATTAGTTCTTTGACGTTAGTTATCGTTAGTTATTGGTTCGTTGACGCAAGTTAATGTAAGGTGGTCCATTGAGGTTAGTTACCGTTAGTTATTAGGTCTTTGACGTTAGTTATCGTTAGTTATTGGTTCGTTCATGTTAGTTTTTGTTAGTTATTGGTTTATTACGTAAGTTATCGGTAGTTATTTGTTCTCTGACGTTTGTTATCGTTAGCTATTAGTGAGTTACGATTTATTCTAAAAAAACCTAACAAAAAAATAAACGACAAAGAACCAATCACCAACGTTAAAATACGTTAGATATCAATACCTAAACGATAACTAACGACAACGGACCACCTTACATTAACTAACGTTAACGAACCAATAACAAACAACAACTAACGTCAACAAACCAAAAACCAATGATTACTTACGTCAAAGAACTGATAACTAACGATAACTAACGTCGTCGAACCAATAGCTAACGATAACTAACGATAACTAACGTCAGGACCAACTTACGTTACTGGTCACGCGAGCCAACCAACCTTAACTGACTTTCAGCTGTCCATGACTAACGTGACACATGACACGTGCATGTTGTACTTAAGCCCACCGTTTACTGACGATTGCAAAGGCATTTTGTCGTCTTGCTACCGCACGTTGCCTTTAGCACTGAGCGACCGCCTCATTTTAATTCGCGGTTACGGCTTGTGTCGTCACAGTATGCAACCCATGCGCTACAGAGACAGCTAACGAAAAGGCCCCTCATAGAAGGGTGCACACTTGTTAACAAACAATAAAAGTGGTATTACTTATTTATACTTATCATTAACAATCGATATTTGAGTTGTTTTGGTGGCTGTATGGTTTTTGGAACGTGAAGCTAGCCGGCCCATATTTATTTCTGAATGAGCTGATTTGAATGTTAACCATCGTTTTAATGGTTATAACTTAATTGATCTCATCCTTAACAAACGATTGAAATGTTTTTTTCGTGGCTGTATAAGTTGGGCACGGCCAGCTTCGCGGAGGTGCGGCAGCGCGCAGTCAGCAGTCCGCGTCCGCCTGAGCAGCGCCCAGACTAGTATATATTTATGCCGGGGCGGGCTCGTGAGGCGGCGTCGCGCCCAAGGTCGCGTCGCGCCCAAGGACGCGTCGCGCCCAAGGACGCGTCGCGCCCAAAGACGCGTCGCTCCGTTTTGCGGTTTTTCGCTTATTATGGCCAAACCATGCGTTTCCGCCTCATACAACCTTATATGATTTTGATCGTAGCGACCAGCTCTACCCGGAGCACTTATCAGATTTCCGAAATTCCAATTTCAAAAATTCGATCGCTAGAGCTAGCAGGAGTGGCGCGGTGTGGCGTGGCGTGGCTTTCTGTTCAACCACCCAACCATGTTTCATTGCACTGCACTGATAGTACTTGACGTGAGGATTCGCAGCCTTATTGCTATGGCCCGTTCACTCCTCTAACCAAGAAGTGTCCAAGCTGCCATTCTGCACTGTACAAAAATCAGGTTCTACACGGTAGCATAATTGCAAAACAAATTCCAGTCAATCTACGACTTATTGCCTGGAAATTATAACAACACTTCTAAAGTAATATTACGACATGAATTGTTAATGAACCCGATTTCCAGTAACGGTGCCCCTTCTCTGCCGATTTAAAAAAGACGAGCTGTATGACACGCCACACACGTTTCAGAGTTATCATTCATCTGCTTTCACGTTAGCGTTAGCGTTAACGTTTTTTTAATTTTAATTTTTTAGGGCTTTTTGTTCTTAACTGAAATCTCTGGGAATTTCTAGGGCCAATTTTGGCGTTCGCCCAGACGATTCACATGACAGCGAGCTTTATATCACCACTTGTGGCCGGCTTTATCACGCAAGAAAGCGTAAGTAATGACTAAGTGAGACTGCTCAGTCTGGTTTAATTAAGTTTGCCAAGTGCGATATTTTTCTGTCCCCTGCAGCAAAGCTTGGAGCAGTGGAGGAAGGTTTTCGGCGTGTCAGCAGCAGTTGCCATCATCACCTACGGCATGTTCCAAGTGTTTGGCACCGCGGACATCCAGGAATGGAACTACCCGGATAGCAGCGCCCCCAGTGAATCAGAGTCGCCTAGTGAGCCCTTGAAGAGAAGGGCTTCCAATAGTCGAGACGGAAGTGATAACTACACAGATGCGTAACGGGAATTCCTTTAGTGTCAAAGATTTGTATATGTTTCTCATTTTCTGTACTATCCACTTGTTGTAGTCGTTTGAACTATATCCTGCATTTATTTTTAATACTATATAAATCGCCAGAAGTATTCGAGTTTGTCCATAAGGCGTCCGAAAGAAGGCGCAACTTTCACTTCTACCGAGTTACTGCTCTCTCGGAGATCAATGTGATGGCTGTTTTTACAGATCCACCAAGGTACATATATTTCAGTTGAACAAGAGGAAACGTAACATACCTCATTACATTACATATTTCTTTCGTTGCATGAACGTAACGTATAACTTTAAAAAAAAAACAACATTCTTGTATTATTAGTTATAGTTTGCAGAAGTAGAAGTGATGTGAAGGCAAGGACAGGGTTTCTCTTATTCTCTAAGTTGAATGTTAATCACCCTATTTATGCATTCCCCGTGTGTGCCTCGGTTTCGGTACTGCTACACCGCCACTCACGGTGTCAGTGCGGTGTCAATCGTGGAATGTTGTTACAAAGTCATTTGACGAACAAACTACAATAAAAGTAATTTGCATAGTTTATTACAACGGTCTGTTGCTGCGTATGAATTTACAAAAACGTATTCCTTATTATACAAAAGTTTTCAACAAGAAAGTAATATACAGTAAATATCACAATTCGTCTGCTGTTAACAGGAAATATATATTGTTCTGTACATTCTTTATAACGTGTTAATTAATCTCAAATCTCATGTACAAAAAATAAATTAAGAGTCTATTTATCCTGCTTTACAATAATTTCGGTCTCGTAAAATGAGACAGCGTTAGCAAATTCACGTGTCCTAACGAAACCCACGTGATCAAACAGGCTATTCACAGATACGTGGGTGAGGTTAGGACACATTTCACAGTGGACACACTTCAGAATCACACGAGGCTCGCGTTGGTGTGGCGCTGGTGCACGATGTTGAGGGCGGCGGCACTCCGCGGCGCTGCGTTCTGCATCAGGCCGTCACTGTCCAGCCCTAGAAGGAATCATCAGGGCACAGTTAGCACATAGTCCAAAGACAGCCGCTCAGTGAGACGGACACGTCTTGTATCTTACCTGACAGCGATGGCGAGGTCCCCTTGGAGTTGGAGCTGCCGCCCAGACGGGTGCTGTAGCCCGAGTCCCCGTGGTCCGGTGAGTACATGCCGCTGCTGTAGGGGTGGTGGAACGGGTGGCCGTGCACCTCCAGCTCCAGGTCCGGGGTGCCCGCCGGGCTGTCGTGGTGGTGGTGGTTGCCCAGCCCGTTTAAGGTGAGTGGCTGGCCCAGGCCGTGGCCGAGGCCACCCAGGCCGTGCCCAAGGCCGTGTGTCAGACTTAGGGAGTGCGGACCTCTCAGGCTGGACGGCATGCCAACCGCGCCGTTCTCGTGCCCCAGGCCGTGGCCGTTGACACCAAGAGGGTGGCCGCTGACGGTGAGACCATGGCCGTTGACCGGGCGGGTGTGCCCGTTGACACCAACACCGTGGCCGTGGCCATTGACGCCAACCCCATGCCCGTTGACGCTCAGCCCGTGGCCGTTGGCCAGTGGCATGTCCAGGAAGTCCGGGTCCACGTCGGGGCTGTAGACGGCCGTCCTGCTGCGGTACGGCAGCTCCGCCACGAGCCGCCTGTCCCTGACGGCATCCCTGACGGCGTCCCTGCCAGGGTCCCTCTCGCCGCGGTCCCGCCAGCACGCCGCCACGTTCTCGTAGTCCGGACCGTGTCCGAGGCCAGGCGGACCCGAGGGCGGGCCGCTGCGGGGATTGTCCTCGCCGTCGCTCGACTCAGAGGCGTCGTCACCATCCTCGTCATCGTCGTCCTGGTGGCACGCCTGCACGCGCCGTGCCTGTACCTGCACACAGTCACCCACATCGATGGCCATTTCTCGAGGGGTTGACGACTTCGCCGGACCGGACGCGGAGGTACCCGCGGCCTTGGTGCTGACGTCGGTGTCGTCCTTGGTCTTGCCGTTCTGGGCCTGGCGGCCGTGCTGCCGGCCCATGAAGTTGTTGAGCATGTGGTTCTGGATGCGGGCTACCATGTCGTGCACGGACTTACGCAGCGGTACGTTGGCGCTCGTCGTACCCGGGGCGGTGACGCGCTTAGACGGGGTGGGCGCTGCGGGGGAGGCTGGCACCGTGGGGGTGGCTGCCGAGGGGGTAGCACGGGGGAAGGGCACCACCACGTCGCTCTGCGGACTTCTCGGGCTCTGCGGGGGCTGGGAGCTGAGGCCGAGCGGGTGGAACGGGGTCGCGAACTTGGGCTTGGGGTGCAGCACGGCGGCCGCGGGGGGCGGCGCGCTGGACAGCGCCTTGGCCGGCCCGGGCGGCTCCACGACCTGGCTCTGCATACTCTGCACGCTCTGCTGGCTGTGTTGGCTATTCTGGCTCCGCATGGACGCCGTCGGCTGCTGCGGCTGCGGCAGCGGGGGCAGGCGCATGTCCCGCAGGTCCGAGCTGAAGATGATGCCGTCCTCGACCTGCACCTCGTAGTCCGGGTTGGTGACCATACCGCCGATGTCGTCGGCGTCCTGCTCCAGGTCCCGCAGGCGGTCCAGCCGCCGCCAGTTCTCAATGTCCTCCGCCGTCACGCTGACAGCGTTCCAGCGGGAAGCCCTCGCTGCGGGGGAGCTGTCTGCTGGCAGCGGTAACGGCGGTGACGGGGAGGGAGAGTCGCCGACGCCAGGGGACGGCGACGGCGACGGGGAGCGCGACGCCATGAGCGGCTCGACGCGCAGCAGCTCCTGGCTGCGGCTGCGGCGGTAGGACGCGGAGGCCGGGACCGCCGCCGATGCCTTGGGGGGCGCGTGCACCTCGGCGTGGAGGTACTGCACCGAGCCTCGAGCCGGGCCGGGCGGGGCGGACGGGCCGGGTGGAGACTGCCGACCCCCTTCGTCCACCTGGTCCAGCGTCTGCAGCCTCCTCGCGCCCCCCGTGCCCCGGCTCCCTCGGCTGCCCCGGCTCCCCCGGCTCCCTCGACTGTCACGGCCGTTGCGGCTGACGGCCTCCAGCTCCGACCCCGAGCTGCAGCGGCCGCGGTCCCTCCCCGTGACCCGTTTGAGCTGCGCGATCTCCCGGCTGGCGCGGGCCACCTCCAGCATGAGCCTCCTCTGCTGACCCCGCCACTGCGCCACCCGCTGCAAACACAAATAATTAATATATATGTCATGTCGAAATTAACTAAACACAAAAAATAATTTAGCATAATTTCTGAATGTAAGCAACCCATTAAAAAGCTTTTTTAGAGAGGGATTTTTTAATTTTTTGTTTTCCTCTTGGATATCTGAGGAGAATCCGGCGCTCACCTCGTCGAGGACCCCCAGCTCTGGGTGGTCCATGTCCAGGTCCAGGTCCACGTCCCTGGTCCGGGCCTGCAGTCGGGCCGCGCTCAGCAGCGGGTGTGGCAGGTCCCGAGCGTGCGTCGGGTCGGTGGCGGCCATCACCTTGTCGGCCTCGGCCAACACGTCCCAGCTGATACCCGCCCGCAGCCGGGGCATCTTGCCGCGGCCTCCCCGCCGCAGGAAGCTCTCCTTGCGCCGCGCCGTGTTGTCGCCCTCGGACAGGACCTCCATCTCCTCGCCGACGTCGTAGTCCTCCCCGCCGGGGTTGGCAGCGGCCACTTCCAGGTTCAGGTCGCCGAGGGTGCGCTCCAGCAGCGAGTCGATGCTGCGCGCCCGGGGCATTCCTCCAGCCGCGGCCACCGCGGACCCCGTCAGCGGGGACCCTCGGGGACCGCCGACGCCAACGCCGCCGACGCCGCGCAGCCACTGCTGCAGGTGCAGGTGCCGCTGCGAGCAGCGCGCGCGCTCCGCCGCCAAGGACCGCGTGAGCTGCGAGATGTGGCCCTGCGTTCGCCGCTCCAGCCCTTCCACGGCCTGGTTGATGTGCCGCTTGAGGTCGTGCTTGTCGCGGTCCAGCCGCTGCTCCATGTGCCGGAAGAAGGGCGCGCAGTAGCAGGTGTAGCCCACGCCGACGGGGCCCTTGCGGATGTTGCCCGCCAGGTCCAGGTAGTACTGCTCGCCCTTGCGTAGCGGCTCGGCGGGGAGGGAGTCAAGCCGCGGCTGTGGGAACGACGTGGTGTCGGGGTAGTAGTGGCAGCCGTACGGCGACCAGCCGGCGCCGCCTTTGCCGCCGGCCCCGCCCGCGCCGCCCTTCCCGGCCGCCCCCGGGGCCCCGGACCCGCCCCCGTTGGCGGCGGCGCCCGTCCCGGACCGGGATCCCGACCGGGAGCCCGATGTTCGCCCGGAGCCCCGCCCGGAGCCGCGCCCGGACCGTTCCTTGGACGACTTCTTGTGCTGCTGGCAAGAGCAAAAGAGTTAGGCAAAACTGTGGCGTCCGTGCCAAGTGAGGCGTGCGCCGCGCCGGCAGGTAGGCAACCCAACGCACCGCTCGCTGGGCCGGCGCGAGTACGATGGGTGGCCTAACTACCGGCGCCAACAGCCGACCGGACCAGATCGGACCGGCCAACACAGAACGGACCTTCTTCTTGTGGCTGCTGCTGCCGCCGTTGTCCTTGGCCGCGTCCTTGTTGCGGGGCATTGGGATCACCGGGTTGTTGAGGATGCTGAGGATCTCGGTGAGCTCCTTGCGCGTCGCGATGTCCCTCGCCGTCTCCCCTTGCTGCGCAGAGAAAGGGTTAGGTCTGGCTGTGATGGGTGTCAGTCCCAGTGTCACGGGTGCTCGCTAGCGTACTGCACCTTGTTCCGAAGGCTTTTGGTGCAGCCCGCCTCTAGCAGGATGCGCGTCAGCTTCCGGCGGCCCATGGCGGCGGCTATGTGCAGCGCGGTGTCCCCGTTCTGAAAACCGAGCGGCCACAAAAGTTGCATTTTGATTAACATTGACCACAAGCCTGCCGTCGGGGGTGGCGCAGAGGGAGCAGGGTGTCCCGAGAACACCCTCTCCCTACGATGCGAGAATTCATACGCGCGACCGCAGCGCTTTCCTGATGAAAAATACTTTGGGTCCAGTAATATCACGTGCGCGTTCAGGTATGGCGCTCCGCTACTCACCTTGTTCTGCTCCGACACCTTGCACTCGGCGCTCACCAGGATTCTCGTGACGCCCGCGTGGCCGTAGCGCGCGCTCGTGTGCAGCGGCGTGTCGCCGTACTGCGAAGGCAAGGGGAACAGGGAAGCGTCAGACGTCACAGAACTGATTTTTATGGTTGTTTTTGCTGAAAACCTTTCTTGATTTGCCCTCTCTAGAGGGTCAAAGTTCAATATTTTAATAAGGCTAGTCGGAAAAGAAAAGAAATCGACTTTTTGAAAAGTTGGCTAAGGTCATCGAACGTCGAGAAATCACATTTAAACATTATTTTTTTTGAGATTCCAATTATTTTACAAAGTAGATGAAATTTTGTCGCGTTCTTCATTGCTGCCCAGTAGGTCCTATTGGACCCTAAATCAGATTAAAATTGCGGAAATCAACAACCTGGTGCATCCATACTCACGTTGTTCCTGACGTCCGGGTCACAGCCCGCCAGCAGCAGCTCCCGGCAGCTCTGGTTGTGGCCGTTCTGGCAGGCGAGGTGCAGCGGCGCGAAGCCTGCGTGGTTCCGCAGCGACAGGTCAGCCCCTCGGACCGCGCACAGCGCCTGCACACAGCGCGAGAAGCCCTTCCAGGACGCCTCGTGCAGCGCCGTGTTGCCCGGCTGCAAGACAGACCATCGGCGACGTCGTTAGCATAGCTTCGTCTGCGCATCTCAATATTTTAATTTCCATGTTTTTTTACAGACACTCCCGCAAAAGTAAAAGCTCAGTTATTTATTTATTTTTTTCAATGCCGTGATTTTTACCGCTCGCTCCTCAAAAAAAAAAAAAAAAAAAAAAAAAACATTGCGCGCTCTCCCTTTAACATTCACTGCCGACTGTCTGGTTTCGCCTCCCGCCGCCGCCGCCGGCTGCTTTGAATCGCAATGTTTGCCTTCTCATTATTTTCCTTTGCCCGTTTTTCCTCCGACGCCAGACACGATCCCACACAGGGGCTTCTGCCAGGAAGAGTCCACGGAGTCCAAGGAGAAGGGGAAGTCAGGGGTCGGCCGGCATGGAAGCGGGAGGGGAGGAAGAGAAGGAAAGGCTGAAAAATGATGTTCCAAACCGCAACAGCTGCGATTCCAAATGAATGAGAGCAAGTGCTTCGGCAGGAGTATCACACCGCAACTCAATCTCAGATCCAATCGCTTGCATGCGTCCTGCCCCGCCAGCGCCCCACCGGGACCCCACCGGGACCCCACCGGGACTGCATGTACTCACCCCGTTGTCCTGCATGTTGACATCCGCCCTGTGCTTAAGCAGCTGCTTCACCAGGTCCAGGTGTCCCTCCGCCGCCGCCCGCTGCAGCGCCGTGCACCCCGCCTGCACACCACAACCACACATACACCCTTGTAGCTGTACAACAAGCACTCGAGACCAGCGGGAAACAACTCATGTCGTCAACGTCCAATTCGGAAGAAAGAAAAATGCATTGACATTGTTTTTTCTTTTCTTTTCAAAGCGACTATTTATTAAAAGTTTGAAGTTGTTTTCCGTGACTTCGGCAAGATGGGTAGTAGGCCTGAAGATTCAAATTGTGACTACGTGATAAACAAAGAGTAAGAAACAAGCAGCACAATGATGTTTTACGTGACATGTTGGTTGGCAGGTGTCTCCTGATCAGAGTCGACCACAACCATTCTACGCAAGGGGAAGGGATGAGCTGAGACAGTCCAGTCCAATGACGATACGTTCATGCAGTCTGTACAGTACAAGCAGTCCGTCATAACAGTGTCATGCAGCCTCCAACACAAGCAGTATGTGGGCAGTATGCAGTATGTACAAACAACATCATCCATCCAAGGAAACGAGCCAGCGGAGCGGGTTGGGTTCACAGGACACCAAATCATCAGGGGGCACAAAAAAAACAAGTCCCTCAGCAGCGCATGAACGTACTTCTCCTCATTCAGGCGCAATGAATGGGAGATGCGGCATCATTAGTGTATAGCAAGGGAGGCCTGGCCCCGAAGGACGCGCACGGGGTCAAGGTCAGCTCGTACGTTCCCATAGTTAGTCGAACCGTCCTGCCCCCCCCCCCCCCCCCCCCGCCCCCCGCCACGCACTCGTCATCGTCCGTCGCGTGTGAAGGACCGCCACTGGCCGCGTGGGCTCGCGGCTGTACTCACGACACGGCGCGAGTTCGTTCCGAATTCGTTTCCGGCCTTTTTTGTTTGTCCCTGAACGAGGCGCGCGGGCTCCCCCATCCATGCCTTGCTTCCCACCGCCGACCCCAGACTCCGCATGCCACACAGAGCCCTCACGTGTGTGTGTGTGTGTGTGTGTGTGTGTGACAATGTTCCCCCCCCCCCCCCCATCACCCTCATGCTATTGAGACAAAGGTCCGGACCTCGGTTCGGATACCGACCAACCAAAAACGAGTCGAGAGAATGCAGGGCTGCGCAGGCGAGGTGACGCAGCGAGTAGCACCAGCACAATTACAGCAGGAAGGCTGCCGAGGCGCTGGCGTTACCAAAGCCCGCCCCGCGCCGTGAGCTATGGCGCCGCGCCATCCCATCTCTATGACGATCTCATAAGACGCCTGATGGATCTAATGGGACCAGAGGGGACCAGAGCAGGGCGAGTGCGCGGGGCACTGGACACGGCTGCTGCCGGCGCGGGAGATGCAATCACAATCAGTACGAACGAGCGTGAGAACGCCCGGCCACCCCCTGCATGGTGAGCGGCCAGAGCCATCGGCATGCCATCGGCATGGTCGGGATATGTCATGGGCGCGGCAGCGGCAACGGCAACGGCATATGACGACCTCACAGCTCACGGCCCAACAAAGTTTTAAGTGTTTGACATATGAAATATCTGTTTGAAAGACGTTTCGAGTGTTGGGGACCGTCATATCGATAGACGGTGAGCACTATTTTGGGGATGTACGGTGGTGTTGTCAGCCCGCAGATGCTGGTGGAACGGATGTGTCGCGTGCGTGATCAGCGTTTCGCACGCCGCGGTGTGACCGCAACGGGACCAGCAATGAGAGCACTTACTTCCCGGCCTGAATCAGACCAATCACGGAGGCATGTGCGGAATCTGCGTGTGACTCGACGGGGTTGAGCCACGGCTGCTGGCATGCGAATTCGTCGTGGTAGCAAAGCCACTGGTTGGCCTTACTATCCGAGATTAACTACACGATATTTAGCACAAAAACTCTCTTAGGTAGCTACGTATTCTACTCCGCCAACAATGTGTTCTAATTTTACAGTAATTTCCATGTTCAAGTGGGAGACATTTATTTTTGCAGCCCTAGCAAAACATTTTTGCTACAGATGAGAGGGCTGAGTCTGCGGCGGTCTGCGGCGGCCGCTCGTGACTGCAGCCGGCGGTAATGCGCTTTGGCTGGACGCTTCGCAATGCGAGTCGTCATAAGCACCGCTTGACCACCGCGCCCCCTCCCCCCTCCCCCTCCAGCTGCGGTAGACGCCGAGCCGCTTCCTATTGTCTCCAGCCTCAAGTCGCGACGGTCGTCTTATCGGTCGAGTGGCGGGCATCGCGCGCGGTTTTTGAAACATGACGGTAGTGCCCTTCCGCCTGGCTACCCACCTGGCTGCCCGCCTGGCTGCCCGCCTGGCTGCTCACCTGGCTGCTCACCTGGCTGCTCATCCTGCCCCTGCCCACCCTGCCCCTTCGCACCGCTAGACGGCATTACCTTCGCCCCTTCGCACAGAGGGGACAGCTCACGAATGTCCTGTCATCAAAACGCCGTCTCTCACTCAGTGGACGCGGGAGCCCTGATTAGAGGGCGACAAGCGCTGTACACACCACAACCGCACTTCCTGGTGTCGTCACGCAGTTGTTCAGCAGTATCAACACAGTCAGTCTCGTGCGTCAGACATGGGATGTGCCGCCAGTGGTGACTTACTGTTCGCGGGCTCCGCGGCAGCGAGTGGCCTTACCTGCAACGAGACAAACAGAGAGTCAGTGAGCTGGGCTGGGCAGGGGTGCCGGGACGGCATCGCCGGCAGATGTACTCGGCCATCCGACGGCCAGCGCCCTGACCGGGGAGCTCTGCGAAAGGCTCTGGCAGTGTGGCCGGCCACGCGCACAGCGCCGCAGGGCCCCGCAGGGCCCCGCAGGGGACCGCAGGGCCCCGCAGGGGGCCGCAGGGCCCCGCAGGGGGCAGTGAGAGACCACCACTTATTCACACTGCAAGCCGCGCGAGAGCCGAGCCGAAGCAGGAGGCGCCCGCGGGAGGCCCTTGTAGCAGCAGTGAAAGTGAGGAGGTGTCGCGTCGGCGTGCGAGTGTGTGTGTGTGTGTGTGTGTGTGTGTGTGTGTGCGTGTGTGCCTTCCGCGCAGCCACGCCAGGTGCATCGGACTGGCCTCCCTCCTCGCCTCGCACCGCACTCCCGCAGCTGATCCGGCCTCCGCAGTTAGCGCGGGCAACGGCGCCTGCGAGGTAGGCCGTCCCGTTATACACGGGTGTGCAGTGTGCGGTCGAGTTGCCTATGCTGCATCTTGCAGGCGCACGCGCGCACGAGTGAGAGAGAGAGAGAGAGAGAGAGAGAGAGAGAGAGAGAGAGAGAGAGAGAGAGAGAGAGAGAGAGAGAGAGAGAGAGAGATAATTTGCAAAGCGCCGGGATACCCTCCCCGTCGGCCGCCGTGGCACGCGGCGAAAGTGCACCGAGGGATCTTGCACACACACACACACACACACAAACACACACACACACACACACACACACGCGCGCGCGCGCTGTCATTATCCGCTTTACGGTCCTCCTCCTGCATATCATGTCGTGGGACTCTGCGGGGCTTAGACCTCTCTGAGACGCGGCAGTCTAGTTGTCAGTGGGCTGGCCGGAGCCGGGGCTGAGGGGCTGAGCCAAGGGCTGAGCGCACCACCGCAGCACGGCACGGGTCAGTGAATGACTAAAGATGAATGAATGTGAGGCACTGGGAGGGTGCGGCAGAGCGGTATAACAACAGCGAGGCATCACCGCTTGCGGTCACCTACAAAACGTTATGGGAGTACCGAGGGCATGGCGTGTGTTCCCGCTGCGGTGCGTTCCTCGCTGGAAATGGAATGAGTCGGGTGTCCTCAAAGAGTCGTGAAATAAAATGACTACGCGGCTGGATTAAGTTGTGTTTTTTGGTGTTTTTTTTTTTAAAGGTAGGTACGGCACTGAATCTCAATATTTCAACGCCTCTCACTTATAATTATACGTTGAATAAAACCCAGCTCCTACGTATGGTTCCGCCACCAGTGTAAACACGGAAGGGGTTTCTACTCGCCGCTTGTTTATACCGTGTAAAACGGTTCAAAGCTACGTCCCAGAGATGGTGGAGGAAGTAGCTGGCGGGGAAGACGATAAGGACGTGCTGCTGCCGGCTGCTGTCCCTGCGGTGAAGCAGGCCGCCTCACGGCCAATCAACGCCTTTCGGAAATGGAATCTCTCGAGAAAAGAAGAGTGGAATTCGCTCGCGAGGAGGAGTATTTCGCGGCATAAAATCGTGGACCCGGTCGGACAGAGCCGAAGGGAATGCGAGTCATCGATTAATTAAACCGACTCGGCTCCCCGCGATCGGTGAGGTGGCGCTGTCAAGGGACGCTCCCCAGCTGCCTGACCAAAGGTGTGACAAGATGTGTGTCTGTATTTTCAACGTGACAAGAGGGTCACACTGTTTTGTGACTCACATTGTTTTCCTTTCAGAGTAGTGGGCGATCACCAACAGCGGAGGTAGTGCGGGGCTCGCAGCATTGGACTCCAAGCGGCCTCGGATTTAAATCGTCTCGAGAATGTGGTTCGGAAAAACCGCGAGCGAGCGCACCGCCAGATAGATACGTGATACCTACGTGCTAACGATGTCTGTGTGTGTGAGAGAGAGACAGAGAGACAGAGAGAGAGAGACCGAATCCAACGTAAGTGCATGCAGAGAGACTCTCACACGGAGATGTGGATCGCAGAGTGGTTCGTTCACTCCATTACCTACTCACGAATGGCAGAAAGAGCGAGAAGAAATGATTTTGCATGCTGTTCCCCCCCCCCCCCTCTCTCTCTCTCTCTCTCTCTCTCTCTCTCTCTCCTCCTTCTCCTTCTCCCCTGTCTCATCCGAATGCACTCCACCCGTGAAATTCAGCCCCGTGAGGTGTGTTCAGTGAAAACCTAGAGTCGCATTGCGCTTATTTATCGCCAGCGCTGCGGCTGCGAGACTCCCGCTGCCCACATTCCTGCTCCCAGCCGACGAAAACTAACGCAAGCAATTATCGAATTACAATCATTTTAATTTCGTCGACGTATCGTATTCTAAAGCATATAGTAGAGGGGGGGGGGAGAGAATGCCGCTCTCGTTGCGTCGAGAATTTAAATGAAATCGTCCACCATTTGGCCGCTGGCCGGCGATGGCCGGGTGTCTAGCCCGCGGCCGATATGTTAGCAACCTGTAATCTCCGCCCCGCGCCCAGGACTGGGTCCAGGATGCCGGACACCGACTGGGGCGAGACGGGGCCTCCAGAGACTCTTCGTGGTGCGCACGTCGGTAGGCAGCTCAATCTGCAGGGGCCAGGATTGTCTCGTGATTCCAGGTGCACGCGATAAATTTGATCGTAAAAAAAAGTAATTGCGGTGGGGATTCGCGAGGTCAACCTGACCTGGGAGCGAGCCCCGGAGTACATGGGCGCCTGGTGGGTAGGCAACCTCGACTTGCGCATGCACGCGTGTCAGGCGGCCTGGCCGGTCCTTCCGCTCGCAGGCGCTCTAGTCCGCCGAAAAGCTGGACGTGTACTCGAGCAGCCCAAGTTGAATGTAAATTTAGAGGCTGAGGATCGGAATGCCTGGGGCCCCCGTGCTGGCCCCCCTGGCCGTGTCCCCAGCCCGAGGGCTCCCGGGCCCCGCCCCGGGCTCCGCTCCGCTAGCCCCGAGGATCCGCTACACGGCACGTCGTCGCCGTGTCGTTGTGACCCACGTAACACTTGGGTAGAATGAGAATGTTCGCCGGCTGCCGGGCAGCGGACGGGCTCCCGACGGCACCCCTTTCACCCGTATTCCTGAAAACACGTTCCTCTGCCGGCGTTGCCGGTCGCGGCGCCGCCCCGCAGCTGCCGGCCAGATGCGTGTGCCGGTCGGCGCGGCCCACAGACCGCCAAAGGCGGCCAAAGGCGCCAGGGCCGCGCTCCGGCATGGCCAGCGGCCGGCGGCCGGACAGCGGCCGGACAGCGGGCTGCCGGTTTGGCCGCGTGTCACGTGATGGCGCGAGTCCCGTCCATAAGGCAGGGCCTGCTCTGCCTAGAGGAGGGGCGCGACGCGCCGCCGGGACGGGAAAATGAAACGTGCTACACACACACACACACGCACACACACACACACACACACGCACACAGGAGCAGGCAGCTAGGTCAGGGCAGTTAGTGAAGAGGGGACGCCGACGTTGGCGCCGGCTCCGCGTGGAACGGTCGGCTGGTCCGCTCCGCTCCGCCGTGTCAGGCAGCTTTTCGTCAAGTCGAACGCGACGATAGGCAGAGTGATGCTGAATAACAAGCAGCCGCAAGCAGCGCAGGAGGGAGGACCACCGGGGTACTCTCTCACGCCTTGACGCAGTTAGAGTGAGGAACTTGTTTCAGACGGCGATTTGTGACTCGACGATGCCTTTTAGCTTTTCTATTTTGATTTTTGTTAAGAGGGAAAAACTTTATGCGGTTGTTGCTCTTAACAGGTAGGTCTCCTTTCGAAGATTTTTTAGTTTTGTTTGTAACGTTTTCGGGCGACGAAAAGATGATTCGACTTTCTCTCTTTCTCGTTTCACTACTCGAATGTCAATACACAGTGTGGCTGAACTCGCTGAGTGGCTTGCTGAGTGACGTGTACTGAGCACGGGCGCCCGCCCCACGTGTATACGTGTGCCGATTAGCGCCGCTGCCCCGCTCTCCGAGAGCGCTCCAGTTTGATGCGTTAAGGCGTGTGCATACAATGCTCGCCTCGCACACTCCGCCAAAAAGTGTGCGGGACCCGTTAGTGTACGGCACGGCGTGCAGGGATAAGACCCCCATTGTGTAAAAGTGTATCGTGGGGTCGGCGTCCTACATGATGACGGCGATACGGTGCGGAGCGCCTGCTGCTGCTGCTGCTGCTGCTGCTGCTGCTGCTGCTGCTGCTGCTGCTGCTGCTGATACTGCTGCTGCTGCTGCTGCTGCTGCTGCTGCTGCTGCCTGCTGCTGCTGCTGCTGCTGCTGCTGCTGCCTGCTGCTGCTGCTGCTGCTGCTGCTGCTGCTGCTGCTGCTGCTGCTGCTGCTGCTGCTGCTGCTGCTGCTGCTGCTGCTGCTGCTGCTGCTGCTGCTGCTGCTGCTGCTGCTGCTGCTGCTGCTGCTGCTGCTGCTGCTGCTGCTGCTGCTGCTGCTGGTGCTACCATCGCCACGCCGCAGACCTTGGCGCAGTAAACACCGCGGCGGGGGATACCGGAATGCCGGTTTTGATTCTGCTGGATGACGGACGAGGCCGGGCCTCGGGCCGGGCCCTCGTCAGAGGAATCCACATTAGAGCGATCCTTTACTTGCTTTACTGCGTGCCGACGCGGCTCTCAGCCGAAAGCCCTGGCCTCACAAGCACTCTTTCAAATTGTTTTGGAAAATTCTGGCAAAATTTCTACCCCAGAATTATTTTCCAAGCTTTTTCGAAATAAAATCTCCTTCTTTTTCGTTAGGCTACTCTGTAAACAATCTGCACCCAAAATCTCAACTTTTTCATTCTTGGAGAATACCGAAAACGTTATTGAAAAATTTCCACCCCGAAAAGGTGTTTGTATATTTACAGTGTGCCGCGCTGTGATGTCCGGCCCGTACGAGCGGGCAGCTGGGCAGCACGGCCTTGGCGCCCGTCACCGACAACAGCCCCACGGTGCAGCCGGAGCTCTGCTGCTCTGCCACAAGTCCACTCTGATTGCTGCACTGTCCGCCCGTGCAGCCAGGCCCTCGGCCAGGCCGGCCGCAGCTCGAATCACCCGTGATCTTCTCACGATTAGGGCAAAGCGAAGGGCGCCGCCGCAGCTCGCGGCCGATAGCAGACCTCGCCTGAACAAATAATGCGTAACTCATCTCCCTACGCTACGTGTACCCCTCCCTCCATTCCCCTGCACGTGGTGCATAATCACATTAAGACAAATCAAACGACTTGTGCAGCGACGCGGCATCTATTTTTCCGATGCCATAATGCTCACATCCATATGCATTTCCGACACATTTCTCGGATTCCAATCGACTAACTCAGTCCCGTTGGCCCCACCCCTCGATATGACAGCAATGTGTCAGCTGCGGATTCCGATGTGCATCGCCCAGGCCGCATATGGTAGTGGTACGCTTATCGTAAAAATCCGTTCCCCGATCTACGAAACAATTGATTAATTACGTTTCCCAGAACCGGTTTACCGGACAATTCCTCCCCCCCCCCCCCGCGCCCTCCTCTCCCCTACTCCCCCGCCCCCTTCCGCTTTTCTTTCTCTCCCTCCCTGACCACGCCACCACAGACTCCATGCGACCAGGAATGTACAGGGAAAAAACGAAAAGAAAGTTAATCGGTTTTAATTGAAGCGGTGAGTCAGCGCAGCTGGTTGTGTGTTGGGGTTTGTTTTACTCGGCGGCGCCATCACGTTTCGGGAAGGTCGGTGCGCACTGGGCATGCCTAGTGTCTCATCGAGTATGAGAGGTTGTGGGGCACGTTGTGTGTGCGCGCTAGCGAACCTGCTGCTGCTGACGAGCGTTTTGCAGTCGAGTTCGCTGAGGCTTCAACGGCCATGACTCTCTTAAATCCACCTTAAAAGCAAGAACCAACTGCGGCAGTTAAAACAACTGTTGGACATTTTGCTGCCGCCGCACGTGCGAACAGAGCGGGACACGGGCTTGTGCCGCTCCCGGCCCCTCCGGCCTCCGGACCCCGTTCCCACACCGGCGGCGCCGAAGTAGTGAAACAACAGTACGGGGGTGCGGGCCACACACACACACACACACACACACACACACACACACACACACACACACACACACACACACACACACACACACACCAGGACCCGCCAGGCTTCTCTTGCTGACAACAACAATGCCCTCTGTGCTCGATTCGTAGAAAAATTATAAGCAAGCAAACGGCATAAGGAGACATGCATTCGCCAGAATGTGCTGCTGCTCCTTCATATGCCCTCTGTCCCTCCGTGCGCCTGCGCCTGCCCCCCCCCCCCCCCCTCTCTCTCTCTCTCTCTCTCTCTCTCTCTCTCTCTCTCTCTCTCTCTCTCTCTCTCTCTCTCTCTCTCTCTCTCTCTCTCTCTCTCACACACACACACACACACGAAAGAAGATCGCCACCGCCACCGCCGCTTTGTTACAGTCCATGCAAATGATGAGAGTGTACTGTCAATGCTCTCGCCTCATCAGCAGTAATTAATTTTTTCCCTCCCCTCGGCCCCCGCGGGCGGTGCTCTAGTAAATCTACTGACCGCGATTCAGCGAACGGCGGCGCGGGGCCTCGCGGGGCCTGGTGGGGCCGAGGCGGGGCGTTCCGTCTCTCTAACGTGGTAATCACCGTCCGCCCGCCCGCCTCTCTATGAGAGCGACGTGGCGACGTTCCCACCGCATGGCCTGGCACAGCCCGGGCCCCGGGCCACCGCCTCCGCCACGCCACCGCGCCGCGGCCGAACCACGTAAAACTTAGACGAAACACGAATACATGATGACCAGTCGGGAACACCCTTACGCGATCGTGTCTCACGCTTAACAAAATGCTCTGTGCTGCGTTGTTGTTCGCGTGCTCCGACAATCTTCTACTATAACTTTTGTGCGCGCAGAGGTACTTTGTCGTCGTGCACGCGTACATGAAGCTTGCTAATGGCGCCACCCAACCGCCCACATAGGGCGTGTGTGTGTGTGTGTTGTCTGTGTGAAGAAGTTGTGAAGATTCGAATAAGTCGCTCCGGAACAGGGGCGCCTGTTTTCGCCACTCGCCGCACAGCCTCGCTGATGTGTTTTAATTACAATCTCACTGACCCTAATGTGGGGGTCCGGCAGGTCCCCGCCGGTGCCCGCCAACGCGCGCTGTTAGCTATGTGGCTGTGAAAAACACGGAAAGAGAAAAAAAGAAAGGAAAAAGAGGCACGCCGTTATGGCGACGGGACTGGGGCAAAGATACGTGGGTCATCACGGCACGGAACGCCTGTTCCGTCGCCACTCTGGCCGCCTTGACGCCTCTGGGTCTGACACACACAATACGATCCGATGATTGCTTCGTATCGGTAAAGGAAATAATAATCGAGGCACTTTTTCATACACGAGACCGCGCTTAAAAAAAATTGACAGAAACACAGATTAGTTAACGACGTATGCCAGTCTGTATGGTAATGGCCTATGGCCCCGAGGCGGTGTGTATATAAACCTATACGGTAGCTGCTGCTGGGTCCGGGGCCCAGACTCCTCCGGCCCTGCGGGCTGCCCACACGCTGGTTATGGTCCTGGGCCTTACGTCCGTGTCCCGACGGGTCGCCGGAGCCCGGAGCCGCGGACTCGGACCGCGTAGCTCACCCTCCACAGTTACGTGGGTGAACGCTCGCGTGCTATTCATTTGGCCGCGCTGCCCCGAATTTCTGCGCGCGCGGAGCAGTCAAGTCAGTCAGACAAAGTCGAAAAGTTATGATCAAGCGCTCCGATGACAATGTGAGCTGTCTGCGCCGAGCGGGGCAGGACCGGACGGCCGCGGTATCGTACCCAACGTGGATCGTTATTTCGAGGGAAATCAGAGGCGGCGCGTGTCCATGTCCACCGCTGACAGACTGGGTGTCAGCGGCTACCGGCACCCCGCCGAGCCCAGCCCAGGACGCGACCGCTTTCCTCCACTTGACCACAAACCCAGTCCCCGGAGGCCGTCCGAGTCCACGCCTCGCGCCGCTACTCCTCCCTAGCGAGCTCCCCCAATTAACATTCCGCTGCAATACGTCGATGCTACGCTACGGCAGAGCGGCGGTGCCCCGCCCTTCTGAGAGTCGGTGTGCCATTGCGCACCAGGACAGGGGTGGCACCGTCTGAATCTTGAGTGGGATTCCTCAGAGGTCTCATCCAATAGCGGTTTCCAACGAGGCTCAGAAGCGGAAGCTAAAGAACAAAGACACTGCCAGACCGGAAGCTCCCGAGACCTCACCTCCAAATTCACTCAAAACGCCATTCAAGTTTCTCATACCTGCCCTCGAGAGTTTCCGGTCTGGAAATGTTTTTGTTCTTCAGCTTCCGTTTCCAAGTCTCGTCGGAAACCTATATCGGCCTTCAGGGGTGCCAGTGCCTGTGACTTTCGCCAGAGACACGGCAGCGGGGGATACCGAGCATAGCGGCAGTGTCTGACTGCAGCAGGATTTCTGGGGACCTGGTCTAGTCTTCACGAGAATTCCATTGTGACGACAAGAGGCTCCCTCATGCGATGCAGAGGTCAGGAGCGGGAGCGTGCCGCACGCCTGCCTGCGCCCTCACAGAAAAAAATTGTTCGCGCGCATAATTCGCTAACTTAGACAAAAATTTTCGGTGAGTGAGCGAAAAAATCTTGAGACGCGTTTTCAGAAGTCAGGATTCGCTGCTGTAACGCACTCATGTGCTGCCGGCCGCTCAAGTCGCCATGTGCTGTGCAGTGCGCACAAGGTCGGTCCCTCACTTTAAAAAAAAAATCAACGTATACCCCCTGAACGAAAATCGGAGAAAATATCAGTGCCAGTATAAAAAAAAATAGGAAGCAGATGATACCAACTCTAAATGTCGTCCAGTTTCTTAAGGGATTAGGATGTTATGAAAATAAATTGTGAAAAAACAAGAAAAACTGTCAATCAGACAAACCTATAAATAAAAATCAAAAACATCAAATTATGATTTTAAATTATGGTACGCTTGCATGATGTGCCCCTCGAGTGCGCACAACGCGCAGTCTGGCGTGTGTTATGGCGGGCCGACGGCGACGGGGGCGTAACGGAGGTTGACAGGGGAGGCGGCGTGGCGAGTCGCCAAAACGCGACGCGGACCCAGGACTTATGGGCTTCGTGAAGTGAAATAGAAATGGGGCGAAAAGGAGACAACAATAAACGAGGTGTGTCGGTTGAGAAATGGAACGTGCCAACAAGAAAAGGAGAAAAAAATAAAATTTGCTGACGCGAAATCGGAATTCCATATGCTGATACCTTTAGAAAAAGTCGGACGCCCTTGATCCCGCCAGCAACGTGTGTCACTTTACTCCGCTTTGCTCCGCTTTGCTCCGCTTTGCTCCGCTTTGCTCTGCTATCGAGTCGCCAGACAAACGGCAATCGGTTCAATCAGCCGGAGTTCAGGACGCATGGGACCTGAGCCTGGGGAAGGGGGACCCTCGCCTCTCTACTTTATTATTTTCGTTCACTCTTAATTTAGTCGCAAGGGTGCGGCAGAAAGAGCGTTATTCAGAGCCAGGCTGTCGTGCTGCGATTGGCAGGGCGATGCTGGTGTTGGTGTCCAAGGCGAGAATTAGTTTACCTTTATAGTTATTGGCTGCGGTGCGGTGGTGCCGAGTGAACCGCGAAGTTTGTCCCTCTACTCCCTAACTACCGCAGGCCCCGCAGGCCCCGCAGGCCCCGCAGGCCCCACAGCTCCGAGCCCCCGCAGCCCCACAGGCGGCCGGGGGGCGACACAGATTATACCGCCAGGCGGCTCTCGGCGCCGCGAGGAGCGAATGAATATCCTCGGCTAAGTGCAACAGCACGACGACACGCCAAAAAATAGCGACAAACCGCGACGTCTCTCTTCATTCACGAGACAAATTCGCAGAAATGTAGAAGACCAAGCGCTAGCCCAAAATATTAGGCGAGCGGTATGTTCCGAACTTCCCTACTTCATTGTTTTCCTCCATCAACGTCTTTTTCACAGTGTAAGCGGAGGAGAGGCAATAGCCCGCCGCAGGACCGCTGGTCGCCCCGTTCCATCTGAGAGAACCAACAACTACAAACCTCTAGGACACGAGCACCGCTTTTTTTACCGACGGAGTGCGGCCAACGTATCTCGGCGTCATGGCCGCGGCAGTTGCGGGGGTGCACCGCGCGCCGCGCCCGCTGGACATGACACGGGACATGATACGGTGACGCCAAGTTTCCACCACCGTTGCTCTGTCTTCCTCCCACACTGGCGGCTGGTCTTCTATCTCTTTCCTACTGCAGCCGTGAACGCGGCGCACGACCCATCATCCTCCGCCCTCTCGCCCCTTCCAAGTTGTCCACATAAAACTCTTCCTCGGCGACGATGAAAAATTCGCGTGGCGGTTACGAGGAGTTGAATATCCAAACCGAGAGCACAGACAGCGATTCGGAAGACGGAACAAACGACGGCTGAGGTGGTTCTACAAAAGACCCGGTGCCTTTTCCTTGTCGAATTTTTCTTTTCCCGCGACTTGGCGCAAAAATTAAAAATACTGAAGAGGATTTGTCGTGACCGCCAAAGGGTGAAGAGAAGAGAGAACTGCACATTTTCAGACGATTGTTTGTCCTGCTGCGCTTGTCCAAAACTAATAAATAGTTGGAGGAATCTCACGATGGCTGCAGTATGTCATCATAAATCGATTCGAATTATTTGTCCAGGAATGATAAATCACACAGCTGACCGAGTCCGATATTTCTGGTCCGAAGGAAGGCATCGACTCACAACGTTCCCAGAACACAACGATCGTAAAACTGTTCACACACATACTTCTGCAGCAGGGCAGGGGCGTGCAGCATGGTGCGGTAAAGGGTGGGACGTGCAGGATAACCTACATTGGCTGAGGTCGCACTCGGCGGACACAGGCCCGGAGACACCACGGGGGGCACCCACATGGCCAAAAGCTCCGTGTGACGCAGCTCACCCACACAGCGAGGTGCTCCCCGCGGAGCGACACTAGCGCTCGTGACAGCGGCAGTGCCTCACAACACAAACACGGGGGTTCCCGTACCTGTCGTCCACGGCAAGCCCACGGCGGCCCGATGGCGCCCGCACCCACACGGCACCCCGAGCCGGGCGCCTGTGAGTACCAGGGTAGGCAAGCCCGCTCGACACGCGTGCATGCAGGGGGCGTGGTTGGCCGCCCAGAAGGCGCGCTGTGTGGTAAAGAAGCTCGTGGACGTACTTCGCGGACCCCAAAGGCCATGACGGTGTCACCGCAGTCTGTGAGGCCGCCGCCCGGCCTGGTCCCATCATTCATCGCCATTTCCAAAGGCGCCTTGGCGCTGCCTCGGTCATTCTCTGACCGGGCCGGGCCGGGCCGGGCGACGCGGCGGCCTGTCTGTTGGTACTGTCCGCGAGCTCCACGGCGACCAGCGCGCGTTTGTATGGGTGGCCCGGCGCAAATCAGGTGATTGAGATTAATGTGCCCCTCAGCTAGGAGCGGCGCGCAGGGCGCCCCCCCCCCCTCTCCCCTCCTAGAACCTTAGATCAGATCGCCGCTCGTCACTGCCGTCATGGTGACCACCCTCATCACAGAGGGCGATAAGTTCTCTTCTGACATGCCGCCGCCGCGTTTTCCTCCATTGCAGCGAATCGGAAGAGGGGGTCCTAGAGGACACTGACACTGCAGAGCATAGTGCAGCAGCAGCAGCAGCAGCAGCAGCAGCAGCAGCAGCAGCAGCAGCAGCAGCAGCAGTAGCCGTGAGAAAGTCGGGCCGGACGCACGCGGTGCTGTGAGAACTGCATACGTCCCCTCTTCTTTGCGTTTCATAAACTTTTATTAAATATGTTGGTGTTTTTATTCCTCCTTTGCAGTGTGGAAGATTTCTACAATCAGTCTGCTATGCCATGAACAGTGGCCACGGCAGTGCAGCGCAGGACAGAGAAGTTCCACCTCTGCTGCATACGGTGTGTGTGTGTGTGTGTGTGTGTGTGTGTGTGTGTGTGTGTGTGTGTGTGTGTGTGTGTTTCGCGCGCTTTCCCCATGCCGGCCGGACACAGCACACTCGGCGACGCGGTGCCAGAAGTAAACCCACGTAGCTGGGCTGCGGCTGCAGCTGCGGCCCGCTGCTAACTGTCACCTGGTCACCTGCCACCGGGTCCGGCCGGGTCCGGCCGGGACGCGAGTGCGAGCCCCATGACCGTATCGGGGGCCGGGGCTGGGGGCGGCGGGGGCAGCGGAGAGTCGTATTGCATCTCGCCGGCTGCATGCCTGCTGCTGCCTCCCTGCGCTGCCGCCACTACTGCCGCCGCTACTGCCGCCGCTACTGCCGCCGCTATTGCCGCCGCTGCTGCCGCCGCTACTGCCTCCGCAATCGTCTGAGCTCAGCTTACGTCGCCGCTGCAGGACGGTCCCGTTCGCCGTCCGCTGTCCCAAACCCACCACCCTGCCATCAGCACGAGACGGCGGAAGAATACCAAAAGGTGCGCATCGCTGACTCAAGACGGTCCGCGGTTCGCGAGAGAAAACTGAATCATGACGCATTGCGTTCCGGCCGCTTACCGTCGCATTGTCTTCCGCGCCTGCCGAGTTCTCTGTTACTCGTCGCATTTTCTCTCTCTCTCTCTCTCTCTCTCTCTCTCTCTCTCTCTCTCTCTCTCTCTCTCTCTCTCTCTCTCTCTCTCTCTCTCTCTCTCTCTCTCTCTCTCTCTCACCCGAGCCGTTGCCTTCGCCTTCCCGAGCAGGCGGCGGGCGGTAGGTCACATGACACTGTTTTGTCTTTGTAGTTCTCTAACGGGCCCTGGCCGCGCCTCCCGCTGGCAGCTCGCAGGCGGCGGCACAGAGCTGGAAGAACTATCTTCCTGCTGCTGCTGCTGCTGCTGCTGCTGCTGCTGCTGCTGCTGCTGCTGCTGCTGCTGCTGCTGCTGCTGCTGCTGCTGCTGCTGCCGCCTGTGCTGTGCCATCCCCAGCCTTTTTCCGTGATTGGTGGCTTTGGCCGGCGGGGCGGCGCCCCGGCGAAAGTGTAACTCCGACGTCAGGGCGGTCGGAGACAGACAGACCGACAGGCGGACAGACGCGGAGATCGTCGCCGTTTAATCACCGATTTAGACACCCGGCCAAGTCACATTACCTTCCCCGCCGCCGCCGCTGCGCGCCGCTGGTTAGGCCGGACGCGCTGTAAGTGCACATGTGGGAGACTTTTACCTTTTACTTTCGAAAAGGGACAGAGGCAGACCAGATCGCTACAACTCACGCAGCGGATGCTGGGCGGTTACGTTTCAGGACGGCGGCGGTTGATGGCGATTGGGACGGGGTGAAACCGCGGATTGTGTGTGTGTGTGTGTGTGTGCGCGTGTGTGCGATAGCGGTTGTTATTGAGCCGCTCCTAGGTAATAGACGCCTTCATCAACTACCACTATCGCTACGTACGCACGCAAGTAGTGTTGCGGACGTGGTGTCGACGGGCCTCAACAGCAGGTAGTGTAGTGAGTGGCTGTCAGCCATTTATATTGAGTAGGCCAATGACGTGGATCAAGTTTGACTGCATTTTTTTGGATTGGTGTGCCCTGACTGAAGCTCGGCCAGAGTGCGTGTGTACCGGTGTGTACGACAGTTTTCGACTTCACCGCCATCTAAATCTCTCGACAAGGCGTGTCACTGACTTTGACGCGCGAGCGCAGCGCTCTCTGGCTTGGTGCGGCCCGATTGGGCACTATTCTTCGGCGGCCACTTGAAAGAAGATTACAACTAAGGTCCTGCTCGGTACTGACACCGCCTCTTGGCCCCGGCGGCCCCCAGACCAGATGAGAATCCCATCGTGTCTCCTGGCCGCCCGCCCCGCCCCGCCCGCACTCTCGGTGGCCGTCGCCAAAGCCTTCCGAGAACCTATCTCACGGACACGTCCATGGGAGCGCCGCAAGCGACACACCAGATCGTTTGGCTTTGGCCTCCGCACTAACCGCCCACGCTGAGGCCCAGCTGAGGCCCGGCTGAGGCTCGGCTGAGGCTCGGCTGAGGCCCGGCTGAGGCCAGACAGGAGAACGAATAATTTCGCGGGTACCTCGGTAGTGTTCATCGGGATCGCGCCCCACCCCGAAACAACGAGGCCCGCATGGCCGCTGACAAAGTGCCACGAACTATGCGGCTCGTGGCGGAGGATGAAAAATCGCGGAGCGCAGACCGACAGGTGCAGGAACCGCACAAACGTGTTTCGTGTCCATATTGCGCCAAAATCGCGAAAGTTCCATACCGACTCATTTGGGGACGTGTGGCTTGAATGTCAACCTTAATACCGCGCCATCCAAACCTCATGATGGCGAAGGTGGAGGCAGCTCTGGGCTGCGTGGACTTGAGAGTCCCGTGAGGGGAAGGGAAACAGAGAGCTGCCAATCAACGGCCTCGTGTCCGGGTGTTATTTCGAGTATAGGGCACGGCCGACCACGGCGGCGGTCCATGCTAAACAAGCGATTTCCATCACGCCGCGCGGTGCCAGGCCTCGCCTTGACACGCCTTCAGTGAGTGTCATGCCGGCCTGGCGGCCCCTCGCGGCCCCCTGCGGCCCCCTGCGGCCCCCTGCGGCCCCCTGCGGCCCCCGGAGTCCGAGTTTGGCAGCCAGCAGCGTGCGTGTGAGGTGAGATAGTTAGACGCCGTGGTCCGCCGTGGGGCATGCGCGGGCAGGCGGGTATAGGGCACTGCCAGGGCAGGCGCACAAGGATAGGGCAGGATGCAATGGGTCAAGATCGGCGGCAGGATTGGAGATCGGGGCGGTATATGGGCACGCAACAGCATAGGAGCAGCCAGTGAGCGCCTGGGAGGTAGGCAGCCGTTGCAAAGTCGTGCGTCGCGGACTGGCACGCTGCCTACCCCGCAAGGCGCTCGAGCGCCGCAGGACAGGTGCACACGCATCGCGTCCGGTCGGAAGTGGGGAGGGGAATAAAAGGAGAAAACGAAGTCAGGACGGCAAGGAGAGGATGTAAAACAGGAGACGAGTCTCAAACGAACTGGAGCGGATGAGAGAAAATGGAACGTATACAACACAGGTGAACCGAGGGCCGCGGGAGCCATATGACTAGCATCAACCTTCTCCCACTCGCTCCTACTTCCCTCGCCTTTTTTTTTTTTGTGTTCAGACGAGGTTTGAAATGTCAAAACGCGCGAGTTATTTATCCAATCTAAGAGGTCACAGGCGTGCGAATAAAAAAGAAGACGCCTCTGCTCCTAGGGACAAAAAAAAAAAACACGGATTTATTGACTTTGATTTTGTCCGATCGCCGCAGTAGAAGTTGATACGCCCGAAGTTTAATCACACGTATCAGCGACGCGAGCACCAGATTGGCGATGATCGATAGATCACAACAGCGGGCTTCCTCCGGAGCTCGGGACCAAATAGATTACACTTTTTCCTCGCCTTCCCTAGGTGCCTGCTGGATAGGATAGACGCCGAGCCCGGCCCCCGGCCGCACCCAGTCCAAATGTCAGGGGTCGCATGGGCTGTGCGTGTCGCTGTGCGTGTCGCTCCACAGCCCGCGCCGCCACGCCAAGCCGAAAATCCCTTTAACGTTCTCTCTGCGGAAAGCTGCAAGACTATTTGGTACGGGCTTTGACTCAGCAAACTGCAATTAGCATTCGTAAAACGCAAGTCGGGCTGCAAAATATTATGCCGCCAGTGATGTACCGTGTTTTTCCAGAAAAGAAATTTGACAGTAAAGAAGGGTCCCTGCCACTGCCGACAAGACACACACACACACACACACACACACACACACACACACGCATACGCACATACACACTCGCAGACGCGCACGCGTGCGCCGTCCGTCTGTGAAGAATCCGAATGACACGCAGCCAATCAGTCCCAGGCCGAGTCTCCATTCTATACATTGTATGCAGTGCGCGCAGCGTCCCCCGGCAAGCGGCCGGAGTGGAGGAGTAAAAATAATTAAAATCCTGTCTCCTCTCCGCAACCCGTCCGGTCGGAGCCGCGGAGAAGTCCGCTATCCCCGTGTACGCGTGTCCCGCGGGCGGCAGCACGGCACCGGGCACCGCCGGGCACCGCCGGGCACACCGTCTCAAAGGACGCATTCTACTCAATAGTCCACGCATGTAGCAGGCAGGGGGTCCTCGCAGGGGGGCCTTCGCAGGGGGGCCCGGCCGGGGTCCTGTCCGCGTCGAGTTACGCGACTTTGGGTCGGCGCGCCGCCGCGCCGCTGATCTCGTTGACGGCAGATGAAAAAGGCGGAGTGGGAAGGGAGCCCTCCTCCAGCCGAATATCCATCACTGCGCGTACGAGGCGGCTTTATCTACTCGTTTGTAATCGCGATGGGTGTGGACGGGCATGGACGGAGTGACATGAGGCAGCCAGGGATGTCTAACAACCACACGGGAGAGGAGTACGGCGAACGTGAGGGAAATACATCAGCCCCGGGGTGCAAACTCGGTTTGGGCTGCTGGGAAAATAGTGGGAAAGCGACCCAGCCAGTAAAGTTAAAAGAGAGGGCGGAGAGAAGAGAGATTGAGACAAAAGTAACCGCCGCAGGGGTAAGAGGGAGGATGGGACCCGAGCCATCGCTTTCAATCGATTCCATTCGACATGCCGTTAATAACTCACGGCGCTGGGGGGGGGGGGGGCTGTCGGGGCCTACGGGGCGTGAGGAGGAGAGAAGGTCCGAGCCCCCAGAGCCCCCAGAGCCCCACACACGGCGGCGCCGGCCCGGCCCGCCTCGCTGGTTCGCCTTTATGTTTTTTCTTGCCAGTAATTGAACCGGAACAGAGCTCTTTTCACGGCTAACCATCGCCAACACAAACTTGCGGTTACGAACGCGAACGTCAAAGCCGAGCTCCAGAGTCGTGTGTGCACGCGGCCAACGGCGGCGTCTGCGGTTCGAGTCGCGCCCGAGATACGTGTCAGGCTTCGTGGCGCCCCGCTGTGCTTGTGGCCGGAGGTACCCGGAGGTACCCGGAGGTACCCGGAGGGACCTGGAGGGACCCGGAGGTACCCGGAGGTACCCGGAGGTACCCGGAGGGACCCGGAGGTACCCGGAGGTACCCGGAGGTACCCGGAGGGACCTGGAGGGACCCGGAGGTACCCGGAGGTACCCGGAGGTACCCGGAGGGACCCGGAGGTACCCGGAGGGACCTGGAGGGACCCGGAGGGACCCGGAGGGACCCGGAGGGACCCGGAGGGACCCGGAGGGACCCAAAGGAGGGACCCGGAGGGACCCGGAGGGACCCGGAGGGACCCGGAGGGACCCGGAGGGACCCGGAGGGACCTGGAGGGAATCGGAGGGACCCAAAGCAGGGACTCGGAGGGACCCGGAGGGACCCGGAGGGACCCGGAGGTACCCGGAGGGACCTGGAGGGACCCGGAGGTACCCGGAGGTACCCGGAGGTACCCGGAGGGACCCGGAGGTACCCGGAGGGACCTGGAGGGACCCACCTCGCGGCGCTTTGCAGTGTGTGTTCCACGTGAGCGGATGTTTCGCAAGGCGCACCAGGAAGGCAGGAGTGTTGTGTGCACCCAGAGCCACCCAAAAAGACCACACATCTCGGCATTACATTCATTAGCAGCTGTGCGCGACACACCATGATAAGGGGGTCCTTCCGTCTTTGTCTCTCCTCAACTGGAAGGAGAAGAGAGAAAGAGACATTGGGTGGACGCGTGGCGCAGCAAATCGGCGATATAATATATATAGCGACCGAGCGCAGGAACCGGATCGGATAATACGGGATGAGCAAACTGTGGCGGCGATGAAATATGGGATGGAGACGAAGAAGGAGAGAGAGAGAGAGAGAGAGAGAGAGAGAGAGAGAGAGAGAGAGAGAGAGGCTTAGTGACCGCGGTGGGCTTAGTACGACCAGCCGGCGAGGGGGGACTTAAGGACATTCAAAGGATCTGAGCGACAGAACGGCGCGAGAGGAGAGGAAAAAAATACAATAAAAGTGAGCGAGGCAAGGGAATTAAAACGACATCTCGTTGAGGAGGAGAGCCGTTTCGCTGGGCATGCAATAAACGTGTGGCATAACGGGACGGGTTGACCGATCCAGACGCTCATGTCTCATCGTCCCGCAAAACACCAGCTGCTGCTGTCTACAATTTTTTTAATTTTTTTATTTTTATTTTCAAATAGCTGCGCTCTCTTCGGGAGATAACGTATTTACTGCTGTGACCCGCGACACGCCCGCATTGGGGTCAAAGGTCAAAACATGCAAACTTGAGATCCTTGAGATACTTGTAAAGGGGGTAGGGTGGAACCAGTAGCTGGTAGCTGTCAGCTGTCAGGGCCCGCCACCGGTAGTGCCCTAACCTGTCGGGGTGAGCGATACGGCAGGCACGCAGGCGAGCTCGCGCGCTGCGCGCATATCACACGCCGGAGTACAGTCCCAGCCAAAACAAAACCAGGCTGCAGAGTGCACGCGTGCTAAAATTGGTGAAATGGAATGAGAAGGCGCTGTGTAGTGCGGGGCTGTAGCTGGGTGAGGCAGTAGGTGTTGGCGGTGCAGACCAAATGACACCGCAGCACGGCATTGGGAGCAGAGCGCGGCGTGTAACTGTAGACAGACACACTCACACACACACACACACACACACACATAGGGGGTCAGTCTGGGCGGGGCCGCTGTGTGCATGTGCAGCCCCAGGCTGGGTGCCGCGCGTGCAGTGCGAGTGCGGCGGGGGCGTGGCGAGGCGAGGCCGAGGTGTGACACAGATCTGGACTGCCATAAGCCGGGGCCGGGGCCGGGGCCCACGATGTGCCCGGCGAGCCGTAGCCCCGCCCCGGGGCTGCCCGGGGCCCCGAGGGGGGACTTTGCGTTACTTCCACCGCCACGACGGTCAGCTGTTTCCCCCTGGTGGGACCGAACACAAAGACGGGACAGTCCGGGTGCTCGGGAGCAGCGTAGCGTGTCTGAGAGCGCAGCAGGGCAGCGCAGCGCAGCGGGGCAGCGCCGGCAGCGCCACTGACAATGACAGACCCGCCTTGGCACCAGCATTCCGAAAATGGAATCACATGACATTTTCTGACAGAAAACAAAAATTTGTAAGATATGAGTTGGGCGTTGGGCGATGGCCACGATGAGGCATTCTTCCTGCCTCCTCAATTCAATTCCCATAGGAACAAGTCATGTGACCCCCTTTTCGGAATCCTGGCGCCCAGCCGAGCCACACTCGGGGGACTCACATCTTAAACGTGAACGTAAGCACCTTATCGACCGGAATTAGGCGATGCTCTTAAGTCTCTGGTTCTCAGCGCAGGGCCCGCGGCCCGTGCCTGTGACAAAGGGATGGTGTTAGCGACGGGGATATCAAGGCCAAACCACACGCTAGGGCGGCGCGGGGCGGCGCGGGGCGGCGCGGGGCGGCACGTCTGGGCGCGTGAATTCATTAATGCTGTCACCATAGCGTTCGCTCCGTGCCTCCGCCTCCAGCCGGGCCAGGTCCACGCGGTGGGAAACAATTAGGTGCTCAGCGCGGAGCGGAGCCTGCGGAGACGGCAGAGCGGCGCGGGCAGAGTTATGGCCTGCCGTCCCGGACGGATAGAGTCCTCCCGCTGACTCTGATAAAACAACACGAGACATCATAATGATAGAGGACAGGCACGATCCTCGTCTCGATGCCGCCTGCGAAGCAGACACTGGGGCCGCACTTCATATGCGATAGGCCCTTTGAAATGTCGCACAAGGAAAACAATGCACGTCTTTATGTGCAAATCGATGCAAATGAAAGTGCACACTCGGGTACCGTAGCACACGCGGGCGCGACGGACGGAAACGACCGTTCTCAACTCTTTTCTTTACTTTCCATTTTTTTTTTTTTTTTGAAGAAATAAACTGTTATCCTGGCCGCCCATTCGCCTCTCCCGGACGGGAGTCAGCTCCGCTCCGCTCACGTCCTCCTCACACACGGCGCCGTGAGCAGTGTGTGGCCACCTGGACAGCACTGGACAGCTCCGCTCCGCTCACGTCCTCCTCACACACGGCGCCGTGAGCAGTGTGTGGCCACCTGGACAGCACTGGACAGCTCCGCTCCGCTCACGTCCTCCTCACACACGGCGCCGTGAGCAGTGTGTGGCCACCTGGACAGCACTGGACAGCTCGGGCTGACGATCCGAGCGCTCTATGGACGGTGCCTGGGGCAGACTGGGCTGGCGGACGATCAGTCAGGGAGCAGTTTCCCCGAGCGGTACACCGTCAGGAGCGGGGAGTGTCAGCGGGCGTCAGCGAATATCAATCTGGTGATGGCCTCAGCCTGGCCACCGGATATTGACTTACATTTTCGGAAGGTATGTTTTTGTATTGTTTCATGCGTAGAAAAAGAATTTTTTTCTCCAGTTTTTCGTTTTTTCTTCTTTTTTATCATAATTGTTTTTACCTGCCAAACCAAAAATAGCATTGTTAAAATACTGTATTTGTGTAGGCGATGTGAACAGAGTAGTCATTCACAGAACCCTCTGACCCAGAGCGGGGTGGTACGGCGGCGGCACGGCAGCGGCACGGCGGCGGCACGGCGTCGGCACGGCGGCGGCACGGGCGGCACGGCGGCGGCACGGCGGCGGCACGGCGGCGGCACGGCAGCGGCACGGCGGGGGCACGGCAGCGGCACGGCGGCGGCACGGCAGCGGCACGGCAGCGGCACGGCGGCGGCACGGCGGCGGCACGGCGGTGGCACGGCAGCGGCACGGCGGCGCGTAACGTGCCTTGACGTTCCTCTCCACACGCCGCGAGCCGCAGCCGCGAAGACGACAACAGGAATTTGAATGAAAAAGTGGTGCGGCGGCGCGGCGGGCAGCGGCCGTGTCGGCAGAAAACCAAACTAGACGAGGCGAGGCGGCCAGAGGCGGCCAGAGGCGGCCAGAGGCGGCATGCAGCGCGCGGACGAGCCGACCTGACAAATGGCGACCGCTCAGCTCGGCCGCCGCATCTCCCCCCGGCCCCGGCCTCGGCCCCCGACATCCCAGTTAGTAGTTTATAACGCCTTTCTTCTTGGCACGCGGATCGCCACGCTATTTCGCCGCGCCGATCGGCGAGCCAAAATATGCAGGCAGCCACGGAGCCGCGCCGAGCTGCTCCGTGTCCGTCCGGCGGTCATCGGCATCGCATAGCTATACGAGCGAAATTCCAGCGCAGTCCGAGAGGGGGGGGGGAGACTATAGGATATTGAGTGGGTCAGCAGGCAGCAGTTTACCCCGTCGGCGGCGTATTCTCCATGCATACGCTGAGGAGAAACTACTGGCCGACGCCACCAATAGACACCACGCCGGCACAATAATTCCACTTGGACAGAGAGAGAGAGAGAGAGAGAGAGAGAGAGAGAGAGAGAGAGAGAGAGAGAGAGAGAGAGAGAGAGAGAGAGAGAGAGAGAGAGAGAGAGAGAGAGAGAGAGAGAGAGAGAGAGAGATGGCGGTGGCCGGTCGCGTCCAGCCTCTGCCCCATCGCCCATGCACCAGCCCCGAGGGCGGCACGGGAGAAATTTATGCGCTGATGGCACGCGTGGCGAGCCGTGTCGTGCCGCAGCCTCTTGGCCGGGAGCACCAGCCGTGTGGGACTGATGCCAAAGCAACAGCCGCGGAGGAGACGGGACGTCCTGAGGAGCGGCCATTGGAAAGTGCGCCCAGTGAAGACCGACCGGACCACGCCAAGAAAGTGCTTTCAGCGAGCCGGAGCGCCCGACGACCAGCGGGTAGGCAGTCCCGGCCAACACCGGGGCATGGCGGGTCTGCCTACCCCAGCCCCTGCAAGCTGAGCGCCCGACGACCAGCGGGTAGGCAGTCCCGGCCAACACCGGGGCATGGCGGGTCTGCCTACCCCAGCCCCTGCAAGCTGAGCGCCCGACGACCAGCGGGTAGGCAGTCCCGGCCAACACCGGGGCATGGCGGGTCTGCCTACCGCGACCACCCTCGAGGCATCCGCTGTCCACAGGCCATTGTGAAGCACGCCCTACCCCCCCCCCCCCTACCCCCCGCCCCCTCCCGGTAAAAATGTTGATATTGGAAGTGACAGCCTAGGGGCTTTCATAAAGACATTATGTCCCGTACCACTGATGTGATCCCAATAGTATAATTACGTTGTTGACCGGCAGGCATGTTCGGCGCGAGGCGACGCGACGCGACGCGACGCTGGGCCGTCAGAGACGTCCGGGAAGGACGGCGGGCACCTGGGGGACTTCCTCTCTGGCCGCGAGAGTACAAAGGCGGAAACTCGGCAACAGGGAAAAAACACTGGGGTGGTGTCATTGTCTGTCGAACAATCAAAGTTGATTTCATTCATAATACGACATAAGACCGGGGTAGTTTTTATTTTATTCATTATTTAATTTTTTTCCGAGTGGAGCTACGGATATGGATCAGATATAGCGATGGGGCGGACGACGAGAAGGTGCCTATTACAAGCTGACACGCCATCGGCCGGTTCTGCTGACCCCCGGCCCGGCCCGGCCCAGCCTGTGTCTGTCACACTTTTCACATCACAATCCCCAGCCTCGGCGTCCGTCCAATGAAACTCTAACCACTTGCGCCGGGACTGGAGATGGGGGAGTGAGGGGGTTGGAGGGAGAGGGAGGGAGGAGGGTGGGGGCGCCGATGTCAAGACAAAAAAATGGCGCTGCCGCTCCCCCGCCTCCCCCCAGGGGGACTCTCGGAACACGGCAAGCACAGAGCACACACACACACACACACACACACACATGACGACAATGGCCCCGACAATCACTGGCGGGTCAACTCGTATGCCGTGCGAGGCTGCGGGGGCTGCGGGGGCTGCGGGGGCTGCGGGGGATGTGTGCTCGTCGTGGAGCTCCTGTCACCGGGAGGGCACATCGACAACAGAGGCAAGGCAGACTGATGTAATGCCGAGATTAGAGTCTTTAGGTAGGGCGAGAGATGTTTCCCATGAGCCCATAAGACACACGGCATTACCCCGGCACGGCCCGGCACGGCCCGGCACGGCCCGGCACGGCCCACGGCCTGGGCGCGCAGGCAACACAAAGCAACTGGACTGATCAGCTCTCGATAAACGGCGGCTCTGACGAATAAGGAGGGCTCTGCTGCCGTCCCGCTCCCACACACACGTACACACGTCTGTCTCTGTCGCACTCACCGAGTCCGTGGCGTTGACGTTGGCCCCGGCGATGATGAGGGCGGCGGCAATGTCAGCGTGGCCGGCGGACGCGGAGAAGTGCAGCGCCGACCGCCCCTCCTGCGGCAGAGCGAGAGCAGTGACCATGAGAGTGAGGGAGGCCGAGGCACCGGCGGGAGTGGAACCCGCGGTGCGGAGAGCAGCACGCGGTTACGTGAGTGGGCAGTGTTTGTTACGGTGCGGATCTTGGGTCGGGCCGCGCGCTCAAGTCTCCGGGCCGGGCCGGGCCGGGCCCCGCAGCGCCGCCCCTCCTAAACAGCACAGCCGCGCGCATCGGATCAGAGCGGTTCTGCTTCGCGGCATGCGCGAGTTCAAACGCAACGTCAAGCTAACGGACGCAACCATGGCTGCGGTATCGATTCCGTTCCCAGCAGAACATTAGCAATGAGCATCAGGGGACGGGCAGGGCCACTGACAGAACTGATAGTACGTAAATATATAAAGGATGCGAGAAAATACTGTGTTTTCTTAACACCCTTTTTTATTTCTTTAGTTTTATCAGTCCTCGCTCTCTCTATCACATTCTCTCTCTCTCTCATATTCTCTCTCTCTCTCTCTCTCTCTCTCTCTCTCTCTCTCTCTCTCTCTCTCTCTCTCTCTCTCTCTCTCTCTCTCACCCTTTCTCTCTCTCTCTCTCCTCTTCTCTCTCTCTCTCTCTCTCTCTCTCTCTCTCTCTCTCTCTCTCTCTCTCTCTCTCTCTCTCACTCACAGACACACACACACACACACACTTACCGCCACCATCGCTTTTTTACGGTCCATGCAAATGATAGGAGTGTATTGTCAATACTTCCGCCGCTTCCGCCTCATCAGCAGTAATTAATTTTTTTCCCTCCCGCGTCCCCCGCGGGCGGGGCAGGGGCAGGGCAGGGGCAGGGGCAGGGGCGGGGGGCGGTGCTGCAGTATATCGACTGACACGTCTGTCCCTATTTCTGGCCTCGGCCAGGCTCGGACACGAACGGGTCGGCGGCCATCGGTTTGTGATCCAGTGCTGCCAGTGCCGGTGGCCGGCCGGCAGGTGCTGGAGCACGCACGCACGCACACACGCACGCACGCACGCACGCACGGCCACGGGCACGGCACACAGCCTCAGCACTCGCACGCACGCACGCACTCACTCCAAAAACCCTGCGCAACTTCACGGACGTGCTCGTTGGTCGCGGTCATCTCCGCCAAGACAACGCACTTACACAGAGGGTATTGCGCAGGCCAGCGGCCAGCCCGCACAAACACACACACGAACACACACACGAACACACACATCCCGTACGATTTCGTGCGGCACAGCAAGTTTCGGCATTTCGCAGCGAGTCTTTCGGGGAAGGCACTTACTTATGTTCGTGTGTACTCGCACTGCATTTGAAATTTTGCGATGACGCGTTATGGCGAAAGTTTTGCGATACTCGGTAAGTACGTTCTTATGATAGTGCCATCGCGATGTGTTGTTTTTTCTTTTCATTGCATATTTGCACTGTACGAAGGCGATATCTGTCTTTGGCGGGCCGGGTGGGCAGGGGGGAGTGGTGGCGGGCGCGCAGGTGTTGACCGCACGCAACAAGAGGCGCGTCTGCTCCGCGCTCGGTACCGGGTAGCAGGTGAGGATACCTATCTCTCTCTCTCTCTCTCTCTCTCTCTCTCTCTCTCTCTCTCTCTCTCTCTCTCTCTCTCTCTCTCTCTCTCTCTCTCTCTCTCTCTCTCTCTCTCTCTCTCTCGCTCTCTCCTGCACTTTCACACTTGTTGCTCTACGGCCGTTGTCGTCTCGCTCGCACTATTGCGTCGCATTTGCCCCGGCTCCCATCCAATCCGTCATAGGGAGTGAGACGGAGAGAGAGAGACAGGTGATTACTTCGTCCAGAATGCAAATTACTCGGGACGCGGCGGTGCCTCGCACAGCGCAGCCGCGGCGGCAGATACGAGGGTCTCAGCGCACTTACTTGTCGTTTTGCAGCGCGCACTGGCAGCCGCGAGCCGCACCGAGCCGACGCCAAGCCACGCCGCAGTTATGGCCAATTAAGTCGGGAGAGGCTGAGAATGCATCATGCCGTTGTCCTGCACAGAGGCCCCCGCAGCCCCCCGCAGTCCCCGCAGGGGCCCGCAGGGCCTCGCACAGCCGACCTGCCCTGAGGTGTTTGCTGAAGCCCGCCGACGCCCGCTGACGCTTCATCCCGGAGCCCGGAGCGCTGGGCGCCTCATTTTCCTCTTTCCCTCGGGCTGGAGGCTTCAGTGCGGGTGGTGCGGCGTCCAGCAGCAGTATGCGCGCTCTCTCTCTCTCTCTCTATCTCTCTCTCTCTCTCTCTCTCTCTCCCCCTCTCTCTCTCTCTCTCTCTCTCTCTCTCTCTCTCTCTCTCTCTCTCTCTCTCTCTCTCTCTCTCTCTCTCTCTCTCTCTCTCTCTCTCTCTCTCTCTCTCTCCTCTCTCTCCTCTCTCTCTCTCTGTCTCTGGGGTTCACCAGACGTACGGATGAAAAATTCAGCAGAGGATGCGCGGCGGCGGAGCGGCTGAGCTTTCCTGAGCGTGCTGAGCTCGCATGCCGCTACGGCTGTGGCTGCGGCCTTGGGGAGCACAGCGCAGCGCACGGGCAGGGCACGGCACGGCACACCGCAGCGGCAGCAGCAGGAGGCTCCATGGAGGCTCCACGAGGTCCTCTGGTCATCCAGCCCCCGCCGCGCCCTCATGCCTGCTTCCTGGGTGGTCCCCAGGGCTCCCCCCGCCCCGACACGCCCCCCAGGGAGGCGGCACATCCCCCACACCACGACGCCGTGTCCAACACTCCCCCCCCCCCCTCTCTCTCTCTCTCTCTCTCTCTCTCTCTCTCTCTCTCTCTCTCTCTCTCTCTCTCTCTCTCTCTCTCTCTCTCTCTCTCTCTCTCGCTCTCTCGTTCACGGTGGTGGTCCCGTTCCCTTTAATCTTTCCAAAAGGCTTTCTCGGAGGCAGGGTTGGTTGGACGAGGCCCGGGCGCTGTGTGGGTATAAGGAAAAGTACAGGGCCGGAGAACATGAAAGCTGTGTTTGGAGTGGCCCATCCCGCCGTCCTGGCACAACGGCCGCCGCCAGTGTCACACGGCGGTCATGGCGCTCTTACCTCATCTGGCAGCAGCTTGGCGCCTTCTCCCAGCAGCCGAACCACCTCCTGCAGCTCTCCCCTGGCCGCCGCAGCCCGGAGGAAGGCGGCGGGGCCACCGACGGAGCCCCCGACGAGGCCCCCCGGGGCCGCCCCCCTGTCCGCCCCCAGCGGACCCGCCCCCGGCCCCACCACTGGGCCCGGACTCGAGCTCGCCATGGCACCACCACATTGGGTCACTGGCACATCTGCAAGCAGAAGAACAGGAACGGGATGAGTATTTAAAAAGCCAAGCTTCAGGACGATGGCGCGATTTCACTGTAAAAATTCGGAGAAGTTACACAACAAGAAGTCTCCTGGCAACTTGTCAGATCCGCACTGGCGTCATCCCCCCCCCCCCCCCTTTCCCTTCGGCCTGATAGCCCTTTCTCCGTCCCTCTCTCTCCGACAGTTTACAGCCCATGACGATGACGGCCGAAGTGACAGACTGAGACGGCCGCCGTACCTGCCGCGGAGACGACCCCGAGCTACGGCGGGAAGCCCCCCCCCCCCCCCCCCCGTGAAAACAGTCGCACGCACGCGCTCGCCATCCGCTCCGCAATAAACACACAGTCGAGTGCGCGTTTTTGTTTGCCGTCGGTTCCCTTTTACTTCTCCCGGGAGCAGCGGGGGTCCGGGACAAGGCGCGCCATACGCTATATGGCGCGGTGCCTGGCAGCCACTGGCAGCAGGACACAGACATCCCCACAATGTACCACTAAAGTCCCACGGGTGACGTCGCCTGGGCCCCAGGGCCGTAAGGGCTGGACGTAACCGCTGCGCCGCCCCGCCACGAGCGCCACGAGCTACGCGGCTCCGGCATGGCCAGACATTAGCCAGCCGAGCGTGTCGTACAAAACAGCGAGCGCTTGCCGAGCGAGCGGATGTTGTGTTGTCCACCAGTACAAATAATAATTCAGAGATAAATTCCGAGATCTGCGATGCGGCAGCAGCGCCGCCATGTTGGTAGTACTGCAGCCACATGAGCGCATCGCCGCACCCGCAGCACAGCGGTGGGGAGGTTCGCGTACTTACGTACCTCACGGCGCTAGGCCTTCACGTGACCCTAATTCTCTCGTTGGCCCTGCTCGCCTAGGTTCGCCCCGCTCGACCCCACACGCCAGCCATCAGCGGCGCGGCGCGTCTCTTTGTAGCAATTTGCACTCACTTTGCTCTCGCCTCACATCGGCGCCATGGGACCGCCATGGGACCGCCATGGGACAGCCATGGGGCCGCCATGGGGCAGCCATGGGGCCGCCATGGGGCCGCCATGGGGCCGCCATGGGGCCGCCGGGCCCCGTGAGTGTATGCACGCCGCACAATCCCCAACTGTTTCCCGCGCGGCAGCATCGCCTACTTACTTGGGAACAGAAACACGCCTCTCCGATGTGCACAGTTAGGCAGTGAGCGGTGAGCACGCATCGCCAGCGGGCGTAATTAAACGGAAAGGTGGAAAAAATAATAACACACACACACTCTCACACAATTCGAAGGAACCACACGTCCTCACGGCCGCTTTCTTCTCCGAAAGGGCGGCCTGCGTATTCTCATTATGCGTCCTAAACGAAAGGTAACTGCTGTCGACTGAGTGCAAAGCGTGTCTGCAAATGAGGCATGCAACGCGATGCAACGCCTACTCAAAAACAGCCATACACTCTCAAAAAAGAATGCTTTAAATATGCATGATTTTTTTTTATATTTTTTTTAGAGTGTAGTTTGATCGTGTGGAGAGCAGCTTTCGGCACTCTCGCTGTCCGATGTCGCATCATTGTCATCTGTTTCCCTCGTAAAATCAAGACGGGCGCACGAGAGTGAGTCGGTCACCGCCTTCCTACACGCAGTCGTCGCAGCCCGTTATGATTTCACCGGCCCCGTCGGCCCCGTCGGCCCCGTCGGCCCTGTCGCGTCACGACGCAGTCCGAGAACACCTTCTGGCCGTAAGCAAATGCCACGCGGCACGACATCGTCACGGGTATCAAGTGCCATGACCGGAAAGTGGACTCGACTATCATCTCGGACGATTGGGGCGGGAAGAGAGAAATGGGAGTGGCCAGAACCGAGGCTGCGACCGTGCCTGCGGGGGCCGCGGGGGCTGCGGGGGCTGCGGGGGCGCCGCGGGGGCCGCGGGGGCCTCCGGGTCATGAGGCCTATGCAGATGGAGTGTCGCTCGTTCTCTCTCACGCTTACACACCAACTTTTCCTCTAGCCGCAACACCGTGACCAAGGGCCACCCAAAACTGTAGTAAAAGGTTAGGCCGTGCTCGCGCGTGTGTGTGGGGGGGGGGGGGGGGGGGGGGGGCGGGAGGTGGGCGTGCCTGGCCAAAGGCTCCGACGGGAAGCGGAGGGGAGATAAGACGCTGGGGCGTAAGTCGCACCATATGGGCAGCGCGTGGTAAACTTCCCGTATCCGTGTGAGGGTGATGCGCTCCTAGCCCAACACACACACACACACACCACGTGACCCCACGACCCGCGTGCTGTATATATATGGACAATTCATTAGTGGTCGGCCGCAACAAGTCCACCGCACGACTCCCCCCCCCCCCCCCGCGGTTCGCAACAAAACAGTAATTGGGGGGACCACAGACAGAGGCAGTAGCAGCAGCAGGGCCGGGCCGGGCCCTGCAGCCGAGACCAGCCCTGACGTCGTTGTTTCCAAACTGGATCTGTATTATAACTCTGAGCCCGCCATCAGTGCAATCATCAGGCTGGCCGAGCGCTGGGCCAGTAATAAGCCCGGAACCGTCGTCCTGCTGCCGGGCCAACTTCTCGTGCGTTTTCTCTCTCTCTCTCTCTCTCTCTCTCTCTCTCTCTCTCTCTCTCTCTCTCTCTCTCTCTCTCTGTTTCCGTCGCTCCGGGCAGAGGCGCGACTCGGCAGTGTGTGTGTGTGTGTGTGTGTGTGTGTGTGTGTGACAGAGAAGCCAAACGCGGCACGCCGTCAACGCCGTGCCGTGCCCATGCAGACCCACTCAGCCGGCACTGTACCACACATACCGGGCCGGCATTCGGGCGGAGGCATCCGCGAGGGCCGTCCCGTGGGGAAGCACGTAAGGTAGGCAGTACTGTGCGGCACCTGCGGCTCCCAATGGCCAATGGCCAGCGAGTGTCGACACGATATCGACCCGTAAATCACGGCGCCGCGTCGCGTCTCCGAAGGCGCGGGTCCTGGAGGGTCCTGGAGGATCCTGGAGTGCCCACGCGCATAACTGGAAATGCGTTCGACATAGACAAGCCGTTTCTGGCACCCTGCTTAATTCCACTGGATTGGAAGCCCGGGAATCGGAGATAGGCAAAGGCAGTTGTGGAGCTGAGTTCCCCGTCCCGTCCCTGTGGGGCTGCCGGCCGCAGCAGGGACTGTCGAAGGTGCTACCGCGCCAATGCCAAAGGCTGGGCGTTTCTTTTATGGACGACGATGCCTCGGCACGTGGGTTCTGCGCAGGGACCAGCGGGGACCAGCGGGGACCTGACCTAATCAAAGGTGTGGCAGAGGCGGAAGGAATTGGAATGGAAGCCCAGATTGTCTCTTGCTCTCCCTCTATCGCTGGGACGGGTATCGTACTGACAGGCTCCAGAGCAGCAGCAGCAACAGCGACACTTTCGCCCCGATTCTCATCTCGCTCCGTAAGAGAGTCGCCCTCTCGTGTGGCCAGGCGTGGCCGCCGCGGGGTCTGGCTAGAGAGACTCGGGGCTCTACGAGTCTCTCTAGGCCTGGCAGGCCTGGTCCGCCGGCCGGCCGGGCTTAGCCGGGCTGGTGCGGACACAAGGAGTGACCTTTAAACACAAATACTTTCATCGGGGGGCCGCACGCCAAACGAGTAAAAGAGAGAGAGAGAGAGATGGAGAGAGACATGTCTCGTCGAGGTGGGGGTGGGAGGAAGAAAGGGGAGGGAAAGGAAATGACTCCCTGCAAAAGATGAGCTCTTCTTCTCATGACTGCGGCGGTAGAGGCGGCGCCGCACTGTCGAGCACACGATGAGCGATGGGCGCCATGGCATGGCCCTTGGCATAGCCCTTGGCGTGGCCCGGCCCCCGGGCATGGCTCTTGGCATGACTCTTGGCATAGCCCTTGGCGTGGCCCGGCCCCCGGGCATGGCTCTTGGCATGACTCTTGGCATAGCCCTTGGCGTGGCCCGGCCCCCGGGCAGGGCTCCTGGCCCTTCGCTGTTTGAGAAGCGCTTCGCGGCCGTAATTATCACCGCGGTCTTCGCCCCGCCCCACTACAGCCAAGCGGCGGACACCTGCTGCACCTGTGCGGTACGCGAGAAGGGGAAAAAACAAAACAACCGTCAGCGCCTGGCTGTAATTTGAAGCTACTCGGACTGCCGGGTCCTGGTTAGCAGCGAGGATGTGCTGCCATCGGCTGCCGTGCGGGGACCCTGATGGCCTTCGGGCCCTGGGGTCCTCAGTGCGCCTCGCTACTGCCACTCAAATCGCGCAGGTTTTTTGGCTCCCTGTGGCCGCAGCGGTATGGTTCGGGTTCCGGCGTCGTTGTCCTCGTTCACAGCGTTCTCACAACGAGGTTGTTAGACCTGGCTGACATTTCGCCCCCTCCGCCGTCGTGCACTTGGCCGGCGCCCCTTGACGGCTCCGGAGGCTCCGGCCGGCCGGAAGCGTGATCGGGCGGCCCGGACTCCGGCCAGTACGGTAGGGTCGATGGCGGCAGCAGCGAACAGCGATCGGTGCGCCGGGGACTGGACTGGCCTCCGGCTGCCTCCGGCTGCCTCTGGCACGGTTGGACGCGCCCCCGGAGGCCCGGAGGAGATCCCTCTGCCGAGGTCCTTGGGGACCGGAGGCGCCGCCCCGGAGCCGCCCGGAGGTAGGATGCCTCCCTATGCGCGGCAGCCAGCCAACCCAGCCGGTGCCTAAAGAGGCGAGTCCGATTGCCTCGCGATCCGTAACGCCCCTTTTGTGTTCCCCCCGGGGGAGTTAGGGAAGCGCCCCCCCCCCCCCCCCCCCGCCGTCAGTCCACCGGTTCAAATCTTTGTGAAACGCGGGCGGGTCCCCGCGGTGACAAGCGACAGGCCCGCGGGCCGAGACTGTCTGTCGCGCTCAGTGAGCGGCTGAGCAGGAGGCGAGGCATGGCGTGTGTTCCTGTTGGTTCGCACGCCGCCAATGGGAATGGTGGACAGCATCTGCGACCACTCCCGCAGGATCTATCCTTGGCTCTCTGCGGCGGGACCGCGATAGACAGCAGCAGATACAGGCGGCGCCTTGTGGCGCAACGCTATCCGCTTCACCCAAATCGTGCTGCGGCAAGTGCCACTTACACAAGGCGCAGATTAACGCGCCGGCACCCGATCGGGTCATAACGAGGATTAAAAGAAAAAAAAAAACAGAAACAAAAAACATTCTAAAAACATTTTTGGTTAAAAAAGGACACGCCGTCGGTCCAACTTTCAATTAAGGTGGGATCGAGTTGTCATTGCTCGTCCAGGAGTCAGCCATTTTGTCTCTGTGACTCAGCAGTGGATTGAACCCGGCAGAATCAAGGCGCGGGATTTGAGAAACGTCTCCATCAGTGAGTGAGCGCGGCCCTGCTTCACGGGGAGTGAGTGAGACAGACGAGCTCAGGCGCCGGTCTCAATACGCCGCGGCGGTGTCGGCGTAACGACGCGACGCAACGGCCCGCCATCCTCCAAGCCGACATGACAGGACGACAGGCAACTTGCATTGTGTGTGACAGTGCTCTATTTCTGTGCCGAAGCCATTTTTTTGGTATCGGTTTTCTAACTAGAGTGCGCGCGCGCGCGCGCGCGCAAAAGGGAGAGAGAGAGAGAGAGAGAGAGAGAGAGAGAGAGAGAGAGAGAGAGAGAGAGAGAGAGAGAGAGAGAGAGAGAGAGAGAGAGAGAGAGAGAGAGAGAGGTGGCAGGCGAGGTGGCGGTACAGTCGGGGGGCGGTGCGCGGGGCACCAATTTAAAAGTCTGATTCCAGCCCCGCTCCGGGCTGCGTCTCCGTCGCTCTCACACAGTGCACCTCGCTGCGCAGCACATCCGCCGCTAGAGCGAAAGGGAGTGAGAGGGAGTGCGAGAGAGAGAGAGAGGGAGAGAGGGGGGGGGAACTGGCGGGAGGGGGCAGGGAGAGGCCAGCTACTACTTCCACGCCGGCATGGGACCGAACAGACAAGGAATAGCCCTAAGAACAACTACAACTGGCTCGCATTTCATTATTGCAGTCTCCTGGAAAAACATGCTAATAATGAAGACGTTATCTCGACTAGTCGGCGCGCGCGATGAGGCCGAGACAAAGTGAGTGGAGGTGTGGCTTGGCCAGGCTAGAGCCAGGCGCGCCACGGGCAGTCGTGGCGTCCCGCACACATTCACTGGCATATTCGACGTGTTACATTTTTCAATGTTGTTTGGCGGAGACGCAAGGAGCCTTGCGCACGCTGCAGCATCACAGCGTTGGCACACCTGCAGTGAATGTGGGCGCCATCGGCACGACACCGTGACGCGCTAACTCACTAGAATAATGGGCGTGGGAAAAACGGCGTGACCACCCGGCCGTCGGCCGCCGTCCGCGCCGCCCTGTTCGCCCCCACCACGGCTTGGCGGCACCTGCCCGACGCGGCGACCCGCCGCCACGCTGCGAGGACGCGCGGCAGCGCGGCAGCGCCGTCCAGGGGCGTAGGTACGCCTTGCCCCAGGGGCGAAAGGTACGCCTTGTTCCAGAGGCGTAGGTAACGTCTTACTCCACGGCTCGGCGGTTCGGGCGGTTCGGGCCTCCCGATGCAGAGCGGGCACAAAACCACAAAAGTGTCTGCCAGAAGTAAGCAGCCTCACAGAGGGTAAATAATTATGGCCACGGGCGGGAACAAATAGCTGTTGCAGGAGAGGAAGGACGGCGAAGCGTTCTGCCAAGGGTGATCGCTCAGCCGACGCCTTTCAAAAGGCTGATAACACTTCCATCCATCTCGGTACGGAACCAAATCGAATCTCCGTAACTGAGCCGTATTTGCTGAGCGGCTTCGGACTCGCACAAGACAGCACGTCAGCATCGTCGATTTGTGTTGCAAAAGCTTGAATCGCCGCAAAAAAATAAAACAGCGACTGAGTGGACGCTCCCGAATAAGCGGAGAAAATCTCGAACACGGCAGAGTGTTGGGCTTGTGACAAGTCCGCGACAGAAACGCGACAGCTTGGGCAAAACAGGTCCTCCTGAACGCGTCGGAGCGACGCCACGCCGTCAAGTGGACTGCACTGCCGGCAGCGGAGCAGGTGCGGGCAGGTGCACATAGCTGAGCGCGGACCACATCCGTCGCGTTTCAAGGTACGGAGGAAACCAAACCGAGGGGACAAAAAGGCTATGCGTTTATTACCTTTTGCTGAATTTCTTGAGATGTGATTCCAGAGATATTTTCTATTGAGGTTTCCATTGAGGCTCGGAAACAGAAGCTGAAGAACAAAAATACTTTCGGACCGGAAGCTCTTGAGGGCAGGTATGAGAATCTTGAATGGGGTTTTTGATTGAATGTACAGGTTAGGTCCCAAATTTGGCGCGGTACTCGTTCACCGATATTTCTCATACCTGCTCTCGAGAGTTTCCGGTCTGGAATTACTTTCGTTCTTCACCTTCTGCTGTTTGGAACTCACTATTGTAATAGAGTTTTCCAACAAGGCTCAGAATCGGAAGCTGAAGATCAAAAACCCTTCCAGACCGGAAATTCTCGAGCTCAGGTATGAGAAGTATTGACGTACTACAAGGGCCTCGCCAAATATAGGACCTAACCTCTAAATTCACTCAAACCGCCATTCAAGTTTCTCATACCTGCCCTTGAGAGTTTCCGGTCTGGAAGAGTTTTTGTTCTTCAACTTCCGTCTCCAACGTTTCAGTGGAAACCTATATTCGCCGTCAACACGTTTATATTTAATGTCGTAGATTTATTCTCGTAACCAGAGGCGCAGCAGCTGGTTACGAGAATATTGCAAAAGCAGTATGAGACTCCCGACGACTCGGCAGAGGCCCTCTTAGCGGTAGAGGAGCAGGGGAATGGGCACCGCCATTATGAATTAGCAGCGAGCCACATAACTGCGCGCGGTATCCAGTCAACCGCCGGCTTGCCGGGGGGGAGGGAGAGCTGGGGCTCGGTGACATCCTTGTGCAAGAGCGACTCGTGTGATGCCACGACAGACAGGCGGGGAGGCGCAGCGAGGCTCACGGGGACGACTTCTCTGTCGGGGTGCTTGAGTTATTCCGGGGACACTAAGGCACTTCTGTCATGAGCTCAAAACATTCTATAAAAATACTCTAAATAGTCCACTCCGCTGCGCCTGCTGACGTTTCCGGAAACGGCAAGAAGATGAAAGTAGTAACAAGCTCCGACGCGAATTTCAGCAGAACAAAGTTCGCTACGCGTGCGCAGTAGAGGTCAGCCCTTGTTCTTCCTTTCATCGTCTTGCCGTTTCCGGTGACGTCAGCAGTCGCAACGGAATCGTCTCTTCTCAAAAAGTTCTCGCATCGGACCCCGGAAGAAAACGACTCCCCCGCAGTATTCGCCCTACAGAGTACTCCGGAGAACGTCAGAACGAAAGTGAGAAGTCGTAACGAAAAGAAATGATCCAGGGGAAGTATGAGAAATCGAGTATTCGGAACCCCTCTGCCCTTAAAAAATCATGCTTTTTCTCATATTTTCTCCGGGATTCTTCCTCGTTACAACTTCGTAATTCTGATTCGGGCTTCTCCAGGGTACTCTCGTGGGTGCCCATGTGTGGACTGTTCATCACGTAAACAAAGATATTCTGAGGACCAACCGCGCGGACGCCGCGATACAGTAATCAATAGCAGCACAGATGACGCGGAGTAGCGCAGATCTCAGCGCAGAGAAAGGAGGAAGGGTCGTGCGAACGGAGAATGAACGGAGCGCCGCCTGGCGCCGCCACGCCACAACAACGGTCCGGAAGTCAAACGGCGCGGAGCCGGTATGATGTATCGGCCGGCGTGGAATCCTCACACAATCGGCCCTCCTTCCCTTCCGCTGCTCTCATATATATATTTTGCTTCCGGACAGCAGCCGTGCTGCGCTCTGTATGTAACGGCCAGCAGCAACCCTTCCCACCAAATCAGACGCGCGCGGCGTTGTGCTGCCGGCCTGGATGCCATTCAGTGACGTCATTATCACAATCATCGTGTCAGCGACTCTACTTCTTCCGTTCCTTCATACAAAATAGAGGTTTCCAACGATGCTCCGAAGCGGAAGCGGGAACAAGAACACTTCCAGCCGGAACATCTCGAGAGCAGGTATGAGAAATATCGATGTACAAGGGCCGCACCAAATATGGGACCTAAGCTCCAAACTCAGTCAAAACACCGTTGAAGTTTCTATCTGCCCCTAAGAGTTTCCGGTCGTTTGGAAGAGTTTTTGTTCTTCAACTTCCGACTCCAAGTCTCAGTGGAAACCTGTATTCCTCTCTGCGGGGACGCGGGCATGCACCCCGGCTGCAAGGGCTGCGCGGCATCTGTCAGTCTGCGGATGCTTCAGTCGCCTGCATACGGCGCGGCGCGCTGCTCACAAACCTGTCCCGCCGAAACCTCCTCGGCTCGCTGAGCACGTGCCTTGCCGTCGCCATGCGTTACCTGCGAACAAAACAGGAAAGGAGAGGTAAGTGAAACGTTGTCAAGTCAAAGGTGAACACGCAGCCGTAATGTGTAAATTTTGGGGGAAGAGTTTAGTTCATGCTATGCCGCGTAACTGCAAATGAATGGAAATGCATAATTTTGTGTGAAATGCAGTGTGAGGCGTGGATAGAGTCGTAATAAGGGTGGAGTCTGGATTTCCTGACGCGGGAAAATGGTAAGCCCTCCTCGGATCGGACTCCGAGCCCCGGCGGAAGCGTCAGATCGGGACTTGGGATAAAATGGAATCAGCCCGATCCGGGTCAAACACAGAGGCGGCTTATCTGCAGGCATCGGCACCGGCAGCGCAGTGTAGCTCGGTAGGCGATCGCTGTGTGCGGACGGGACGGGGCCGGGCGCTGTTTGGCGGATTGGAGCAGCTTCGATCAGGCTCAGCTGCACCAGAGGGCCAGGCCAGGCCAGGGGGTTATCTGAGCAGGGCTGTGGCCGGCTGTGGCTGGGTCGTACACAGCGCCGCAACCGTCCGCCATTCGCGAGGCAGATACCCGGCCTGACGCGTCGGCCACTGCGCCGCAAATTGCCGTCTAGAATGTAAATGGGCCCCGGGCAGCAGCAGCAGCAGCAGCAGCAGCCCCAGTCTAGGCGATGGGATACCGGCGATACGCAGCGGCAGACTGTCGGAAAGATTAAAAGCAAGATCGATGGAGAGTGGCGTTTCGCTCTATCTCTCTTTCCCCCTCTTTCGCATCTCCCCGGTCGTCCGGACCCTGCGAGAGAGAGACAGTCGCCTTAAGACTCCCGCGAAGACGCCCGTGCCAATCACAGCGACTCTCTGATGAGATGGGACCAATGTGATGGGGTGCGAAAAGCAAGTGGAAATTACAAATATCGGGGAGAGACGTCGTCAAACCTGAGCAGTGCAGTATTCAGAAACCCCTAATCACAATCATTTTCAGACTCCATTCCCCAACGCCGTGTCGCAAGAGTCGGCGCGGGGCGGGATGCAGTCCGCCCAGCCCCTGCCTTGTGTTGTGTGTAGGTTACATCCCGATTTCGTTTCAACCAGTTTCCAGGAGGCCCTGCCCGGTCCGCGGCCCGGCCCATACTGCGTGGCCGCGAGCGTCCGCTGCACAAACTGGTTTTGGCTCGGCCGACTCAGCAAGGGCGAAGCTGAAGAGTACGAGTGCACTTCCTGACGGGCCTAACTGCTACGCAAACAACAATTATTATTCGAGCTCGGGTGACGGTGCCTGCGGCAGCCCGCACGGTTACGGCAGTTACGGCGCTGTCGCTGCCGCTACCGCTGCTGCCGCTACCGCTGCTGCCGCTACCGCTGCTGCCGCTACCGCTGCTGCCGCTACCGCTGCTGCCGCTACCGCTGCTGCCGCTACCGCTGCTGCCGCTACCGCTGCTGCCGCTACCGCTGCTGCCGCTACCGCTGCTGCCGCTACCGCTGCTGCCGCTGCTGCAGGCTGCCGGCCTCATGATGTCGTCGCCGAAGCCCTAGCATTGTTTATCGGAAGCGGACCGTTGCAGAAGCCCAGCCGACCGTCCCTTCCAGCCCGTTCTAGAGAAAGAAGACGCGCGCTGCCGAAACGTTATTGTGTGCGCCCGTGAAAAGCAAATAATAATGGAAAAAGTGGAAAAGGCGGGGTTTTGTTGCTCGTTATTTGAGTCGCCTTGAGTGCCATCGCTGTTCCGCTACTTTCGCTGCGGGGAAGTCGGAGAGGCCATCAGATGGCCCGCGGCCCGCCCAGCCGCGGCCCAGCCAACGTACCTGGAACAGGATTCGTAAACAAGCTACGTCGTTTCGACCCGCGGGATTCGTCGCCTCGCGGCCGGCAGCGGGGGCCCAAAATGACTTGGAGTTACCGAGGCACGCTGATATTCATTACAATTTCTGCTGCTGCCGAACCGCATCGGCTGGCGGGCCCCGCCTGTGGGACCGCAGCGGCAGCGCAGCGGGCTGGGAGGGCCGGAGGCGGCGGTAGGCACCCACCACAATGAATTGGATGAAAGTGAACATTGTCCTGGGTGTTCTTCGATTCACTAGAAAGTCGCAAAAGACCAAAAAAAAAAATGCTCTCCCTGCTTACACATCAATAGTGTACCAATCATCTCACTTTCCGTCTTTATCTCGCTGAGTGTCAACACACGTTTGCCCATGCATTGCAGCAGAAGGGTCGACATACGTTGACACGCTTTGAGCGCGCGCGCACACATACACACGCCCGACATTCGCGACATACCGGATGCTTGTCTTTCCGCTGTGTGTTCCATGCGTCCGCGCTGGCCATTGCAAAGTAGTGCAACGGAAAGGGAAAGGAGATAACAGAGCGAGAGAGAAAGAAAGAAGAAGAGGAAAAGAAGAAGAAAAGCTGGGCATTCCGCGACGACGACGGGGAATGAGACAAAACCGAGCGCTAGAGCCAACGCATTGGACTTGCTTGCGGGCACAGTGCCTGGCGGCACCTGGGGAGGTGACTGTTGGGGGCAACGGGCAACCCTCCGGCGGTTGCCTAGGCTCCGAGAGCGCCACCGGAATCCCTTCAAAAAACTTTGTCTTCCGTTCTAACGAGTCATGAGAGGAGTCATCAGTCACAAGTCACAGACGCCGACGCACAGCTACTGCTCCCTGCGCTGCGCGCTGCTTCCCCGTCATGTCGCTTTCTTTTCCGCGGACCCCGCCTGCCGCAGCGCGCCAATTCAATTACAATCGAATCAAGCATTGCAGAAGCCCGGCGGCGGCGCATCAGAAATCAGATCGCTGCTTTGATGACAAATTAGACCCGAGCGGGAGATGGCGATTAAATGAGTACATTTACGTAACGACCAGACGTGTCGTTAGCGGAGCTATTTCAGTCCTCTAGTGTAGGACTTCGCTCTTCAAATATCCAAGTTACACCGAGTGAAAAATTGAAGGTCCTACCAAGAAATTTCGGAAATTTTCTGGTGTCGGAGCAGCGGAGCCGTCGAACAGATTCAGCAGTGAGAGCTTCGCATTTTGAGGCGCCGGAGAGAGCGGGTGGCTTTGCTATGGGATCCTAGGATAGGGTCCGGCTGGTCCCGGCTGGTCCATGCGAGATAAGCATGGGAACCTAGGGAACCGCTCATTGTGCCGCAGGAGAAACCTCTCCACTGGCGGCCTATGGCGGCCCATGGCCAGAGTCCGCCTGGCCTGGGCCGCTTCACAATGCACTCACGTGTGGCCCTGCGGCCCTGTGGCCCTGCGGCCCTGCGGCACCAGCTTCCAGGAGGGTGCCGGGCCGGACGGCTGCCTGTGCATACGGCATCCCGAGACGAGACACGAGAGGAACCTCAGCGAATACTGGCGCTGGACGTGCAGCACACAGACAAAGTCTGAGCAGTCTGAGGCGCGCGCGGGCACACTGAGAAATTTTTTGGGCGCTGGGCACAGGACGTTGAATCCCCAGGCCGAAAGTTTGGGAACGCACTAAACGATTAGCGCCTGTGTTTGGAGTTTTGCTCCCGTGTCTAGCGTCTCGAGACACAGCACTATAGAGCTTAGACCTACGGACTAAACGTTGTGGATGTAGGGTCCAAGTGGAACGCACTAATCAACCCTTTGGTCCAGGATTCAAAGACTTTTGCCAGTGCGGCAGCGCGCCTAGTGCATATGACACCCAAGTTACGTGGCTCTGGGCTGAGCCTGGCTGAGCTGATCCCAGGCCCGTGGGCCTGATGGAGCCACCGCCAGCAAGCACACTGCGGACGGGCCGGGCTCGGCTAGCCTCTAGCCGAGCTCTGCGGGAGGCACGCTAATTGGTTATTGGCTTCTTCCATATGGAGGCGATACACCCCGACTGCTCTACGCCACAGGCAGCCACTGGCAACGACTGCAGTGCAGGCATATGTGTGTGTGTGTGTGTGTGAGAGGCGCCTGGTGACCGCCCTGCCGCTTCCGGGAGGGGTCACATCTCGCTGGTTGACTCCGCGAGTCGCCTGCCGCCTAGGAGGCGTTCCCCTTCTGGGGTGTCGTTGGATTATCATCACCGGCGAAAAAGGAAATCCTTCCTTGCGCCGTGCGACAGGCCTGCCGATATGCGAAACGGCCCCGAGACCTGATCCTCTGGTTTACGGCCCACATATGTGTTCAGTGGCATGCACTTGTTTTTTTACTGCACGTACGCGTATTAGTTAGGCCTTTGGAAAGTGAGGGCGCGGGCTGCTGAGACACGCGGTGCCGTAAGCCGAGACCCATGCCGAGGTAGGCGTTCGCCAACCACATCCAGAATAGCTCTGTGTGTGTGTGTGTGTGTGTGTGTGTGTGTGTGTGTGTGTGTGTGTGTGTGTGTGTACGCATGCCACATGCCGATACCCGCACCAGGCAGCAGAGAAAACCCCCAAAATTTTAAACCGAGCATCTTATCAGATAAGGACACCAAACTCATTTCCGGCCCCAATAGGGTGCGCTGCACCGCTGCACCCCCTCTGGCCCCGGCCTAGCCTAGCGTAGCCCGGCCCGGCACGAGGTGGCGGGCACGAGCTTTCCGCACCGCACCCGAAGCCTGTGGGGCCGCCTGTGGGGCCGCCTGTGGGGCCGCACCCGTCACCTGGCGTGTGGGGGCAGAGGGGAACAAGAACAAGGGCGACACGGAGGTGACAGAGAGTGTCAATAACGCCACAGGTGGGCTAGCACCGCAAGCACGGCCGTAAATTTTCACCGTAATTTTTTTTTACCTGGAATCTTTTCATTTAAACACCTACAAACCCCCTTTTCAGCTTGCATTCGCGAAGGCTGGAAATAACGAAGAGAAGGGAGAAGTCGGTGTGCCGACCGTATGCAGCAACGACTCGGGCCGCCCCAATGGGCGGCGAGCGGCGTGAGGTGACGTGGCGCGGGGCGGGCGGGGCGGGCGGGGCGGGCGGGCTGAGGCTAGCATCCAGGTGGGTGGGGCCGGAGTGCGGGGCCCCGCAGGACCCAAAGGGGGCCCGGGTCGGCCATTAAGGGGCGAACAGACCACCTTGGAGGAGGAAGCGCTGCTGCGATGGATGGAGCTACCGTCCGTGGTACCTTAATATTTGTTGAGGGCAGCTTGAAACACACACACACACACATACACACACACACACACACAGTAGTAGTAGCCGGATTTTGATGTGTGTTATTGTGCATGACGCACTGTGGCGGGATACACTGAGTGTGTGCAGCCGATATGGCGGTCCGAAGCAGTGAAGGTCCTTCCAGGGACATCCCCCCCCCCACCACCACCACCACTTAGAGAAGGAAAAGATACGGGTGTTGTGATCTGAAATGCGTTTCGAGGGAAGGGTTACGGCGTACCGACTGCTCGAGTGGGAGTGGTCCCGACTCCCAGGGCGGGCGGGGAACCGGCGGCACGGTGCCTACAGCGGGCGTAGCGCTGCCGTGCACGCATGAGCCTCGCTTCGGATCGCCGCAGTGAACATTCGCCCATTCATTCCGAGGGTACGTCAGTGCACAGGGAAACAGCCGTCATCTCAGCAGACATCCCGGCCGCACCCCGGCCGCACCCGGCGTGCAGCACTGCGTCCTGTCCGCCCACACAAGTCACACACACATTCCATCCCGACCCGGGGGACCCGGAGCGGGCCACGTTTTCACACTTCCAGAGGCTCGGGCGGGTGGCATGCACCGCCAGCGTCCGCGCGCCCACCGTAATCCAAAGGATTAGTAACGGGGTGGGCTGGTGGCCGGGGGCCGGGGGCCGGGGGCCGGGGGCCGGGGGCCGGGGGCCGGGGGCCGGGGGCCGGGGGCCGGGGGCCGGGGGCCGGCCGGGGGCCGGGGGCCGGGGGCCGGGGGCCGGGGGCCGGGGGCCTGGCGGGCCTCGCCGACGACGGGGGCCCCGGCTGCGGCCACAGGGGGGATCCGAGGGCCTTGCCGTCGTCATCCACGGGGGCAAAAGTAACGCCATCAGTTACTGTCAGCGACGTAATTACCAGAAAGTAGCCGCTCGCTGTGCGGAGCCGTGGCCGGCGGGTGCAGGGGGCGGGCGGCCCCCGTCGGCGGTGGTCCGTACCTGCGGCGCTGTAGGGGGCGTGAGTGCGGGATCCGGCGGGGACCGCACGCAACATCTGAGGATGTCACCGAAGGCGGGGCCCCAGGAGGCCCACCTCCGAGTCAGGTGACCCGTCCCCAGGAGGCCCACCACCCCAGCCCCCTCCGAGTGAAGTGACCCGTCCCCAGGCTCGTCGAAACAAAACCCCACTAAACGGGAAGACGATAAAGATACCCAAAGGATGCATGTGAGGCTGTCAGGAAGTCACGGGGAGCGACTTGCCCTCCGGCAATGAAGCGATCAGTCTGCAGCCGGTCACACGACACGGAACCCAAAACGTCCCGCCCGAGTCGGTCCACCTGAGCAAGGCGTTGGGGGATATGGCGGGGTGCCGGTGGCCGTCAGGAGCCGCCCTGGCCATATCGCCGGCCGGGCCCGGCAGCGGCAGCTCGGCGGGGAGCCTCATCGCATGGCAGACATATATCTTCAAGCTGGTGAAGTTAATGAGCGCGCTGAGACTGGCCGCGGCACGAGTTTAGCCGAGCCCAACCGAGCCCAGCGGAGTCCAGGCCGGGCTGCACGCAGAAGAAGACTTGTTATTATTAAATTCAAGGCCTCCGCGCGCGCCGATCTCAGACGAAAAAAATTGTCAGCGGCCACAGCTGAGTCAATATCCCGAGGCGACGCGAACGTCAACTCCGGTGCGTTATGTGTACACAAATTAAAGACGGAAGTGAGGCTGGGAATAATAAAAAGAATTCCATCGTTAGTATGATTTACAAGCAAACTTCAACGATCTTTTGTGACTTCCTTTCAGAAAACAAGAGGGAACGAAGGAATGCTTGAGTCGAGCGCCGTGTTTAGTGTCCCAAGGTTGCAGCGTCGTCTGTGCGCTTCTCCGACCGAGTCGATCTGATCTAGTCCAGCGAGTCCAGCGGGTGCGTGGCGTGGAGGGGGCGGGGGGCGGGACGGAGGGGGCGGGGACGGCGCAGCTCCGACATCAAGTCAAGGGAATAGGAAACGGGAGTGGACCGACACGGGACCGACTCTGAATGGAACTGCTGTTGCCCGGGATGGTCGAAAATGAAGGTGATAGCCATATGGGGATCTCCCGGGCGCCTAAGAATTACACGAATCAAGGCTAAACATCTTGTCCTCATCGGAAAATTACTATCACTACTCCCGGCGTTTTTTCATGGTATTTACACGGGCAATTTCGTCTTGAATGCTCCCAAGAGTGAAGGCAGTAATATCTCGTTGGAAACTCTTTTCTACATTAGCTGAAAGAGCCTCTCCAGAATAAAATCGGCCGGCTGCTGGCCAGGACGCAGCACCACACAACAACTCTGACACAAGCTCACAGTCCGTTTGCTATGCAGCACTGCCCCGACCCGAATTCACGTATACATCGTACGTGCCATCGAACTCCCAGGGAAGTTACCAAGATCTGCCCAGACTCTCTCATGTACCAAAAGCAATTGCTCTTGTGCTGCGGAGAGTCCTCCCAATTACTGCAGACAGGTGTACCAACGTATAGTACGTCGGTAAATCAGCGAGCAGCACAGGTCCCTGCGCGCGATCGTATGGGTGAGTGGGGACGGGCTGAGATGGGTCCATATCACTGACTGATAACAAACGATCCTCACGCCTCGCGATACGAGGGAAGAGGCTCCTCCGCGAAATGGACTGGAGCAAAGTACCTTTCGCATTCTCACGACCAAATTGATAAGGCATTGTTTACAACGCCGTCATCATCATATGGAAAGACTAAAGACTACCCCGCTATCAGCCGGCAGCAGCCTTATGAATACGTAAAAGATGTAAAGTGGCCGGCCACAACGTGAAATCACTGACAACGCGCCAAGTGTAGCTTCAGCTGTCGGACAAGGCCAGTTAAAAATGCAGAGTAAGGGTTGGGTGCTGGGAAATTCAGTGTCCGCCGAGTCGGTTGTCCAGATCCATCTCGGTCCTTGTGCCCTGTCACACACAGAGGTGAGCCCCTGTGATGAATACGTCCTAATGACGGACCGCACGGCACACACGCTCCACACGCCGAGGTGGTGTGCACCACTATCTCTTACCGGCAAATGACCGCCCCGCCGCGCTCATCCGTGATGTATTCATTTTTCCCAGAGGCCGCAGCCGGCCGCGGCCCGCTGTAGGCGGCTCTAGGGCCCGCCCACGACATAGCGTGCATCCAGTTGTGCGCCAATCCTGGCGCACTTGGACGGTTTCGGATGCCACCACACCCACGTATGCAGCAGAGCCAGGCGCGTGTGTTAGTGTGGCAGGCAGGGGCTGGCAGGGCCGGGCAGGGCCGCTACCACCGAAGCCAAGCTCGGCTGATGTCTTCTTCGGTGCGCACATGTCCACGGCATCCATCACGGAGGCCACGAGACTCCCACCTGCGAGCTAACGAGCAGGGCACTTGCGGCAGCAGCGGCAGCAGCGGCCGCAGCCCCCACGCAAGAGGTGTCCCATTACAGCGGACCAGGCGGGATTGCGCGCCGTGTAACATGGTTCGCTCTGTCACCCAGCCAAAAGCGATCCGTGTGAAAGTTGGCCTCGCTCTCATTAGGCAAAGCGCGCAAAGCGTGGGTGCAGCGGGGGGTTCCGAAAAGCAAGCTCAGTCAATTCTAACGGTCTGTTCGCGGGGGTCCAATGCCGTCCGGGCGCGCCGTGGCCGCGGTCAGCAGACCCTCCCTCAGTCGGACTCTCTCCCAGTCCAGGATGCGGCGCCTCCCCCCATTATAGACCCACTTTTTCTTATTTATTTATCAATCAGCCGTGATTGGTCTCCGGTCGATTAACTTGCCGACGGCGTGCAGCAGGACCGCCAGGGCCAGGGTAGCCAGGGCGCCGCGGCGGCCGGCACAGCGCGGCGACGACGGCGGCGGGACCACGGGACCAGGATGAGAGGCAATTCGGTTCCATTTTATCCGTTTGTCGGGGCCATCGCGAGGCGCCGCGCCGCGGTCCCCACCAGACCCACGTAACCTCACCAAGCAACACCACAGTTTCCTACGTTTAAAACAGCGCAGAGAGCGCGGGCGACGAAAAAAAAAAGTATTTCCGAAACTCACTGAGGGCTGACGAGAAGGGGTTCCCGAAGAAAGTGACGAGCCACAAATATCCAGTCCACAGCAGAAAATGCTGGGAAGTTCCTTTTGTTTCACTGCTTTCTGGCGTTTCCCTTCCAGCCCGAGAGCGAGAAAAACAAAACGGAAAAGAAATGGTATCAAACTCGCTCGAGGCGGCGGCCGGAGGCGGCTGATCCTCCCTCCCGCCCCTACCCCTTCCCGGCCGGCAATATAATCCCGATGTGATGCCCTGTGACGCCGCCTTGCTGGCCCGAAAACAAAAGTGTCGGCGCCCTAACATAATTGGACGAGTCCGAATAATGGATGCGGGCCGTGTGGCCTCCGGCGTGCGAATCCCCGGCTGCGAGGCTGCGATTCGGACGCCGCACAGGTAATTGACGTGCACCATTTAATTTCTCAGGTCGGAATGCAGTGCGGGCCTTCCGGGCTGAGCAGGGCAGGGTGCCGGGGGAGCCGCAGGGAGCGCCCCGAGTCCTTGACCCCAGGGGCCGGGCAGCCGGCCGCTCCGGACCACCGCAGCCCTCCTTTTTGATCGAACCGCCGCCCGCACCGTGACATTTCATTCCATATCACTTTCCACTTGATTGGCGTGGGCGAGAGAGAGAGAGAGAGAGAGAGAGAGAGAGAGAGAGAGAGAGAGAGAGAGAGAGAGAGAGAGAGAGAGAGAGAGAGAGAGAGAGAGAGAGAGAGAGAGAGAGAGAGAGAGAGAGAGAGCAGGGGGCATTAGGCCACGCCAACCTGTACACGGAACGCATTTGTACCATCCCTTGCTGTTGTTTTCATTTTGGCGCGGGTAAGTGATTTACTGTGGTGCGTGTACCCTCCCTACATGGATGGCCTCCTATGACCCTTCCCTCTGCACGTTACGCCTTCTTTCCATTCCACTATTTGCCGCTCGCGGCCCAAGATTTATTCGCCACTTGGCCAGAAGAAAGGCTCGGCCGGGCCCTGTGTAGCCTGCCTGAGTGCTTTGGGGGCGTGGCCCTCTACACGCGTGTCCCCTCCCCCGTCTCTTTGTCTCTCTCGCTCCTTTTGACCGAGCCCAGCGCCCAGCCCGCCGGCCCGACCTTCGGTGGGTGAGCGAGCAGGAAAGTGCATATGAAATTACTTGCCACGCTTTCTAAGGCCATGGGCATGCCATGCGGTGCGGCCCCCGATCTATAAAGTACCTTACCTTACCGCACGACTTCGGGCGGAGAGCGAAAATCCTTGACCCCACGCCGAAGACATGCACGTAACCAACAAGTCACACCTTAACAGCCCGACAGCCGACAGCACAGACGGTGCAATTTAGGCACAAAGTTTCCAACATAATGGGCTCCACTGTTGCAGCACAAGAGAGGAAAGGGTAAAAATAAATGAGGGTTGCACCAAAGATAACCCAGTGGTGGCTGGAAATATAGACATCATGCTGGTGCTAAGTCCAAACTGTTCTCAGCCGTCAATGCTACAAACTGTCCGAGGGGTCAAAAGTCCGGCAAGTAGTTGCCCCTGGCTGAGGGCACGGAATGCAACGGGTGTAGGTCACGCGACTGATAGGCCCTCGGAACAATGATTGAATGACTTAGTGAATGAATGATGAAAGACTGAATGAAAGATGAAAGAAGAATGATGAATGAATGAAAGAATGATGAATGAATGAAAGAATGATGAATGAATGAATGAATGAAAGAATGATGAATGAATGAAAGAATAATGAATGAATGGTAAACGAATGAATGAATGGTAAACGAATGAATGAATGAATGGTAAACGAATGAATGAATGAATGGTAAACGAATGAATGAATGGCAAATGAATGAATGAACGGTGAGCGAATGAATGAATGGTGGGCGAATAAATGAATGATGAACGAACGAACAAATGATGAACAAATGAATGAATGAATGAATGACTGAATGAACGAATTAATGAATGAAAACGAAATGAAAAATATATGACAAGAAATTTCCTACCTCTGGTGGGATGCTGCCGACACTTTCCATCCGGGGCATGCTCCCAGGCGGTGGGCTCCAAGGCCCCCGAAGAGAGAGTCAGGAGCCGGTGAGTACGCCTACTAGGAGTGCCTAGCCTCAAAGGGCCCAGCAGCAGCAACATACCAAGGCCAGACACCAAACGGTAAGGCATAGCGGGTCAATGGGTAATTAGTACACCGGCCGCCATCAGGTCATGGGCCAGCGTGCCGAGCGCAGGCACGTGTGGGTCACCACCCCTGCGTGGCACCGCCCTGGCACCGCCGCACCCCGCGAGGCGCTACTGCCGCCTCCGCCCGCCATGGGCTGCCATGGGCCGCTGTCACTCACGCTAATCACGACTATTATGAGGCCGGCTGCTCCGGCCCGCCTCCGGCCCGCCGATGGACGCTACCTGCCACACACGGACGCCGCTTTCGCGTCCTCCGCTCGGCCGCCCGCAACCCCAACGCACACGAGACGTCAGTAGTTGACGTGGCGTCACTGACTGCCCCAGCTTGCTCAATTTTTCACGGTGGCGAGAGAAAATAAAAATGAGGCGGCTAAACGGCGCGCGTGCGTTCACAGTGCGAAACCCGTTTTGGTGTTGGCCCAGGCTGAGGTGCCCGCAGGTGCCCGCAGGTGCCCGCAGGTGCCCGCAGGTTCGGGACTTGGACAGAGCAAATAATAGCCGACACGGCGTCAGCCCGACCCGACCAGACCTCGAGGCGTGAGCAGAAAAGAGCAAATGAATGGTAAACACAGGCTCGTGTTACACAGCCGGGCGTCGGCGCTCGGCCAACGTGTCGAAATGTGCCAAAACGGCTCGTCAAAGAGGCGAGAGGGTGTGGTATGTGTGCTGAGCAGAGTAATAGCGAAGAGAGGGGATGAGAAATGAAGACGACAGCAAGAAGGTGAACAGAAAGGACAACGACTCCGTCGTTTGTCGAGTGGTCCAGTCTCTGAGGTGACTTTCCCAAAAATAGCCGCTTGGCTAACGCCTCAATAAAATGAGACAGGGACACGTGTCCAGTCAGCCTAATGGACACACACACACACACGTCTCAACCGAGCATGTATCTATCAGGTCCTTCTTTTCAGTTACGTGGTGCTGGAGAACCCGAATGCTGTCTTGGTGCCATAGCGCCGCACAGTGCCCTACACCGTAAACAAGGAGGCAGAGGGTTGCTGCGGGCTGGACAGGCCCAGCCGGGCCCAGCTATCTCAGGCAGGAACATCTTGATCAGACAGGGCGCTGAGGACACCACGACGCCCTCACCCCAAAACCGGGCGGCCTAGGCTCGGGTAGGGACCGTAGGCGGCAGCAAGGGGCCGCCTGTAAAAGACGTATATTCCGCGTTGTTGACCACTGCCTGGTCGATTCTCGTGGCCTTCGTCGAGTCTTCTCTCCGCGTCTGCGTCCCAAAGGCTCCCTCCCGACGAAAACACGGTGTGAGCGATTCCTCGTCGGAACAATAAAGGCCCCATAGTTTTCGGACGCCCTCCGACAAGCGACGCCCGCGCGCCCGCCGACACCGCTATGTGGTGGGAGGAGAGGACGGCATTGGAGGCGCATGGTGCAGCGCCTGGCACCGCCACTGGAGTTGCTCTGCCCTTCAGAAGCGTAGCCTAAAAAGGGCCTACAGGCATCGTCCCAAGGGCAGAGGCTGTGTAGGTCCTAGCCGCTGCTGCGCCACGCTGCGCCGCCACATACCTCCCCCGTGCCTCATCGGCCCGGCCCGTTGCGTCCGCATCGCCGGCCCCGCCGCTGTCGGGAGCGCAGCCTGCGAAGCCTGCGCGGGACGGATTCGATTCGACAGCCACTAAATCTCTATCTCAGATCGGACAAGTTCTGCTGCCTCCTGCACTCACCCTTCCCCTCCCCCCTGCCATCGGCCTTCCTCCCTTTTGGCGATTACGCCGCTCACAACAACGAATTATCTCCAAAATTCTCCCCCAGTGGGTTGGTCGGGGTTGGTGCTGATCAAAATTACTTGCCGAATTTCTCATCAAAAGTTCCCAGCGCCGCCGCTAGCGTCACTGCGCGCAAGCACTTCCCACAGCAGCCAGGATGACGGCGGCGCGCGGCGCGAGCGGCGAGACGAATGCACGCCCTCCCTTCGGCGCTGGCCGCTGCGGCAATTTCTCATATTAGAGGAAGCAAACAACAACTCAGCGTCGGTTAAGCCGTTAACCCCACGGGTAATTGATTGAAACAAGGCTTCGAGACGGACTGCGCCGTGGCTGCGCCGTGGAGGTGCACCGTATGCGGGCGGAGAGTCATTCATCTATCTGCCGATAGAGCCGCCACGACCGATGCCCGGGGTCACAGGTCACGTGGGGTCGGCGTCGTAAACCAAGTCAGGCCGCGCTCGCACACACACGCACACACCACACACACACGCGCGCACTCCTCCGTGCGACAGACTGCAGGTAAGGTGGATGGACTCTCCGTTTGTGACCCCCTCCCCCCCCCCCACCTCTAGCCGCGTGTATGCCACATGGCTGCAGAGCATACACGGTCCAACGAGCGCATAAGCCCTATGTGCTGGGCTCATGCATGTTGGTATGCAGAGCCCATGGCACAGCCCATGGTAGAGCCCATGGCAGAGCCCAATGGTAGCCCATGGTAGAGCCCATGGTAGAGCCCATGGTAGCCCATGACAGAGCCCTTGGACTGGCCGCTCCACGCCACGCCACATGTCGTCCCAAGGGCAGCCGGTGGCCCGGACGCCCCGGACCTGCCTATGCGCCGTGCCTTATGTCGCCACGACAACAAAGCCAGGACGGCGGCCAGGCGGACGGCGTGCTATCAGCCATGTGAGTGCGGCCCGGTTACGGGGATTTGGTTCCGTTTCGAACACGGACCGAAAAATACGAGGAAGAGGAGCAGGACAGACAGCAGCGCAACGCGCGGAGCAACGACGCTACAGAACATGATGATAGGAAGAGGGGACGGACACGAGGAAGAAGAAGGGGACAGAGGAAGACAGACCGATAAGAGAGGCGGGTGAATGGGGGAGAAAGGAGAAGGGGCGCAGGTCCGCTCCCCCCCCCCCCTTCATGCTGGACGAATACGTAATGCCACGGCATGCCTCGGCGCATGGCACTGCATGGCGGCATACGGGGCCGACGGGGGCCGCCGTGTGTGCTGCGGGGCAGTGCACTCTCGGGGAGCCGAGCCGTAAAAGTTGTGAGATTCGTTACGTTCGTGCAGAGACTCGGCCGCTGGCCCCACCGCCACTACCACCGCCTCCGCCGCCGTCGGCATCGGCTGCTGCGGAACCGGACGATTTTTGCAAGCCGTTCGGAAGCGGTCGGAAGTCGCGCACGACACCAAGATGGCGACCCGGAGAGTTTATACAGTATGAACTGTATCCACTCGGCGGGCCGCGAGAACAATGCGCACCGGGAATCAAGTGGTGAGCAAGTATTTGTCGTGGACCTCTACGACGCTGGTGGGGAGGCGGCGGCGGCAGCGGCAGCGGCGGCGGCAGCGGCCGGCAGGGAGCCACGCAGCCGGCAGCGCGGGTTTCGCACGAATGTACCGCGGGAGGGGACGGGAGGGGACTTTCTCTCCTCATATGGCACTCGACAGGACATACATTTAAGGTGCGGACCCGCCATCAACACACCACGACTGGCGGCGTCGCTCACGATCCCCGCCCTGTATGTAGTATTCTTCATTCCGCCGCGTCTCGTCGCGCGGCGCGTGCCGGTATTCGAACCCCGGCGCGGCGCGGCGCGCGGCAGACTGGCAGAAGTGGCGTTGCCGTAAGGGGTCCTCCTTGGGGCAGACATGCACAACACTGGGTCCGCGGGGAAGGCGCGCCTGGACCAAAGCCGGCGCGCCCGCAGAGCCACCACGCCCCGGTATGAGAAATTCACGCCCTGACTGCGCCCGCTTCGTCCTGTAATCCTAATACACAGCAGCGGCAGAGGCGGTGGGGCGGGGGCACCGCGGGCACCGCCATCACTGTCCCGGCCCGGTTAGGTGGGTGGGTGGGGCTCGGCCGGGCCGAGCACGGCGCAGGGCTCCCTGAAGGAATGCCACGAGGACGGGAAGGGAAAGGGGAAGGGCGGGAGGATCCGGGCCAACTGACGGCAGCCGAGGCGCGGAGGGGAGTACATGACATGGACGGGGTGCACACATGCACGGGGTGCACACATGCACGGGGCTATAAGATCCATACCGGAGCGCACACGTGACCTCAACTCTTCCTTTCGCTTTGAGCAGACCGTCTCGCAGCATGGTTCCCGACGCGCCGCCACCGCCTGCCTGCCTCTCGGCCTTACGGTACATTCCGGTGCGGGTTCAACGAGGAGCCGAACCAATCCGGGCTCCCTGCGCGGCTAACTGGATAGCCACGCACCCAAATTGGCACCGCCGGCTCCGAATCCCAACGGACGCCCGCTGCGCCCGCCGCTGCGCCCGCTGCTGCGCGCGCATCCTAGAAATTACACCGCGCGCCAACGTTTGTTTTTTCCCCTTTTCTGGTCAGATTGGCGGTCGTTAGGGCGATTCGGTACGCCGCGAAGAGGAGGCGGGGGACCTGCGGGGGACAGGACGGGCGTGCCGCGGCGTGCCAGACCCGGCGAGACCAGGAGGCTCATCGATGCTATCGGGGTAACCGTGGGGAGGGATGGGTACCGTACCGCACCGTGCCTCATCGCCCGTAGGCACAGCCCGCACAGCCACAGCCCAATGACATGCACAAGCCGGCTCAGTAATTATAGCCTGCCGGGTCGTGCCGGACAACCCCTGCCAACGCCGGCGGCCGCGTGCAAAGTGAAGTGAGGACACGTTTCCCGCAGCCGTGTCAAATTTTCCTGCGAGGGGTCGGTGGTCGGTAGGCCAGGCGGGGGCACGCGGCACGCTGACCGCTGAGCCAAAGCAGCACCACGGCCAGGGGTCATGCAGGGTCATGTCACAATAACCGTGAGGCACGGGGTGTCACATGCAGCTCACCCACTCACTCGTGTGCTTTCCCTCTCGACATCCCCGTCCCGTCAGACACCGCACTGGCCCACTTCCTCATGACAGACGTACACACTCACTCACACACACACACACACACACACACACACACACACCCGCGGCAGATATCGCGGCCCGGTGACTGCGCATGCGCGCACCGTGGCGGCCAGAGTGGCGGCACAACAGCGCAGGCACAGGCCCCAGCAGCGCGGGGCGCGGGTTATGAGTAAACACACCGCCGTCAGCAGAGCAGAGCGGAGCAGAGCGGAGCAGAGCGAGGAAAGTGCCGGCCCGGCGGCGGCCGCGGGTTCGAGTCCCGGCGGCAGCGGCGAGTGCAACCAGTGCATCCTGCGTGGGCGGCGGGTGCGGTAGGATGGGAGGTGAGGTGTGTGTCGCCTTTGTCAAGCGCCGCGCGGCCAGCAGGTCAGGTGCCCGCACTTCCTTACCCACGCCATTTTTACAGCCCTTTTTACTTTTTATAGCTCTCTCTCTCTCTCTCTCTCTCTCTCTCTCTCTCTCTCTCTCTCTCTCTCTCTCTCTCTCTCTCTCTCTCTCTCTCTCTCTCTCTCTCTCTCTCTCTCGGCACGCTGCCACCGCCGCGATAATGTCGTACGTGATCCAGGCAGCGGACCTCCTTGCTTATTATCATCGTGCTTCCTATCGCATCCCGGAGCCTCAGCCCCCCCCCCCCCTTCCACCCCACCCCTACCCCACCCCACCCCGCGTTTCCTCCCAGGGGAAAAAAGGAAAATAGGAATCCGTGTGAAACGGCGTATGCTCCCCGTCCGTTTGCAGCAACAGGGCCGAGCAGTGCCTCATCCTGCTGTGCGCAGTGTGCAGCGGCAGCTGCGGGTGCAGCAGCGGGTGCAGCAGTGGCGGCAGCAGCGGCGGGAGCGGGCATCACATCTGCATTGAGATCCGGCGGCGACCCATAGCAGCAGCTACAGCAGCAGCACTCCTGTCCAAACTGCAGCAACGAGATGCGCCTGCACTCCGCCAGGCCCAGACCCCCACAGAGCCGCGGCCGGGGCCCGGCTGGTCAGAGCCGGAAACAGAGCTAATTACCCTGGCTGTGCTCCGCTGTGCTCCGCTGTGCTCACCTCACTCGCTCTCCGGTCCGCTGCGCTCACCTGGGAGGAGCGTACGGTACGGCACGGCACGGCACGGCACGGCACGGCACGGCACGGCACGGCACGGCACGGCACGGCACGGCACGGCACGGCACGGCACGGCACGGCACGGCACGCCGTGAGAATGCAGCAGCAGCCCCAACTGTCCTCGTGTCCGCCCTACCGCCCTCTGTGTTATGTTGGCTCGCCTTTTCATCACCTAATCATCCTCTTCCTCTCATTCATTTCCACCCCCACCTTATCGGTGTTATTGACGTCTGTCAACACGCACGCATTCGTACACTCGCTGATGATGGTGATGTGGTTATGAAGATGAAGATGACGATGATGATGATGTGATGATGACGACGATGACGATGACGATGATGATGATGATGATGATGATGGTGATGATCATGATGATGATGATGATGATGACAGGAGTAGCTGCCGCGTAATAACAACCCACCTCTGCGGCGCCGCGTTAAGAGCCCTCTTCGAGGTGAGGGAGCGCCGCCCGCGCCGCCGAGGGGCGCAAGGGCGATGGTTTGATGTCGTGGGGGGCATCGCATCACACGGGGCCCCCGCAGCCCCCCCGGGGGCGTGCCCACGGTCCTCGCTCCCCCGCCCCGCCGCGCGCACCTCTCGCCTCGGGCCGGGACTCGGGAGAGGTTTTCCGCGGCAGTGGGAAAAGAGCGCAGAGAACGGCGCTGGCAGAGCAGGCAGAGCTCTCTATCTAGATAACGGCGGCCGTAAAGCAAGTTCCCCCGGCCAGCATTAGGACGAGGCCGCCGAAGAGAACTTAATGTAGCTGTTGTTGTGGAGCCCGCACAGACACGTCACATACCCGCCCCGATAGCACTGCCTTCGCACCTTACAGATACTGCCGCCGGCGGGGCGGCGCCTTCCATTTCCTCACTTCGGCCCACGTCGCTCCGCGGTTTTCGCCAGCAGTCCCGGCCACAACAGCGCGCATCCACAGCGGATCACGAGAGGACGGCGATGGCCCCGCTACCGGCCCTCTGCCCCGTCTGGTCCGCTCGATATCCCAGTGTTTGCACTGCGAGAAATGTTGGTGGAAAAACTGGTGACAGCGATATGTGTAACGCAGCCGGGAAAAAATAATTGCAGTGGCAGCAGTTGTGCCTGGGTAGGCAACCACAACTTGTGCAGGCACGCGTGTCGTGCGGGCTGGCCTACCCTAGCGCTCGCAGGCGCTCGGCGTCGTCACAAGCAAGCAGCAGACGACGCGATGTGATAAGATCAGCGCTGCACGCAGTCACGCTAAAGCTCCCCAGCCATGCTGCGCGGCCGTGATTAGAAGCCAAACAAACCTTGTTGAACGCATAGGCGTTTCGGGAGCCACAAACACGGCCAGCCCGGCGTGATTGTGGGGGGCGCAGCTGGGCGCAGCCGGGAGCAGCCGGGAGGACGGCCCCCTGCCATTCATTAAGCAGCCGGGCCCACTGCATATCGAACAGCAGACATTCCTGAGCATCCTCAGCGCCAGGCCCCGGCCCGGCACTAACAAGGGAGGCGCTATAACATACGACACGGCCAGGCCACGGCTGTGCCGCTGCAATGTCATCACAGCGTAGAAAGAGATTTGCGGGGCAAACATTTGAAAATCTTCCTCTCCAAAGAAAGTTTCACACTCGATTATCCCAACTATTGAATCCTTGCTCGTCTCGCCCGTTGGATGGATTCTCTTCTGCGGCTCGCGAGGTTCTTCACTGACCCCTGCGGGCCTCTGACCCCCCTCCCCCTCCGATACGCGCCGTGTGTTTCCGTGGGAGAGTATCAACAGAGCGTGCAGCCCGCCGCAGCCCGCCGGCCCCACGGCCAGAACCGCGTACCTGTCATCAATTCCCGCTGGATCAAAACTCCCTTCCCCTGCAAGGAACACACTCAGAAATAGGTTCCCTCCGGCCGAGCAGTCTGGTTTATGACCTCAGAAATTCTGTAAGGACACCCAAGTCTGTGGCCCACGCTTATTTATTTACACCAGACTCTGCGAGGTACTCCGGGGCGTTGGCCGCAGGTTCGCACGGCTGCGTGGATTTCTATCGTGCCGCAGACGCGCCAAAAGTGCAACTCTCCGTACGGTGCACTTCGCACTCGCATGGCATCGCTCGCTACCTTCCCACCTCAACGAACCCCTTCCTTCCCAGAAGGCAATTCCACATAACACTGTACCAACACTGCTGCGGGGCGACATGCCTCTCTTGTGTTGCCCGACAGGCACGCCATAGCGAGTGCAAAAGATGCTCTCGGTGAAGAGAAAAAAAAAAAAGAGATATTAAAAAAAACTGGTAGAAAATGAAAACGATATTATTTCTATAAAACGATTATTCTTCCTCGCCGTTAAGGTTTGCCACGTTCTCGGTACTCCAGCACAACGATGCATGTTTATGGTTCTTGGTACAGCAACAGTGCTTCCCTGCATTGAAGTCTCCTCAGAGGCAAAGTGCTCTTTCAACGCTGTTTATTTATTTGACATCGGCATTCGAATGAACGAGCATGCGTGATCGACGAGTCTGAAAGAGCTCTGAAGTTTGAGTAATTGTATACGCTTTCCACCAAGCTTCTTCTGACGCATTTCATTTCACAAATTGCCGCCCGTAGGAAGCTCTGATTTGACTAATTTTGCTGCCAATCAGACATCCTTCCGGACCACACCGCATCCGTGACACACGGAGCCAGCACAGGCACCCGCGCGCACGCACGGCACAGACAACACGAATACAAGCAGAAGGCGACTCACCTTGAGCTCAAAAGCGGCGGGCGCCATTGCGGAGAATTACGCAGAAATCCATCCAGCGGCAGAGATGAAGCCGAGTAATTAAAAGTCCAAACGTGAGCAGGGCAGCGGAGGAGGAGGAGGTGGAGGAGGTAATCCCAAAAGTTAATGCAGCGGCGATGCCTTGTCGGCCGTCAATGCGCACACGCACACACACACACAGCACACTGTGCAAAAGGGTGGCCACTATTTAACACGCACTTTTTTGAGGCGGCTTCTTTTTCACAGCCGTGAGTACTGAAATACCAGACGCATTTCACGTACGTGGCTCGACGGCCACACGAAAACACACGCCCACGCACACACACACACACACACACACACACGTGCGCGTGGGATCTGCGCAACACGCGCACGATCGACACTTTACTCCGAACACACAGATGAGCGCGACTCCGCGAGGTGACGCCGACTCGCAGAGAGCTCTGTCCGCGTTCACGGCGTCGTTGGCGGCGCGCGGCGTCTCGGCGTAGCGTCGCTCCCCCGTGGTGCGGGCCGTGGTGCGGGCGTCGTACGGGCCGAGCCTTCCGACCTGAACTGACTTGGTCCTGGCCACGGCCACGGCGCGGCCACGGCGCGGGCCTGGGCCCCCCGCCATGGGCCCGGCTCGTACCCCTTCCCTCCCCTCCCCCCGCGCAGGTAATACAGGTACAGGGGGAGGGGAGGGGCGGGCCGTGGCGGACCTCCAGGTAAGGCGGTAAGGCGGCGGGGGAGGGGAGGGGGGAGAATGATGACCCGAGCGCGGAACAGCAGAGGGCTCGGACGGGGCGTAGGGAGGCGGGGCGGCCGCTTATAATACAAAGCTCCGGTGTTTCTGCACCCATCCTGCGCTGCTCGTGTCGCCAGGGGTAAGAAGCGAACCCGGAGTCCTGCAGTTCCGCGCTGAGGGCCCGTTCAGGAACCACTTGACACGTAATCGATTTGGTCGTGAAAAGTCAACGCGCGGGCGAGTGTGTGGAATGAATTAGCTGTAAACATGGCCGACTGTTCATCGTCACTTTCCCACGAGCCCGAATTAACGGCATACAGCCGCGCTGAAATGAACACAGCGGTGTGGGGCGTGGGGAGGATCCGAGCGCCTAGGAGTATGCTTGCATCTGGAGTAGAGGCTTGTACACACCGCCAGCACGGCATGCAGCGCCAGCACCACCGCCTAGGAGTATGCGTGCATCTGGAGTAGAGGCTTGTACACACCGCCAGCACGGCATGCAGCGCCAGCACCACCGCCTAGGAGTATGCGTGCATCTGGAGTAGAGGCTTGTACACACCGCCAGCACGGCATGCAGCGCCAGCACCACCGCCTAGGAGTATGCGTGCATCTGGAGTAGAGGCTTGTACACACCGCCAGCACGGCATGCAGCGCCAGCACCACCGCCTAGGAGTATGCGTGCATCTGGAGTAGAGGCTTGTACACACCGCCAGCACGGCATGCAGCGCCAGCACCACCGCCTAGGAGTATGCGTGCATCTGGAGTAGAGGCTTGTACACACCGCCAGCACGGCATGCAGCGCCAGCACCACCGCCTAGGAGTATGCGTGCATCTGGAGTAGAGGCTTGTACACACCGCCAGCAATGCATGAAGCGCTAGCACCACCGCCCGGCCGCACGTGCATTACTTACAGTACCTCCAGTCCCGTGCCGGGAACGCGTTTGACTCTCCTTTCGAAAAAAAGAAATTCTCGGGACCAAAACCACGCAACTGCTGCTTCAGTCCCGCCCGCCACAGATACCACAGGTACAGAGACACCCCCCCCCCCCCTTTAAAAGCACTCGACTTTTCTCACGACCGTCGCCATGTTGGCTAGAGTGTTCTCCACGCCATAGTTCGCACGCGTGGTGCACAGCCCTTTGGTGATGGTGGTTGTTGAGTAGGAGCAGTAAATGTATACTGCTGGCGTAGGGTAGGCAACCACGACCTCTGCATGCACGCGTGTCGTGCGGGCCGGCCTACCCTGGCACTCGCAGGCGCTCGGCGTCGCCGTTCGCACTATGTGAAGGTAGGGGGAGATTCGGACGTACTTTCAGGCTAAACACACTCGCGCCTAAAGCGCGGAAGCAGAAAGCAGCGCGGCGTAGGCGGACTTCCCCCCCCCCCCCCCCGCCGTGTGTGGTGCGTATAACAAGTGTAGGCAGTATTTGCAGCATCGCTAGCTCAGCCAGAGCCAGGGCAAGCAGGAACACCAAATCATTCATTTGGAAACTGTTGTATCCAGATGAAAACCGTACGGATTATACTATAGAACAAAATAAAGTAGATTCATTGGAGGGGGAAAAAACTGGGTCATTTCGTTTACATGTTTGTCTAAGGATCTCATTCACGTGTATCGTGCATCTCGATCTCCGAGGCCCAGCCTGCTTGCTAAACCACAACAAGCGACAGGGGCATCCTAACCTGAACACGAAACGTGTCAGCGGGTCTCAAAGTCTGTGTGAAATTCAGTTGGTTTCGAGTGCTTTGTCATGTCTTTCTTATCCGTTTACGGTGATTTGATCGCCGTGTCTTGCGGTGCAAAACTGGTTGTTTGTAGTGAGGAGAATGAGGAGCAAATTTCACTGGAACTACCCCCGGCGCGGCCGCCAGTCAAGGAAAACAAACCGTCGGCCAAAGAGAAGGACAAGGATGCCCAGACCGACGGGCTGAAAAACAGTGTGGTCGGCCTACAGTTTTCGCCATGCGGGAAATGGCTCGCCGCGTATTCGTCTGCTAAGCAGCTGCTTATCTGGGAGACGGAGACCTGGTCCCTCGCCAGTGACCGAGACATGCCGAAGGCTGCAACCAGCATCAAGTTCACACCAGACGGTCAAGCTGTTGTTATTGTGGACAAAGCTGGTGACGCTGTCCTTTTCTCCATTCAAGATTTAAAGAAAGAAGGTGCTATTATATTAGGGCATTTGTCAATGCTGTTGGATGTTGTGCTGACTCCTGATGGAAAGCAGATAATTACGTGTGATCGGGATGAAAAAATAAGAGTGTCACACTATCCGAATGCGTACAATATAGTATCATATTGTTTGGGTCACAAGGAGTTCGTCTCTTCCATTTGTTTGTTGCCACATAAAACATCGCTCCTTTTGTCAAGTTCCGGGGATGGTACTTTGAGGATTTGGGAGTATATTGGTGGTGTGGCTTTGGAAACTTATGACTGTTCCTCTGATGTGAAAAGAGAATTAATACCAGACCCTGCTTGTTTATCTGATGTGGAAAATGAGCAGCTTGATTCTATAATTATCAAAAAGATATATTGCTTTAAACAAGATGACAGCTCATCTCTTGCCTGTGCTCTGTTCTATGGATATCTAGGTGGGCTTGTTTATTGTACTACTGGGAAAGACTTTGAGCTTCTTCAGGTGTTACAACCAAGACAATTAGTTTTAGATCTCTGCTTTAAAAGTATCAGTGAACTCATTGTGCGCACAGTCAAAACAGAAGAGAGTGGTAGTCTTCATTGTTTGACATTTGATAGAGAGAGTAACAACTTCATTGCTAGTACCAAGTCAAAACTAGTTCAAAAAGTCAGTGGAATTTTGGACTCAACTGAAGACCCATGCACAAAACCCAGCAATGTGCCTCAGTTGGTGAAACGAAAATTTGATAATGTTAAGGATTATTATGAACAGAAGAAAGCTCGCATAGGGGAACGGTGATAGGCATTTGTTTCAAATTAATTGGGGGATGTGTCGATTGAGGAGAAAGATGATTTTTATCTTCTTTTGTGTCAAATACAGTTTTTGTTTTTAGTTTAGAAACGAATTATGGATCATGTATGAATGAAATTGTATCCAGACCAATTCAAAATCAAGTGTACTGTTTTTTAATTTCTATGCAATGTACAATATTTTCATAAAAATAAATAATTGAACTATACATCAGTACTTAAAGGTAATAATCCCATTTCAAGCTGCTTACAAAATATAAACATTACAAATACAGACTTCACATGAATGGGAGAAAAATACATGTTTTGCCTATCATGCCTTATTAACTGCCTGTATTGGAAGGCTATGAAAAGGAATGAGGTATACTGTTTTATAAAAGCAAAGAAGCAAACTCAACAGACAGTGCTACAATTGGTGCAGTATGCTTATACTCTACATGCACACAGCAAGCTGCTTAACAATACCCCTTAACATCAAAACAACAAATAAATTCAAAAAGACCTTAGTAAAACACAATGACTCCAGAAGACAAAAACTTTTAGTTGCAGCAGCAAAAATTCGCCATTAGCTTTAATTTTTACTGTGCTGCTAAAACAAGAGTTTTGATAACAGCAATCCAAATAAAATAGCCAGAAATACCAATCATGAGCTTGACAGACTTGCATTCATCTCAATTAAATGTTTGTACTAGGATATCTTATACAGAGACAATCCAACTACTTGTCCAAACATTGACAGAAAAAATTTTGAGCATTGCAGACCATTGGCAAAGAGTGGCATCAACACGATAATAACATAATTTACATAGATTTAGAAAGAGCACACAGAAAAGTTGTTGGAAACTGGTGAACCAAGTACATAGGCCAACCAGAACATAAATTCTGATCATAGTTTGTAAGTCCCGCTTTTCAATTTAAGAACCCCTGAATTGATTTTATTTACCCTATATAAACTAATGCCATACCTAAACAATCACTCTTATCTATTTTTTTATCTCTTGGTGAATAATTACAGTATTGGGGAAATCCCCAAGCCAGTAAACACATCAGACCAAATGCAGTCCAATCAATTCCCTACACTTAATTCTTCCTTCATTTATGAAAATGTGGCAGTCTTTTCATATGCAGAAATGGTCTTTTACACAAAGGTTTGTTCATAAGGTTACTAATAAAAGAACAGGTGATATCAATACCAAAGATAAGATTTAAAAAAAAAAAAAATCTAAGTTGCATAGTGGTCTACCTACTATCCATTCATTTCATAGGTATGCAATCACATTTGATCAACAATAGTATTCATACAAGACATCACACAGTTATTTTTTCAGAAGCTTTAAAGGAACAGCAACCTTAACATATTTCTGCCTGAAAAATCTCAGAATATAACAATTATGACAAATTATTTTCAGCAGTGTCATATCAAAAATGCTAAATGGGATTAACAATTACACAAAATTTGAAGATCTCTACTTAAGCTTTAGTGACTATGCCAAATCACAAGGAGAAAACTAAACCAAGACAGATGTGCATTCAAATAAGCTGTTATTGATTTATAAACACAGAAACATTCACAAGGGGAATGCATGTATCAATTTTGCTTAGGATATGAGAAATTCGAGAGCTTGGTCTCTATCACAATTGAATTTCATAAGTGCTTCAGATACACGATCTGCCGGAAAGCCAAGGTCAAGTAGTTGCGATTCAACCTGAAGAAATTTAATGGCAGCGTTTGTATCTTGATTCTGCAACGACAGAGCATTCTCAGCTCGCCCCTCCTGATACCCAGCCTCAAGTAATGACTGAAGAGTAAGAAGAAACTCCACTATCTGAATGGGGAAAAAAATCAAAAACATATTAACTGGTTAGCAGCACAGTTCAAGACAATATTTTTCTTACAGAATAAATTTCATGAGGTTAATAAATTTGACACCCACTTTTTTGTCATTGCTGCCAAACTTCACACAAGCGCGGGCAACTCTTACTCTAGGGAAACCCATTTCAGTGATTTTCTGGACTAGGTGTCTGCTTTCAGTGTTCAGTGACTCAAAAGGATCTGGCTCTAAGGGAGAGGCTGGAGACTGGACTGAAGAGCTGGTTTCAGGCATAGATTCCTACAACAAGTACAAATAATAGAATTCATTGAGACATGTTTAAGGCTGATTTTTGTTTTTAGTGTATTTTAAATTCAAAGAACTCACCTCCAATGGCTTTGGATTATTTCTAGTTGCTCTAGATTTCATTAGGTCACCTAATTGTTGGGCCACTGTGCTAACTGAAGGTTCCATGTCAGCTTCTGGTGATTTCTCTTCAGTTTGATTCAGATGAGTGGAGGATGGTACCATATTGAATACTGGTGCATTTGATGATGCAGAATTGCCTTCTTTGCCTGAGATTGTCGCATATGATGATGGTTCTGGTCTTGCTTGATGATAAGGCACAGATGGCCAGACATTAGAGCTGTAGAAGGTTTGGAGCTGCCGCTGAGTATCATGATGAGGGTAAGAAAATGACAGGTCACTGGACTGAGGCAATAGTTCTCTCTCTACATAATTGTATGAAGCAACCTGACCATGTGGATTCAGATGGGGTATCACAGATTGAGGGTGGTAGCTCTGCATACTATTATAATCAAAATTAGATGCAAAACCATTTACATGAGATTGATAATTTGCACCACATTTAGTATCGTTGAGCATTTTATTACTAGAGGAGAAACTGTAAGGCTGTCCAGTCGTAGAAACTTGAGAATTCATAGTTTGATGATGCATGTTTACAAAGCTCTCATCGGAAGAGCCAGTATTTTGGTAATATCCATGCTTTTGACAAACAGCATTTGAACCAGCAACAGGTTGAAGGACCTGAGCAAGTTCTTCTAGATCATTTATAGTCTTTAACTCCATATTGTCAAATGGACTTGATGTGTCCGCCTCAAAGTCTGACAGGTTAAAGGCACTTATAGGTTTGTTGTTATTAATCTGTGATGACACCACTTGATGTTTGATGGGTATGGGCCTCAAAATAGGATTCCCTTCATTCATGACAGGAGAGCACACTGGTGTATGAGTAGGTAAAGTTGGTTGACTTTTGACAGTTTGCTGCAGTGGCCCAGGAGCTGTTATAGGAGAAGCTGATTGAGATGATTGCTGAGTGTCTTCTTCAGCTGACAGTTCATTCATGGTCTTCTCCAGTTCTTCCATAGTTTCCTGCATTTTTTTCCGGTCTGCATCTTCTTTAGCCAAGCGTAATTTTCTCTTTTCTTTTTCCTTGATTCTTTGGCTCCGCCATTGTTGAAGTTTGTCTAATACATCACGCTCCAGTTGAAAATCATACTGGAAGGCAAAACAATAAATGACATTTAGTCTGATAACAGCAACAATTATGCTTATCTAAAAATAGAAATCAACATAAGAGGAAAATTTCAACTATTGAATCTGACTTTAATTGTAAAGACAAATACTTACATCAGGACATACTGGTGGTTGAAGAAGACGATTTTGAAATCCTACAGGTAGAACTATTTTTCTTGGAGGTTTATACTTTTCACTAATTTTGACTGGGATCCCATCCATGTAAGAAAAAACTGGAATAAAAGAAACACAAATTAATTTCAGAATTTATCAACTTTCACAAGACTTTGACAGATAGGTGGTCACATGTTTACATTTACTAGCCACACAAAAATTTGCCTGAAGATCTTCAAAGAAAGGGCATTGCAAACAATATAACCCAAGAGTTCTTACCGTGCTTATCACTGTCTTTTTCAGCCATTATGTTGAAGATTTAATAATTAATCATCTCAGTATAATCCTGAAACATACAATTGATGTGATGACTCAGCTTGCATTTGTTGAACTGAAACTCATGTTTGCATGTAACCATAAACTGGGCAGTAATGGGAAACAAAAGGACAGAACACAAGGGAGGATGATAAAGAACAGTCTTAAGATAATAAATAGAGGTCGAATACCACAATTATCTCTCGTTCGCAAGGTTCATTCTATGGACACAAAAGGTTATGTCTCTCCAATTCGAAGGTCTAAAAAATACTACTGTATCAAAGAACACTTACAGTCACCCGTGGACTTCCAGCATAGCATATGATCCAATGGTGTTTGCATTGCTTCCAATCAGAGGAATTGGATTAAAACAACAGTCATCCGAAGAATTAAATCAACATTCTGTGGATGTTGATGTCCTCATACCGACCGATACGCATAAACCACAAACTGTTATTCAGCTTGTCTTCGATATCGAGATTCGAGGAGACTAGAGCTTTCACCGATGAAAAGTAAAGGTGCGATCTCGTATTTTTAGCTTATTCATACATCTTTTGACTGAAATTAAAAGATAATTATCATACGAGACAGTTCAGACAAACGTAATGTAAAAAATACTCTGACGAATATGACTCCTTGAATCTGTCTCATTTATTTTCCTTGAAGATCTATCGTGAACCTTAGTTGCGAATTTCTCGGAGCCTTACTTTCTAATCTCTTTTCAATATGCTCAGCGAACTCCAATGTTGCACGTGCGCGTGATTGACAGATCAACGTAGTATTCACATTCGTTCTTCCCCAACATTCGTCTGATAATCATGACAGTGTTTTGAAAGTTCCATTTAATGTCAAGGAGTCGGGTATTTCAAGCTGTGCAAGTATGTTGCGTTATTCTGCGTGACGTTGGCTCATTTTGCAGTTGGCCGCGTTAACTGTTCCTGAAACAGGTGAGGTGAGACGCTCGTTCCTTCACCGTACGTGCCCAACGAAAGCAACCTGAAGTTTCCCTTTCCTCCATTACTACACTGTCTCGTCGCCCTCTTATCTCTTCCTACAACACCTCTTGCTACCTGACACCCCTTTGTTTGCCTGTTGTGATTGACAACTGTAGCTTGACTCGACGTCTATGAACTTTGTGGCAGTTTGGTTTTGCAAGAGAGGATTTCATCAGCAACCTTCTAACCTCCATCTCAATTAACAGGCTCAATTGTTTCAGCATCAGTATATGTCTTTTTTTTCATATGAATATCTTGGTTTTCTCTTGCTGAGTTTGTATCAAACTCAATTTGTCAGTCATCTTCATAGTGAGTTAAAGCTATGATGTGTTGTCAGAACTGTGAAGAAAAGCAGATGCTTGACATTCAGCTGCCTCTCTGCTTAGTTTCTATTTGGTGTAGAATTTTATTTTACCCTCCGAAATTTTCACCTTTTCATATGCCTTGCTCAGTTTTGCACCTTAAAGGTTTTGCTGTTAATTCAAACATATGTATGTACAGGTATCACTTTGTGATCTGAAGTGGCCGCTTCACGGCTTCCAGCAGCAACCGTGGCATCCCAGGCAGATCATCCCCTCCATTCTACTGCACAACACTTCCCATGGACTGTTAGTGGCAGTAAGTTTGAATAAGATTCATACTGTTCTCATATGATCTGATTTTAAATGTATTTAAATATTGAAAGTATTCCAAGTGGGGTTTGTAGGGTTTGTGGATACTGAAGCTTTGACTTACTACATATGTGCTTAAAGTAAATTGTATTTCAGCCACACTGGAGCAGCTAGATCGTCAATCATCCAGTCCCAACCTCATTGAGTTGGGGGAACCTCGTATTCCTGCTGGTTCCCAGGTAAATACTCTTTCTGTGATTATCTTGTGCTTATTTTGTCCTTACGATATGTAATGTCTTTCTCAAACTCTGCATATTCCTCAGCGCGAGGTTCCCCCAAACCACCGGAATAGAGAAATCATCTGCAGTTCTCCACACCATAATGGTGGTTCAGTATCCCCTGCTTCAACAAGTGGAGCAAGCATGCCCCTTCGAGACTCACCCGGAGCGTCAAGTACTGCTAGTGACTCCCCTACTCCCAAAAACAATATTCCTGATTCTCATTGGCATGGCTTAGGTTTGTTCATGTTCTTTTTTTGTACCTTTTTGTATGCTGTTTTCTCTTTTGTAGCTATTTCCTAATTTTAACACCATCTACAGCAGTGAGTGAGGAACGGTGTCAGTTGCTTGGCACTGAAGAAGAGTCCTCTGACCGACATAGCAGTGCCAGTGACAGTGACCGCGATGAACAGGATTCATCCTGGTCGCCATGGACCATCACACCTGCACAGCGAGAATATTATTGCAATCAGTTTCGAATTTTACAACCTGATGTAAATGGTCTATTATCAGGTCATGATGCTCGGCGTTTTTTTGAAAAATCTCGTTTGTCTCTACCAGAATTGAAGAAAATATGGTGAGTGTCCTTTAATAGCACTTCTTTACTATTCTAGAATGAGTTCACACCACAAGGTTTCATTTTTCTGCTCTACACTGCCATATTAGAAGTTCAAAAGTCACTAACCCATATTAAACTTGTAAACTTGGAGCTTACACTCTCTTTTCCAGGCAACTTGCTGATGTTACCAAAGATGGTGCTCTGTCATTGGAAGAGTTCAAGACGGCCATGCACCTAGTTGTATTGCGGCGCAATAACATTGATCTCCCGGACACATTGCCCCCATCTCTTGTTCCTTCCATTCCACCTCTTGCTCCTGTGCCACCACCACCTACTAAATTGATGGGTGGAGAAAAAATCAAACCTGCCTCTGAAGATAGTCTCTCCCTTGTTGATGTATCACCCCACCAAACTGATACTGGATCACCACAAAAAGGAAAAGATGTCTCAAAGGTAAGAAGTCATCTAACCAACACAGCTCAGACACAGTAAGACTGCATTTATCTGGTAACAGAGGTGTGCCTCTAATGCTGAAGCATCATACTAATTCAAATCTGCTGAAGCCAATCCTTGTTGAGAAAGTACAAGTTTCTTCACTCAGGTACTCCAAAAATGCATGTGTCAAGCAATGTGTGCTTTCTGTTCTGTCCTGTCTTTTTTCATGAAATGTTTCATACTTTGTTGCATATGTGATGTGTGATATATAACTCTTAACAAGGAAACCATGATCAAATCAAACAATATATTTTACAACTAAAGAACACCTGTAATTAAAATATTTTCTTAAATCTTACAAACTCCATACTCACTGCGTGTCTTACTAGAGTAGACACAGTTTTCTGACTCACCAACACGAACAGCAACAGTAGTGATCTGTTGAGCAATTAATGGAGTTTGCTTTAGTTTCCTATGCTTCCTTCCTGGTCTCTTTTACATAACTGTCTTTTCTGGATCAGTGTGAAGGGAGTTTTTAATCCATCTAGAATGTCCTTGGTAATGTTTAGCTTGATGTCCACGTTTACCTCCCAACTGTTACCTTTGTTTCTTTGTTGTCCTGCTTGTTCTGCTAATTGCTTTGCTAACACCACTCTCTTCCCTGACAGTGGACGAAATTTATGGACTCTCCAACCAGTTCAGTGTCCTCACCAGGACCAAAACCAGTTAACTTTGATTTTCACAAATCTGCTGTTGAACAGGTAAAATTGACATTGTTTCAAAGGAAATGGGTCTTGTTCCTTTTCCACCAGTAGTTTCAGTAGTTTTTATGTTGCTTTGCCTCGTAAATGTTACACATATGTATATTAATCCTATCATTTAATATATTATTGCCGTCTCTTTGTCCATTTCTGCAGAACAAGTCTTTGGTAGCTGTGGTAGCTTGTACAATATTATCCTTAATTTCTTTGTGCAGCAGTCCCAATTTTTTCGTTCATGTAAGATACTTAGTCTTAAACCTTCATTTTCTTCTTTTGACCCCCTTCAGGATCCTAAAATTTTACATCCAGTGCCTGTTAGGCTTACTCCAGAGTCTCAGAATGTACCAGCTGGTGGAGATGATATTGGAGATCCGTGCCGTTCACCACGCCGTCTCACTACTGATGCTGTTCATGATTATGAATCGGTCATCGTTCCCCCAGATATCAGGCCCATTCAACGTCCACAACCAAAGAAACCAGCTGGTATGAAAAATGTTCAGCTCATATTGATGTGTAGTGTGGTCTTGCTTTTCATTGTTATATTTACCCTTAGTAATATTCTACATTTTCACCTTGGAAAGTTCCAGGACCTGGTGCGATTCCCCCACCCCCTTCTCAAGCATCTGTGCTGTCCTCATCTGAAGGAGTATCCATGCCGAATCCAACTGGGTTTGTATAGACCCTTTTCCTTTTCTCACATTTCTGACTCCTGACATATAATGAACCATAAGTAATGTGACCTTGTGGCATATTTTCAGGTTCTCTATGGCAGGTCCTGCTAGTCTACCCTTTCAGAAAAAAGATCCACCCCCACCGCCACCTCCAAGACCAATTCGTACACATGCCCGTAGCTCTTCCCTTGATCTCAACAGATTAGGCAAGACCTTGAATTATAACATTTTCACATTTTCCACTGTGCATGATAATTCTTTTTTCACTTTTTAAAACTTCTGATTATTCCTTTTTCTTACGAACAGATGCTACATCTGGGAAGAATATAAATTTGCTTGGAGCTCCTCCTATGGTCCCCCCACGGATATCACCCAGCACTGTAAGATACTCATACTTTCCTTGCACAATTGTTTGTTTCATTTCGTTTGAGAATGTATGTACCACTTTTATTCACATGCAGATGACACCAAGGAAACTTATGGGGCAGCATAGTGAAGGTGGTTCTGACCCATTACAAAGCTTTGCAGATTTTACCCATTTTGATCCTCAACCTGACTGTGATGCATTCCCTCCCCGGCGTCATGGTGCTTTCGAAGTGTATCGCAAACCGACACCAAGTAAGTCAAAGTGTAAAATTATTGCAATAAGCACAGGTTGGCAACTAAATCTCTCTGTTAAGCTATACTTATTCAATTTTTAATATCTTCAGAAAGTTCAGCTGTGGTGCAGGAATATGCTGATACTACAGAAAGTGTTTTAAGAAAAAAAATCAATAGGTATGTACAAAAATTGATCGTTACATCTCCAAATCTGTGCAGCTCTCAATCAAAGTACAATACAGTATCCCTAAGTTGTTTTTTTTCTTCTTAATTTTTAGGCCTACTGCAGGTGAAAGGCTGTCAGTACAACAGCTCCAGGAAAAAAATGCTGCCCTTTTACGCACTTGTCATCAATTGAGTGTGGAATTAGCAGAAGTTCAGACAGAGAAGGCAGAGCTAGAAATACAACTTGAACAGCTTCGTGCCTCTCTTCCCCGATAATGGGAAGCTTTTTCATTACTCATTTCTGTTATGACCTTCCTGACTGAGGAATTCATGTAAAGTTTTACCAACTTATGTATTTCTTTCATAGTTTTAGACTACCTAAAAATTGGTGTTTATAAAGAAATTTACTAAAATGGACACTACACATTGCATGCTATTTTAATGTAAGATATATGTAAGTGTTGTTTTCAGTGTTTTAGAAGTACATAGTGCAGCACCAGTTTGAAGGACAGTATAATGTCTCTTCTGTTTCAAATTTATGTTGAGAATTTAGTTTTTGTTTTTAGAAAGATTTTTAATGCTGTTTCTTTTTTAGTGTGTGTAGTTGGCAGTCTTAATGTGTTGAGACTGATGTTTCCAAGTCGCTGTTCAGATTCATTTCACTCTCTTTCTTGTGTTCTAAGGTAATGTGAATTTTTATAAGTTTCGTAAAAGTTCATGAAGATTGTAAGCTAAACTTTCTCAATGTCAGTGTTTGTTTATTATGTTTGCTTATGTTGAATGTGTGGTCAAGTTTAGTAATTTTATTGAATGTTTTCCTTTTTAAGTGAAAAATTAGATTGTATGTTATAGAGCTGTGTGAATCAGAATTTCTTAGCCCTTCCACAATATGATGCGTGTGTTAATACAACTTCTTTGCAGTGACTGTACTGTGCATGGTTTTGTCAACTGTGCTCCAAACTGTTGGCAGTGTAATCAGTATTTTCAATCATGGACAAGAGATTTTTTTCCTCTTCCTATGAATAATCAAATAATTGCATGAAAAAAAAATCATAGTGTTACATGCACAACTGTATTCACATATGTTGCCTTTCTTTAGATCTAAATTAAAGTGGAGGTAGTGTTGCCTGAGAGTTCGGACATTTTAAACTTGCTGATAAATTATTAAGGTGTTTTGTGTTGTTTTCTTTCTTGCACTCTTGTTTCTTTCACAAAGGATATGCAGTGTGGTCTAAGTTACTTAACATTTTTATAACACATTCAGATGAGCTGTTAGTGTAAAATTTATTAGGCAGGCTTCTAGTATCTGGGATACAAGATTTGTGGATCAAATTACTTCATCTCAAAGGAGAAGAAGGAACAGTTACTGAGATTTTTATGGATTTTTTAGGTACCCCTGCTTCAATTGCTGTGATCTTTGTGAATTATTGTTATATTTCTTTCTATGTAATTTTGGAAAATTGTAAATAGTTATTGGTCTTATACTCTTTTATCTCCAGAAGTATTGTTTTTCTTCTTTACTAAATTAAATAGTGGCATTGCATAAGTGTTTTTAAATAAATCATTCACAATACTGTATTGATGACATCAATGGATAATATTGCATGCTAGGTGAATCCTTACCAAAGAGAAACATTTACTTGGAAAGCTGTCATTAGTTTTTGGTTATTATTGTCTGAAAAGTAAACAATTGCCAATTGCCTCTTTTTACCATGTCATATCTTGTAATCTCATGTCTGTAATACACTCTTCCTTTTTCTGTGCCACCGTAATTGCAGATATGTTTCTTTATCATATTGGGAAGAGTCTGACTGAAAATTTCCTATTACTACACCTTTGAACAAGTTTTAGTCTGAAAAGTTGTCTATCTCCTCAGTCTTCATTTCATTTTGTTCATGTCTTGATTTGTCTATAGCTGTGATTGTAATCATCACTTTGCTTCATTTTGCTTCTACTTCATGAAAAGTGTGTTATCTCATATATTTTGTTGTACGATTTCATAAGAAAAAAAATAATGTTTTCAAAAAAATAACTATCATTCATGCTCTTTATGATATGTTTCTGCCATGGTAAATTACTGCCTTGGCATTTTTGTTACAAGCAACTTACATTTCAGTGATTATCAAAGTCTTAAGCAATGACCATACTCCTTTACAACTTTTACAGATGATTGGTTTTATTACACATAGCTCAATATCTAGAGCAATGAAGTATTTCATTAATAAGGTAATTTACCCGGTCGTTAGTTATTTCCAGCACACTGTATTTTTCATTGTATTGTGTGCCATGGATATGCCACCCCTGTGATGTAAATGAGCCATAATATGCTGATTAAAGTTTGACTATGGAGCTTGGACGACGACTTCCATTTACCTAAGTCGGTAGGCATATCTAGCTATGATGCATGTCATCATAAGATAAATTGTATTGTACAATTGGTTTCAGTTATGCGTATAGTCAAGTCTACTTTAACTCCTTTGTCTGTCACAGACTGAGTACTGTGAAGTATTAGAGCATCCCTGTACTAGAGATTGAGATCGATTTCATGTATAATGAAAGATTGTGAGTTGGTTTTCTTGAGGGGCCCTTATTAGTATTATTACCAAGGATAGTGTCAACTTTGTTTATTCGCAAACTTGGCAACTAATTATTTGCACTTAACTTAAATCATGGCTAATAAACATGTTTTCTTTTTGTTCAACATCCCATAGAAATATTTTGCTAATGAGTAATTGTTAAATTATTATTGCTAAATGAATAATAAAAAGGGATCATTAACTTCCAAGTGTTGTAATAATTAGAAACAAAAATGTATATCAAAATGGGTCCCAAACCTCTGAACCTCTTCCATGATGCACTCAGATTTCATTTCTGTAGTGAGTCAACTAGACTAGAAGTTAAAAATTAATTGTACTATGTACACTACGTGAACCTTTATATTGCAGTGACTGTGAAAAGTGTGAGGATGGAACAATTATATTATATTCTCTACTGAATGTATTGTGTTGTATTTTTAATAATCCCTTCTCATTGAAATTGCACATCCATCCCTACATGCAACACCGAGGGAACGTCCGTAGAGAAAAGATAGTAGAATAACCGACATGAAATGTCTGAACTTTTTCAGACAGAATGACAGGAACAATTTCATAATTAGCGAAGCCAACCAGAACGAAACAAAGGCGAGCCTTTGGGAGGCTCCTACATTCACACCACATCCGAATTCTCTAGGGTGAATTCATTTAAAACCGTCCACGAGATTGTCGTCTGCTGGGTAGACAAACACTATTACTGCATGCAGGCGTGTAGTGCGGGCTGGCCTCCGCGAGCACTCGCAGGCGCTCGGCGTGGCCGTTCGCGGTCTAGGTTTAAGATGTGAGCAAATTCGGACCCACGTACGCCTCAGCGCAGGAAGGGGGTAGGGGACTTAATTAGAGGAGAGAAAATAAGAAAATAACGAGACATCTAATATAGAAAGGGAAATGCCAGACAGTTGGACGCCGTCGCCTTACCCATCAAGCACACATCGCAAGAAGTCGGCCTCTCTCACCGGCAGGGACAAGGCAGGACTCAGGCGGTGAGGGGCGTGGTGGCCTGTGGTGGCGCGGCACCGGCGAGGCATGGGTACGGCGGCCGCGGCCGGGCCGGGCGGGCGGCAGTACGCAGTACGGCTGCAGCTTCCCTCGGGGATGGTGGAAGGCGAGGACGAGAGCGAAGGCCGCGGTCGCGGGCGGGCTGGGGCCGTGGCCGCGCACGGATCGTGCTCGTGGTCCTCCTCGACGGCGTCCTCGCGGCCGCGATCACCACCACGAACTCGACGGCGACGATCCTGGGGCGCGGGGCGATGTTGCTTCGGCTTCACCCTGGCCGTGGCGGCCTCGCTGGGCGGTGCGTTGTCCACCGTCAGCCCCTCCGGGTCGGGGGAGGCCACGTCGGGGGCAGGCGGCGGCTCAGGCGAGGCCCGCACCTGCGAGCCCATCCGCGTCGAACTGTGCCGGTCCGCGGTTCGCGGCTACAACATGACCACCATGCCCAACCTGGCGGGCCATGAGTTCCAGAAGGAGGCGGCCGGCCACCTGAGCACGTTTGCGCCGCTCGTGCAGTACGGCTGCTCCAAGCAGTTGCTGCTGTTCCTCTGCGCGGTGCTGGTGCCCATGTGCACGGACCAGGTGGACTCGTCGGCGGCCTCCTCTCCGCCCCACGACGGCATCCTGGCCGAGCCCCCGCACGTGGTGGCCATCGGGCCGTGCCGCGGCCTGTGCGAGGCGGTGCGCGCCCGCTGCCTGCCCGTGCTGCAGAACTTTAGCTACCCGTGGCCGCCGCAGCTGGACTGCGCCAAGTTCCCGCCGCACAACAGTCCCGCCCACATGTGCATGGAGGGCCCCGGCGAGGACGACGATGACGACCGATTCCTGCCGCCGCTGCGCCCCGCGGTTCCTGGGGGGGCCGTCTCCGGCGTGGTCCCGGTGGGGATTCCGTCGGGGGTCCCAGGAGTCCCAGGGGTCCCACGGTGCACCGATCCACCGCCGCACTTCTCACGCGCGGACAAGCAGATGGCCGAGGTGTGGCTGTCCATCTGGTCAGGGCTCTGCTTCGTGTCCTCGGTGCTGGCACTGCTCACCCTCCGGCTGGGCCCGCGACCTGGTCCAGGTCCAAGTGCCGGTCCCGGACAGGGCCCGGGCCCCCCTGCGGTGCGCGTCGCAGCTGCCGCCCGGACCTCGGCGGGGCCCTCGCCCCTCGCCAGCCTCGCCCTCAGCTACGGCCTGCTGTCCGTGGGCTGGGGGGTGCGCGTGCTGGCGGGGAGGGCCTCCTCGTCGCCGGCCACTCCCAGCATGGGCACGACGGGGTCCTCGGCGGCCGCCCTGGTGCCGCCAGAGTGCGACGCGTCCGACCTGAGGAACCCCAACTGCGCCGCCGTCTTCCTCCTCACCTACTACTTCGGCACGGCGTCCATCATCTGGTGAGCAATGACTGAAGCTGAATGCATGCGCTCCACACCCCATGGCCCCATGGCCCCATGGCTCTGCCGCCTCCAACGACTCCACTCGGACAAAATAATGCAGCAAAAATGCAGTCTCCCTCAACAAAGTAGGGGGTCAAGTCAATTTCTGTGAAGTTTATTATCCCCCGACTCCCCGCATCTTCCACCGCTGACATCTCAGAGTCAACAAGGAAGGAGTGATCAGGGCAGAGGGAAACAAAGCGAAAATACGCTCTCTTTTCGAAAAGGGGTGCAAAAGAAGGAGCACAGTGTGGGAGCATGAAGGGGGAAAGGGAGTGAGGTGGGGCGAGAGGAGGAGGGAAGATACAAGAACGCAGTCCAGAGGCCGCGCAATGTAAATCATCCTCTCCTCTCCCCTCCTCTCCTCTCCTCTCCTCTCCTCTCCTCTCCTCTCCTCTCCCTCCTCTCCTCTCCTCTCCTCTCGCGGTGGCCGGTGGCCGGTTCCGAGCCGAGGGGCCATGTGCAATCAGGGGGGTGATCTTGCGATGCGATGCGATGCGCCGCGCACGGCTCCGTAAATTGGTTCTCCTCGTTTGTTTAGTCAAGGAGGCGAGGGAGCGGTCGTGGGCTGTTTGTATTGCCCCTCCATTTCTAGCCTACCCCCCCCCCCCCCCCCCCCGCTGTTTCATCCCCTTCCCATTCCCCTGCTTCTCAAGAACTGTCTGTTTCGCTTCGCGCCCCAACCCTTCCTTCGATGACGGACACCGAAGTGCTGTAGGAGCAGAACTTCCCTGCGCGGTATAGGCCGGTATAGGCGGGGGGATCTCCACTCTTCTCCTCGCTTAGGTGCGAGAAACACGAGACGGGGAACAAAAAACGATTTTCGCAAGGAGCGCGAAAAGGGAGAGCTTCTGGCAGGGCTTGAACTACACACGGGCTTATTTCTTTGGCGTCGTCTCTAAAGTGCGCCCGAATGAATCCCCACGTAAACGGTGACACCGAGCGCCTGCGAAAGCCAGAGTAGGCCAGCCCGCACGACATGCGTGCATTCACGCGCTATGGTTGCCTACCCAGCAGGCGCTATCAATGCCGAGACCGGCTAAGTGAGGTTTGCCCTCGCGACAATATCGTGGACGTACTTCATGGATGGCCCCTCTCCTTTCCCTGCCTCGATTCGAGTTCTTATTCGTGCGGAGATCCACGGCACTCTACGCGTGTTTAATTTTAATGCTCCCAACGTTGCAAATCATTTAAAATCGCTTTTCATACATTATAACAGGATAATTCATCTCTTTATTACCTACTCCCCCCCCCCCCCCCCCACCACCACTTACACGCCGCTCCATGGTGGCGGAGTGGGAAAGTTATATCCTCACTTGCAGGCCCTTTGGTACGGCGATATTCTGTTGCCCTCGGTCTTTCGCATTGTAAAAAAAGTCGTTGGAAATTTCTAACAATTTAATAGGAAAATTTGCAGCACGAATTGTTTGGGATTTTCACAAACTTTTCTTGAAAATTTAGAAACCTGAAATTGTTACATTTTTGGAGATTGTTCTACCAGAGAACATATGATCAGCACAAAAAACCCAGAGGGTCTTCGGAAAATTACAAGCTGTGTTCCAAAACATTCTTGGAATTTCGGATAAAGAAGTGTTGAAAATTTACAACTAAAGGACAGGAAAATTTGCAACACAAACTGTTTGGTAATTTCCAACCAAATTTTTACAAGTGCGGTTGCCGCACTTATCTGACGGAGCGTCCCTTTTGCCGCTACGCAGGGAAGGGGGAGGTGATGAGGCATAAAATTACGTAACACGTCTCGTCCAACACCTCTGCATTTTCATTTGCGGCCAAAACCTTTTTGCACAAGACGGCAAAGCGTGGCAGTAAGTTTGCAGCCAAAAAGCAACACAAAAATTGATACGCGGAACTGGCATGGCTTTGATTCTAGAGAGAGCCCGTCCAGTTTCGATGTTCCTGGGTTCAAACGCTGGTCGTCGTTATTTTCTCCTGCGGCAGTACTCGCTCTCATTTGCGGGCGGCCCCTTATTGGCGGCTCGTTTGGCGGCCGTGCCGTGTCATGCCGTGCCGTGTCCCGTGTCGCGCCGTTCTCTGCCGCTGCCTCGGCTGCAGCGGCTCCAGCGGCTCCAGCGGCTCCAGCGGCTCCAGGGTGTCAGCCTGAGCCTCGGATCGCATGCTTCGCAGCTTCAGCATGGTGCTCTGCGCCTCGCCTCGCCTCGCCTCGCCTCGCCTCGCCTCGCACTCCCCGCCTTCCCTCTTTTCTTTAATGCCGTATTAATATCCTCCCCCTCTACGGTACGGAGCCCTGGGCCTGCCGAGCCCGAGCCCAGCCCATGGCTGCCATGGCGATATGGTCCACCCGGCTCACGCCGCCAGCCACCAGCGGTTTACGAGTAATGGGCGTAAGTGCAGCGGGAAAAACAACACACGCGCCTTCGGCAAGGAAAATCACACCGCGCGCTTCGAGCCAGTATTTGAACCCGAGACCTGGACTTGGTTTTGGAGAAGCAGGGCCCAGGCCGGGTTCGAGTACCGGCACCGACCCGGCGTCTCTCTCTCTCTCTCTCTCTCTCTCTCTCTCTCTCTCTCTCTCTCTCTCTCTCTCTCTCTCTCTCTCTCTCTCTCTCTCTCTCTCTCTCTCTCTCTCTCTCTCTCTCTCTCTCTCTCTCTCTCTCTCTCTCTCTCTCTCTCTCTCTCTCTCTCTCTCTCTCTCTCTCTCTCTCTCTCTCTCTCCCACTCTTACACGCCCCAGTCGCGTATTATTTCCCCGGTCAGCCTTCCTGTACGCCTGCCCCTGCCCGCTCCTTCGACAGGCATATAGCCACGTTATGGCCGGCAGCTGTGTTTGAACTCACGCCCGTGCGCGCGTGTGTGCGGTGCGGTGCGTGCGTGCGTGCGGGCATGCCATTGTCTTTGCTTCGTATTTTCGCAGAGGGAAAAAATAATAAAAAGAGAGGTTCGGGCAAGGAGGCAAGAGGAAGGCAGGGGCAGGCAGAAGCAGGCAGCACCACGAAAGAACGCATGCAAAACAGAGGGAGGTAGAGGGGGGGGGGCTCATGCCTTTGCGTCGGGAAAACGCGCTGCCGAGCGCGACACACGTGGCAGAAGGAGGAGGAGGGTCCTGTCCTCTGGCGGGGCCCCGCGGGGGGGGGGGGGGGCCGCCTGCTGCCGCCTGCTGCCCGCCCCGCCCGCTGATCGGCGGACTGCATCGGAACGCGAGTAACGTTTGTGCGGGCTTTAATTAGGTTGCAAAGCGAGGCGATCGCTTTGCACCGACAACAGCGTCCTTTATCCTTTCTTCTTGTCGGGGACTGCACATGCAAGGACACCGCAGACAGGGCCGGGGGGTTGTGGCGGTCAGTGGCTGTGGCTGAAGCTGCGCCGCGCCGCCGCTCCGCTCTGCTCCCGAACAGTCGGCCCAACCTCGTGCCAAGAGCACTTTCCCGCGGGCCGCGGGTGGCGCAGGGGGCGGTGGGAATTGGATTTTCCGAGCCGTCAGACAGGGCAGAGCCGGTAGAGCAGTTCTAAGCGCGCGGCCCGACTCAGTCGGGACCACTGCTGACCGTTACACCGTTACTGCTCAAGAGGGGCGCATCACTATTTTAGCGGTCGCCGCATAACTGCGCCCGAAAAAGAATCACACACAGCAGACTACTGTTGTTTCCTTTTTGCTTCATTTCCCTCGGATTGTTGAGCGCGCATAAAAGGCATTCCCCCTCGATGCAGCTTCCGCTCTTGAAGGACCAGGCCAGGCCGATGACTCACGTTGATCGCCACATTCCCCTTCCCCCCCTCTCTCTCTCTCTCTCTCTCTCTCTCTCTCTCTCTCTCTCTCTCTCTCTCTCTCTCTAACACATCCTCACAATCTGTCTTTGTCTCACACCCTCCCCGTTTCGCAGTGTCCCTTCGAAAGCCGCGCAAGTGACATGCAGATTCCGTCCCGCTGACGTTAAAGCGCGTATGTCTGTGTGGTTTCGCCCCTCCCCCCCCCCCTCCCCCGTCCGCATTCCGATTACGTGGGGGTGTCGGCTGGTTGTGGTTCGAATTTGCGGCCATTGCGAACGCAGCGGAGGAGGTCGTTACTCTTCGGTCCCGTCCGTGCGTACAGGCAGCAGCGGCAGCAGCAGCGGCAGCAGCAGCAGCAGCAGCAGCGGCAGCAGCGGCGGCAGCAGCGGCGGCAGCAGCGGCGGCAGCAGCGGCGGCAGCAGCGGTGGCAGCAGCCCCGACCTAACCCCGACGAGCAGTAAATCATTTCTATTTCGGCTTCGGGACAAAACTCGAAACGAGAGTGCAATAACACGCGAGCGGGAGGCGGGCGGATGAAAATCAACGCCGGTAATGGTCGGGTCCGGTCCGGTCCGGTCCGGCTCGAGGGCCGCCGTCGTCGTCTAGGGTAATAAGGTCCGCGGCTGCGGGGCTCCGGCTTCCGTCCGCCCCGGCCGACGCCGACACCAGACTCCCTGCCCAGCACTGCACTGCCCTGCCCCGCCCTCACAGCCTGCCTGCGACTGCCCCCGCCAACAAGAGTAAAACGATACCACTGCCGCCGCCACCGCCGGGCCAGACGCAAAACAGCCAGCCTCCAGTATGCCTGTCCGCGGCGGCCCCCGGTGTGGCCCCCGGCGGCCCCCGGTGTGGCCCTCGGGCTCCGGCGGGGACGGGGACACCGTCCTGAGGACCGCGGGCGGCACGGCGGGGTCCGGGCCGGGGAGGGGAGGGGACGCAGTGGCGACGATCGGGTACCAGTCGTGCTGTTCGTTTTCCTCTGCATGGAATAAGCTGCAGAGCAGAGCAGGGCGGCAGGAGGGGGCCGGCGGGACGGGTCGGACTGGCCGCAGGTCCACAGGTCCACGCCAAACGAGCTCCTCTTATTGTCATCCCGACCCGCTGCCCCCCCCCCCCCCCCCCTCCCCAACCTTCTCCTGCCCCTTTGCAGCCCCCCGGGCGGCTCCAACAAGTGGGCGTAGGTCGCGTACAGAGCAGCGTTCATGCTGCGATGGAAATGCGCGCGGACACGGTCCGAGGGTCCCCCTCGGGTGGGTCCCCCCTAGCAGACGGCGGCCAGACGGAGCTGGCGGCAGCTGGTGCACTGGCAGGGCTGGCAGGCTGGCCGGTGCCCTCAGCACCTGCATGCACGGCAGGTCGGCAGGTCCGCTGGGCTGGGCTGAGCTGGGGTCCGCGGCCTCCCATCAGGACGAACAAGTTGAGCGCATTGAGGCCGAGTATTGTCATCTCGAGTGTTGTCTTACAGACGCGATGGCGTTCGGAGCGCCTGCGAGCGGCCAGGGTAGTCCAGGCCGCGAGACACGCGAGCATATGGGCAGTGGATGTTGCTTGCTCACCGCTGTCTGTCCTGTCTGCTCCCTACAGGTGGGTGGTGCTGACCGCCGTCTGGTTCCTGTCGGTGGGGCTGCGGATGTCCCCCGCCGCGCTGCAGCGACACTCCTACCTCTTCCACTTGGCGGGCTGGGGCGTGCCGGCCGCCCTCACCCTGGGCGTGCTCGTCCTCAGGGACGTGGCCGCCGACCCCCTCACAGGTAAGCGACGGACTGGCGTTTTGTCCCCCGGCTGAGACCGTAAACGAAGACGCCAAGCGCCTGCGAAAGGTAGGGTAGGCCAGCCCGCGAGACACGCGTGCATGAACTAATCGGGGCTGCCTACCCACCAGGCGCCATGTGCGCTCGGGGTGGTAAAAAGGTCTTCTTCTTTTTTTTGCAACAATTTCATGGACATACTTAAAGTATGATTCCGAACTGTATTGACTCAACTGACAGAACAAGACTGAACTGACCGATCTTACCAAACTGAATGAACTGCCGTGGAACGAATTGAGCTGACAAAACTCTGGCTGAGCTACACTAATTGAACAGACAGAACTGACCACACTTCGCCGCGCCTGATGGTCTCTCACACTGTTTAGATCCACTTAATGGACTTCCCAGACGGAAGGAGGTCGCGAACACACGAACCGTTCCCAAATTCTCCCCCCCCCCCTTCCCTCCCGCCCAATGCACACAGCGGCCGGCGCTGGGTGCGGGGAGTACACAAAGCTAGGACGTCGGTGTTTTGGCATCGGAACTAGCATTGATTGGTCTACCCCTCCCCCCCCTCCCCCTCCCTTGTCGCTTCACGCTTCGACTCCTCGACGTGGACGTGCTGTGCGCTGCGCTCTCGGCGGCAATAAATAGCCGCGTCTTCCCCGGGGCCTCGGCCTGGGGCGGCCCGAGCCCGAGCACCACGCCGACGGTCAGGGCTGCCCTTTGAATCGGCCCTGCGGCCGCGTAGTGTTCTGCATCGGCCGGGCTTGGCTCGGTCATGGCCCATAACCGAAATCTTCTGTCTTTGTCTACTCGTAAGAACCTAGTGAGTGCGAGGGAGGCAGACGACACTCGGTCGTAGCCTTGCCGTGCCATGTCCGGCCGACACTTCCCGGCCTGACCCGACCGGCCACCGGCCGATCCAAGTCTTTGCAATAAATGAATGGAGGGCGGAGACACGCGTGAGGCGCAGCGAGGCGAGGCGGGGGGGGGGGGGGGGGCAGGGGGCCGAGGGCGTGCTAATGGGGAGGTACGCGCCCCGGTCCCTTCTCGCCTCGGAGGGGAAGCGAAAAGCCAAGCTGTCGCGCACAAATCATCGCACTTCCCGCCGCGGTTCAGCAGCAGCAGCAGCCGCAGCAACAGAGCAACAGCAGTCGCAAATGTGGGTCACGACACGCGTCGGAAATGAAGATGCGACGGCGCCAAATATCGGTCAGTGAATCCGCCTCCGCCGTGCGGTGGCAGCGGTGGACGGTGTGGACGGTCTGTGGGCAGGGCGCTGGCCTCAGGCAAGGCGGGTGTCTGTTACGTCTGACAGACCACACTCACCGCCCCCCCCCCTTCTCGTCGCGTTCGCGTGACGCTGTCTTCAAGGAGGTCCTCCATCATGGGGCTCTTCTTCACCCCCGCGCGCCATCCTACCGTGCCCCTCCTACCTCTCTCCTCTCTCTCTCTCTCTCTCTCTCTCTCTCTCTCTCTCTCTCTCTCTCTCTCTCTCTCTCTCTCTCTCTCTCTCTCTCTCTCTCTCTCTCTCTCTCTCTCTCTCTCTCTCTCTCTCTCTCTCTCTCTCATGATTCACTTTCAGTTGAGGCTGCAGCGGGCGACGAAAAAAATATATTCGAGATGAGTTGGATTTTGGGGGGGGGGGGGAAGCAGACTACAGACAGAGAACAGATTTACTTTTCTTCCCGGTGCCCCCGCGGCCCTGCACGGGCCCTGCAGAGGCCCCGCAGAGCCGAGACCTACTGCTGTCTGTCTCTCAAACGGCGGGGATGTTTATGAGAGGGGCACGAAAACTACGACAAATCACGAACACGGGACCCGGCGCGGCCCTCCGCACGAAAACCGCGCGAAAACACGCTCGCGGGAACAGAATAAGAATTGAATGGGAGGCAGCGGAGAAGTTGTGTAAAACGCCATGTCTTGTTTACACTGCATAGTGCTGCGTCTCCGCGTATCGGTTACCGACCCGCATCGCGCGCTTTTCAGCACCCCGTCGGCCAACACGCAAAAACCGCTCCCCCCTACCCCTTCCCTCCACCCCCTCCCTCCCCTCCCCTCCCACTCTAATGCAACTCTAGGAGCACTCTAGACTCTACCACGCCGCGGCGCAGGTCGACGAACCCAACCCGGGGCAGGGAGGGCAGCGCCAACAGCCCCCATCTAAAAGTTTCAAAAGTCGCGCACGGCCTATTCCGCCCAGCCCCCTCCCCCTCTCCTTCCCCTCCCCTTCGCCCTCTGCCAGCACGTCAGCGCGTGACGAACGCACGCTGCACGCGCCCTGCACCCCGCACGCCCCGCACCCCGCGCGCCTCGCCTGGCGCCTGCAAATTGCGGGGTAGGCAGCCCCAGCCCCGGTCGACACGCGTGCTCCACGGGACAGTCTACCTGCGAGGCGCTCCACCGCATCCGGCCCACTTTGCAGCAACGATGGCAACCGAAACCCGCAGCCATTTTGTGAGCAGGGAAGCGCGGAGCGGATTCAGTATGACTGGTATGACGCTGCATCAGCCCGCTGCCCGCTGCCCGCTGCCCGCTGCCCGCTGCCCGCTGCCACTGCCCGCTGCCCGCTGCCCGCTGCTCGCTGCCCGCTGCCACTGCCCGCTGCCCGCTGTCCGCTGCCCGCTGCCCCTGCCCCTGCCGCTGCCACGCGCCGCGATATTTTTCTACCATCTGGCGGCCTGCCTGGCCAGTCCGGCCTCCCGGTGGTCTGTCTGTAGACCATCATCATAGAAAACCATACATGCTACGGGGCCTACGGGGCGGGAGGGGGGGGGGAGGGTGATAGGGTGCTGTAGGTTTGGGGCGCGATCGGCGCCGAACAATCACAGTCTATTCTTGGAGCGGCCGAGTAAACAGTTTGCTCGGCTGGCTGCATAACACGATCCTGGGGACTCGGACTGGAGGGAAAGGGGAAAGGGGGGGGGGGTTGCAATGGCGCGGGGGTAGAGCCGGTGGGGCCAGTCGGACCCGAAAAAGTACTAAACGACGTGTTTACGACTGTCGGGTTGGCCCCGCACGGCCCCTCCCCCACGCAGGATTGCCGACCGTATAGGACGCGGCCCCAGGACCAGGAGTGCCGGCGGCCAGCCAGCGCGGGCGGGCCCCACCCTGGGCCTCTGCCCAGGCCTCTGTCCTGTCCAGGCCTCTGCCTCCATGACTACCCACTATTTCCCTTTCGCGATGTTGTGTCTGGAGTTCGGTTTGGGGTGTGGAGGAGAGCGGACGTGTTATGCGTCGCTCCAGACCACGGCCTAGGGCACTTGAGCCGGCGGGCGAAGCCCGTCGGGACCCAGTCCCTTTTTACGGTCTGAGTCGGCAGTGTTCCATGCTGCACGGACTGGGCTTAGCTCGCGGGAGTTGGCGGTCGGTCGGTTGTTTTGTGTTTTGTTCTCGTTTTACACGGCTCTGGCGGTCTGGTAGTCTCCCCTCCTCGCCCCTCGGCCCGCCCGGAGACGCACGGCGCCGTGCCCTGCCGTGGGGTGTGCGATAAGCGAGGTTTTGTCTCTGCGCGGAATTCTAGCGACATTCTAGAGGCGCAACTGGCCGCGGCGTTAGGTCGCTCTGTTTGCGCATCCCATCCCATCCTCTCACGGCGTGCTGTACCGGACGTGCGGTGCTATGGCCTGCTGGCCTGGCGAGCTTGGTGATGATGGTTCCGATGGGGGTATGCGGGGGTAAACGGGTAGCCTTTAGCCTTGCCCTTGTGTGCGCGGCGGTGCCGTGCGGGCGGGGGCGGGGACGGGACGACCCAGCTCAGTCCCGTCAGATGCCGTACCGCTTCAGTCCTCGCTGACTCCTGCTCCTGTCTGTTGCAGGCACCTGCCGCGTGGGCCCCACCTGGTCCACAGTGTTCGTCCTGGCGCCGCAGAGCGCCTTCCTCTGCATGGGGCTGCTGTTCCTGGCGCTGGGCGCGCTGACGCAGTGGCGCTCTAAGCCGCCGCCGCCGCCGCCGCACGCGCGCCCCCTCAACCTGGCCATGTGGCCGCTGGCCGCGGAGCGCTTGGGCCTGCTGGCGGGGGTGTGCGCCCTGCCGCTGTCCGTGCTGGTGGCCACGCACGCACTGGAGCTGGCGCTGTCGGCCTCAGCCCCGGGGCCACAGTCTGCGCAGCCCTCATCGTCGTCCTCGGCGGCGGTGTCGCTGCGCCTCTTCCAAGCGCGCCTCGCCGCCTCGCTGGTCGTCGGCGTCGCCGCCCCGTTCTGGGTCTGGCCTGGTGAGCGGCCTTGGCCACCGTGCCCGCCCTGGCCGCGGCCCCCGCGCGCCTGGCGGTACCCGGGGACCGGCAAGCAGGGCGCCATAGTCCTCCCCGCCGTCGGCAGCACGGGCCCCGGCGGCGGCCTTACCATCGCCGCCACCGGCTCGGTGGTGGTGCCTCTGCTCGGTGGCGGTGTCAGCGGCCCCAGTGGCTGCAGCGTCCCCGCCCACAGCAGCGTCAGCAGCGCCGCCACCAGGCTGACGACGGCCACGGCGGCGGGCAGCGTCCTGGCCGGCGCCTCGTCTTCGGGGAGGGGCAGGAAGCAGCACCGCAAGCACTACCGACACCACCACGGCGGCGGCGGCGGCCCTGCCGCTGCCGGCCCTGGCGGCAACACACCGCATCACGGAAGCGAGACCACCGTGTGAACATATTGCCGGCTCCGATCATGGTTATGAGAGCTCAATCAGCGATCCTATGATGCCCTTGTATGCATCTGTCTCGTACATGAAAAATTTGTGTTCCTAAAGCGTCCCCTTATTAAGAATCCAAGACTGTACATTGTATTATTTTATTGTATGCCGTTCTGTGATCATAAATTAACTTTTATTGTTGTATGAAATGAAAATCTGATGTCCGAACACATAGGGGGTGTGGACTATCCCCATGTGATGAGTGCAGGTGCCGGAAGAGTCACACGGCACTCGTGTCTACAAAAGGGAACCATATCCTTTATCTTACCAAGTTCCAACCTGACGACACCCGTTCGCTCCCCTTCTTCTCCCTTGTCACAGTGTGGGGATGGGGGTGAGATTTCAGTAAGTACCCCAGAGTTACTTCATATACGCCCACCTTCCAACCTCACCCTCCTTTTTCTCCTGGAATACTTGTCTGATGTCTTTCAGTGACCACCACGAAGTGACCGCTTTTATCTGCTCGATCGTCGACGTATGAATGTTTCATATGTTATTTCGTTATTTCCTAGATTACCTTGTAATAATAATATTAATATTAATAATAATAATAAATGCACTTCAATACTTTGCATGAGTACAAATGGCATCATATTTATTTATTTTTCACCAACCGCCCCCACACGCACAGAGTCTAATGCACTATAGTCACTTGTTCAAGAGTTCAGAGAACACAGCAGGAAACCCACAGCGAGCGCACCTGCCAAGGCTCAGACCCTCAGGGCCTCAGACCTCAATCTTCGACGTTCAGTATTTAGTTATTAAAATTAGAATTTCGGAAAGGAAAACCGTTATACATTCCATCCACCACTTTATTTGACAGGGCTCTGTAAGGCTTCGAAAGGCACACCGGCATCCGGCATACGGGGGAGGAACCGGTGCCAACATGCATTGGTTAATGCTAAACCATACTTTAAGTGTTCTTGTCTTCTGACCCACTTCAATTCAAAGAGCAGTCATAATGAATTGGAAAAACAGGGCAAACAGGCGTCAGCTAGCCAGTGTGTACTATTGTACATACTTGTCATTCCCTCGTATCGCATTGGCCTCCCCTGCCTCCGCTATACCACCGCCATCTACCAGTCAACCCTCAAACTACGTGGCGAGATAGAGTGCAGAGCGCGCGGTGCCATCTCTCGCGCGAAGCATGAAGTTGTGACCTTCCTTCCTGCTGGGAAATTTTGGTTGGTTCCCGGAGTTGTGGTTGCGAGAAAGTCAGAACCATAACAGAGAAAGTAAGTGATATATTTGATGCAGCGGGCATGTTGTTGAGTTCCCGTGGCATCTGGGCGCTGACTGTCAAAATTGCCGGCCGTTAACCGATAACGTAACAGAGAAGACTGACAGTTCGTGGCAAGTGCCTGTCGAGCAAAGCCTAGGCTCTGCGGCACAAGTGACTTCCTAAGATCGGTAGAAACATACAGGTAAACACAGAGGAGAGAGATGTGGCATTATTTTCTAAGCAATATCAATATCTTATTTTTACCACTTTAAATTCGATATCTGCCTCCAGTTCTCGACGTCATCGTATATTTGTGGTTGTTAAGGATTGTGGCCGGGGTCCGGGTCCCATCATTGTCTGCAAACTTTGCCGACGATGCAAATAGAAACACGATCTCAGAATTGTTTGCAAATGGTGTTGCATCCAGGATTTGCATTCCAAAAATTATGAGCGTACTCACTGCCCTACCTTGTCCGAAAAGCTGGTAGTGTTGTTCTAAGCATTCGTAGATAACCACAACCTTAACCTAATTTGGTAAATGACAGGTGACTTCAAAATGGATTTTAATTTAGTTAGGGATAATGATTGGTCTTGTACTTTACGCCCATTTGCATCCTTTTTTACGTTTCGTGTTCTTATACGTCACATTGTTTTGCTTATTCTGTATTGGGTCTGAAATGGGGTTCATTTATACATTAAAACATGGGTCTCATGTCTAGGCTGTTCCTATGTAAATTAAATGCGTAATACTTTAGATTCATTCTAATTCTTGTATAGATCTTGTATATATTGCTTCTTTAGGTTACTTGATCATTTCTTGTTTTTACATTGTTCCAGAATATCTGAGAGGGGTGCTCCATTCACTTTTCCCATGGTTTGTTTGCTGTCATGGTTTTAGAAAACTTGTGGTATGTAATACCACACAATAGTAATACCACACAATAGTAATCTTTTCTTTTTGAACTTCTACTTTATCTTATATTTTTTTATTTATTTATTTTTCATTCCAGGATTGATTCAGGTGAAGCTAGTGACACCCCTATTGAAATGCATTCATTGCCAACCGTTGCTCCAGAGAGCATGTCCATATTTGGTTCCCCACCATACCCTCCAATTGGAGATGATTTGTCAACAACTCATGAAAGACCATTAAGCAAGTCAAATAAAGATGCTTCACGTGCTCGCGCGGAAACTGGAGATGGTTATGATGTTGGAGATGAAGATGATGATACTGATATAAATGAAAGGTACCCAAATTGGTAAGCTTACATGAACTATGGTAATATTTTTACCCATTATGGTCATATTGTATACTGCAATCCATACTTCCTCAGGGATAGTTCTTCATCTAAAGTTAAATGTAATGAAGTTGGTGATGATGAAGATGATGATGAGGATGATGAAGAGTACAGCAATAGCAGGTGGTATGTTCTGTAGTAATAATGTTTCTCTAGTAGTGTTTACCATATGGTATAGTAGGAGCGTATCTCCTCTTTGCAAGTTGCTTTGTTGTTGATTTTTTCTTCTTTTTCTTTTTCATGTGTTTTTATTCCACGTTTGCCTCAAAATGTGTTTGTGGCAATTGTCCATTCTTTAAAACATTTTTTCCAATCTAGGAATGAAGACATGGATGGAGATGGCCGCATAGGCTTCAATGACGGCTACAGCAGGTGGCGCGGAGTGGGGCATTTTAATGACTACATGAAATGCTGTCAGCCAGCCCAATCATCATCAATGCCATCAGCACCACCACACCCATCACCTACAACATTCCCTGAAGATGAAAATGGACTTTGCTTGCCTCTGGGTCTTGATACACTGCTATCTTCAAATGATCCCTTGGAAGATGTGAAAGGCAAGTTTATGGCTTCCTGCTTTATTTTTGGGTTATGCTTTGATTACAATTTTTATTTGAAATTCTAGATTCTGCAGCGATTCCAGGGGTGTGTGGTTTAAGGAATTTGGGTAATACATGTTTTATGTCATCTGGTCTTCAATGCCTTTCAAACACACCTAAACTCTTGCAATATTTTGTTGCCCGGCCTCCACTGGAAAAAGTACCTGTAGACTCCTTAACTGCTCAATTTACTACCTTGTTGCAACGTATGTGGAGTGGTGAAAATCGTGTTGTCCATCCTGTTGAGTTCAAGCATGCACTAGGCGGGCACTTTCCTCAATTTCAAGATTATAGACAGGTAACCAGTTTTTTCAATAAGCACCTTGCCCCGTAAGAAGAACAGAAGGAAGACGGTGGCGTAGCGTAGCGCGGTCTCACAACAAGCAGAAACCACATGGACAGAACAAGTCGATTCCCGTCGAATGATAAGTCGTTTCGGGTAAATAAAGGACTCCGCACAGTGTGAGTGCTGTGCTGGACTGGAAGGAAATGTTAATGAACCATTACGAACACATATGCCATATCGCGTCTTCTGCTTTGTTGTGAGACCACGCTACGCTACGCCACCGTCTTCCTTCTGTTCTTCTTACGGGGCAAGGTGCTCATAACTTGTGCTTGTTATACAAGTTTATGCAGCATTCATATTTCCATGCTTTTGGTTTTTACAGCATGATTGTCAAGAGTTTCTTGCTTTGTTACTGGATAGTTTACATGAACAGCTCAATGTTGTTGGACAATCCAGTCCGCAAAATCCAGATCAGGTAGAGTACTATTACATGTATTCAAAATGTTCATTTTTAACTCTCAAGTCTTATTTTTTCATTGCCTGGTAATTTTTTTGTAATTTTGCAATATTTATTCATTACAGGCCCGCTCATTAGACAGATTTAGTAATTCATCCTTATCACACAGTTCAGAGAGCTCGGGAGATGCTCAAAATACTTTCAGAATACAACCCATACCAGAAAATGTAGCACCATTTCGTCTAGCAGAGCTATCCACTGGTGTAAATACCAACAATCAGGCAATTAATTTATCTTGCAAAAAGGAGAAAACTGAATTAACAATCCAAGTGAATTGTACAACCAATGGAACCCATTTACATGGTCTTCAAGATATTATGAAAGATGCCAAAACTTCGAATGTCAATGTGTTAGTTGAGGATCAGGATGCTAACAACGCCATTCGTTTTGATTCTGATAAATTTCCTCGGCATGATGCTGCCAAAGTTAGAGAACTTACCAATCCCAACTTGTTAGAAACCTATGACTTTGATAGTAAATCAGTCAGTGTCAAACGAATTAAGGATACTAATCTTACATTGGAGCAGAGGGATAGTGAGAATGCAGAATCAGGGGGACTTGATCTGAAACGTATTAAGTTAACTGAACAAAATAACTGCAAAAAGGAGCATGCAGGCCCTCTGTTAGAAGGAATTGAGTCTGCTGATGATTCGACTGTAGAGAACATGAAAGATTTTAGTGACGCTCACCTGCTATTTCCAAAGGACGCCAGTAGAAACAATGTGGAATCCCCTTTAGCAGAGTCTTCATCTTCAACACAATTAACAGATGTGGATGACTGTGCTGCCATGGAATCATTTTCAGAGAGCAATCGAAATGGCAATTCAAGTCCAAAGGAAGATGTACATGCTGACATTCATTGGGAAAAGCATCTTGCTTCCAACCAGAGCTGCATTGCTGATACTTTCCTGGGACAGTTCAAGAGCACGGTATTTTCATAAAAAATGTCTCACTGGAACGTTTCTGCTTTGTGTTTATTTGCAAGATATAATTTGGTCTCATATTTTTCAGGTTGTTTGCTCAGAGTGTAAGCATGTCTCAGTCACTTATGAACCATTTATGTATCTTTCTGTCCCATTGCCTCATGCAATGGAAAGACAAATTTGTAAGTGTATCTAAGTAATCTACTGTTTTCATTGATTTAATTTATAAGTTTCTGTTGGGGTTTGATTTTTATTTTTATTTTTATCCCAATAGGTGTAACATATGTGCCTTTAGATGCAGCTCCTGCTGTGAAAATTCTCTTGACAATGAATAAGCAAGACAAGGTTCGGCATCTAAGAGATGAAATTGTCGCACTTCGCTCTAAAGAAGGACATCCTCTTGATGAGGGTGTCACTTTAGTCCTTGCAGAAGTGTTTGATCACCATATTGCCAAATTTCTTGTAAGACTTGCTAAGTAAACTTGTTGCACAGGATTTCTCATAACTGCTTTAACATTCCATCTTATTTCGAACAGGATGATATAGCCCCCTTACGATATGTCAATGACAGCAATAGGACAATCTATGCCTTGGAGGTGATTCCACCTCCTGCTTGGTTCAAAAGACCGAAGCAGCCAAGCGAGTGCATGGAATTAATTGATGTTCCAGATTTGGAGGATGGTGACCTTCCAATATTGGTAATATTTGATTAGAATAAGCCTTTTAATGTTTTCTTGCATGTATGTATGTCTGTATGTACCAAATTTTTTAGGGCTGTGAACCTCCTCCTTTACTCACTGTTGATACGGAAACTGGTGAACAATTGGATGGTCTTGATGATAAGCTCACAGCTGATTCAGCCGGTGTCTCAGATCATGAGGTGACCTCCAGTGATGATGAAGACTTGGCAGATAAGTCAGGTAGTCCTCCTGCAGGACTTCCATCAAACTGTCCTCCATATGTAGAACATTCAACAATTAGGGTAGATTTAATGACTGAACCATATAGTGGCTGTGACCGGGGTGATGATTGGAAGAGTTGTGCTATATGTTTGGAAGAAATGAACAAAGACATGAGGAGGCATATAGGTTGTGATTGTGTTCTCTGTGAAGGATGTATTGAGGTGAGTGGTTATTGTAGTAACTATGAAGTGCTAAACATGTACACTTTTCCTTTATTGTTTTTTTTCTCTTTTCCAGAATGCTTGTAAGCACAATGGCAGTGCAGATACAATGCCATGTCCTATGTGTAATCAAATTGTTAAGCCAAATTCAGAATTTGTGCGTATAGATAAATTTATCTCATCAAAGCCTGCCGTTAGGTATGTGAAGTGTTGCATCTTGGGTTCTGGCATTCTTACCATTAAATGTTTACCATATTAATTTTACTTCCAGGCTTTTGAATGTACCAATTGTGTTCAGAGTAGACACTGAAGGGGATGGGAATAATAACCAAAAATCAGTGAAATTATTTGGTCATCCTAATGTTTTAAAATTGCCAAGTGTTTTACCTGCTTCTGAACTAGCTTCTATTATTAGAAAATTGGTTCATACCGATGTAAATTATTCAATATTAACAGTAGATGGTGTGGTAAGTATTATTTTGTATTCTATGGCATGTTTTGAATCAACATGTGCCAATTACTATTTGAAGATTCCATTGCACCAACTTCCATTTCTAGGGTTATCACTGTTCCCGATGTCTGTATACAAAACACTGCCGTGGTTGCCCAGTTGCAACTGAAGGGGAAGTAGTGCTGCGCTCTGCTGACACCCTTGCTGTCCGATTCACTGAAAGTATTAAAGACTCTCTACCTCAAAATCATGCAAGCATGCAAAACATGAGGAGTTGTGAACCACTTTCACTGTATGACTGTTTAAAAGCCTTCAGTGAAAGGTGCGAACAGTTGTTACCTAGATTGGAGATTGATATATCTGATGCTTTTGGTCCCTTTTTTTAAAAAAATATTATTTATTTTCAGTGAGCTTCTGGATGAACAAAATCCATGGTTTTGCCCTGTTTGCCAAAAGAATCAGTGCGCCACTAAGACTCTTTCTGTGTGGCGCTACCCAGATTACCTCATTGTGTATTTGAAAAGGTATGTCAAAACTGTGATTTTCGTAGGAAGTGTAGTAAATGTTGTGATTTTAATGCTCTAACTTGCATTTAGGTTTGTGTTCCATAATGGGATGAGTACAAAGCTTGATAACAAAGTGACATATCCTCTGAACGGTTTAATGGTAAATGCACCATCTACATCACATCATGGTTCCCCACATGTTTACAACTTGTATGCCTGTGTCTGTCATTATGGAGGTTAGTTTTATTTGCCATCATAACCACCTCATTTATGTGTTTGTTTGTTAGCCGGACAGTAATATTTTGATGTCCTAATCCACAGGAGTTTCTGCGGGGCATTACACGGCGTATGCTAAACATCCTCTCAGTTCAGACTGGCATCACTTCAATGATGACACTGTCTCTCATCAGAAGCCGCAAGAAGAAGACTACAGTAATGCATATATTTTATTTTATCAAAAACAAGGTTTGTTAAACTGTTCTTTTCCTCTTAAAGTACATACCTTGTTTCTCCTGTATTTGTGTATTTACTAGCTGTCATACTCTCCAGCCGTGTCTTCTATTCATTGTTACAGGGATAGCATTTCCAGAATTGAATTTGGAGGAACCCATGAAGCCAAACATAGATCACTTGATTGAAAGGCTTGACTCTACAATGGATCAAGACATGAACCAAGACTTAAGCTAGAAACTTGTTCCCTATGGTTTCATTTTGACTCTTCTGTATGGAACCCTTGCATACTGCCACTAAAAGTTAAATGTGTTTCAAAAACTTCTTGCATGAATGGTTTCCACTTTTCAAGGGTTGGACATGTTGGTTTTTGAAGTGGTTAGTGAACCCCCATTAGACTTGCACCACTGTTTTCTCCCTCAGTGAATAACTTTTCCCCTTTTTGTTTCACGTTTTGTGGTTGAGGGTATTATATATCCATCTAGTGAAGGATCTGAGAAAGTCTTTAAAGGAGGATGCAAAAGTGATAAACCTAACAGTATCATATAAATTAATTTTTATATTCTACTCCTTTAATCTTTATGTAGTACAAACCTTTAAAAGAAAAAAAGTGTATGTATGTGTCACTCAAGATTCCAGTGTCATGCCAACTGAAAAATAACAATGTACAGATCCTTGTAATTTAAGAGTAAATACTGCCCAACAGCGTTCCTGAATATTGAGCATTTTGTAAGTACTAATATTGTATACTAGTAAATATATGTTTCTGTCCTTTTTACCTCTCTCTCTTTCTCTCTCATGTGTTGTCAGACATGGCATGTTATGTTTGATGTGTTTTGTGCTTAACCCAATATTCCATTGTGAGCTTTAAATTTTCTTTTTTTTATTTTATTTTTTTATTTGGCGGAAGCTCTTATGCACAACAATGTTCAAACAATCATTGAAAGCGAGTATATCAATTTCTTCTAAGAACTGACCAAATGCTCTGCTTTCAAATTGAGCCTCTTTTCCTTTAGCACATGTTCTGCAATATTAATTTGAGATTTCTTAGCCAACCGATGTGGCAAGATTTTGTTTGTATAATTAATTTAGATTGTGCACAATACCAGATGCATTAAAAACTTTGTGTGCTTTTGTTGTGTGTTCTTCTTGCCCTGGGGCTTAACTTACCCTCATAGGGCCATAGCTTCTTAGGGATGCTTCTGAATAACCAGCCTCAATTCACTCCTGTGAGCGGGACAGTATCTATGAGAGTCCATGTGGTCTTGGTACATTTGGTACGGAACATGAAAATTTGTTGAGTTTTGCAGAGCAATTGCAAAGCCTTTGACTGAGTTGTGTAGTTTATATGCTTTCACTAGTGTGTACCAAAAAAGTGTTGACCTGATACTATTGGACCTTCTGTGTCAGTACAGATGTTGTGTGATAACTTTTATTTTGTGAGCTGTCTTTGGTTTGGTATTTCTGTATCAATTGTAAAGCTGAACTGCTAAGTTTCTGTCTAACAATGCAGTTGAGTCCGATTCAATGGGTATGGTAAACTGTTCGCGTAGTTGAACTGATGAAATTCTATTCTCCTCTTCTATTGTGTTCACACCTTGTTCAAATCAACAAAACTAAGCATTTGTATTCCTATCTTGCATTTTTGCTGATTAGATGGCTGCCATTTTTTTTATTCTCCATTTCATCTTTATTATTTCCTTAAATCAGATGAATAATCATGGTAATTGAATGCTTTGACTTAGACAGCTAATCTATCAAAATTGTTGCGATCTATGTTGCATCGTTGATTTAAAAGAAATCCATGTTTTCTATTGTTATTTTAATGTATGTTCAGTTATTGTGTTATGTTGTACTTTTTTTTACCTTGATTAATTTCATATTAAAATTTTAAAAATCTATTCCTTTGAATACCCAGTCTCATTGTTTCCAGCAATATACTTAACAACCCTTCTATGCTCTTAATTTGGAAGAGCTACACCACTTAACATTCAGTCTTCACTGTTTTGAGGACTCCCTTCCCATTCTTTCTCTTTGTGCAATCCCAATACTTTTCTCATGTTTAGTTGAAGTTAGCAGCCACTGTTGTCAGCAAGCAGGTATCAGTATTCTAGAAATAAACTTTGCTTTAAATAAATGACGGGTACAATAGGTTCTGTTCAGTGTGTAGACATTTTGTTTAGTCGAGAAATGGGCATATGAAAGTAATAAAAACTGAACCTTTTCATTTGTTTATTCATTTTTTTTTCCACTGAAATGGATTGGTAAATAGATCCACCAAATTGTAGAAATAACTGAATATGTAGCGTATCACATTTTACAAGCACAGAAGACAAATCCATAACATTCATTAAGTGACTTCGTCCACAACTAGTTCTATACGTATGGTATAAACTGCTCACAAAATCTTACTTTCTTTAAAAAGAAAACAGAAGAAACATTTGAAATTTTGAATATTTACAGAATTACAGGAAGATGAAATGGGAAGAAAGTCTATCATTTCAACTGTTGAATAATCTAAGCCATCGTACTAGGAAGGTAACACTAGCCTTCCAGAGAAGGTACACCACTGATACACCCTCAACATATACATGCCTTCACAATTTCTTCCATTATAATCCAGAAATAAGGATGAACATTCTGCAAATAAACACAGCTACCAAAAATAAAGCCTTGCTTTCATACCTTTCATTCAAAGCTTACATCTAAAAAAGATTATGATCTACCATATCATAAAGAAAATTGATTTGAAAAAACTTGATTATGTACAACAAAAGCAATGGGAGGTACTAGAGTAATCACACTAATAATTGGTTAACAAAACAAAGCATCTACAAAACATCAATGACTATAAAGCATTTCTACTTTGAGGTATTAAAATAAAAACATAACATGGATAGATTTGATTTAAAGCTTGCACAACACATTGAGCATTGAAACAAAGAATTTACGGGAAAAGTTTGCATTCAGTTTTTGTCATGTTTTTTTTTTTAAAAAAGAGAACATCCTCATATCCTAACTTTATGTCAGGATTAAGGACATGCATCAACCATCAATGATGAAGACATATCTGCCAAAACAAGTATTACAATTTCATAGATTGTCTGTGACCACCAAGAGTAAATGAATTTTTGGGGATCTTACTGCTTTCATATTCGAAATAAAATGTGTGATGTCGCAAAGAAGGATGAAAGGAATTCCAAGGCCATTTCCAAACCACAACCGATAAAAGAAGTTTAAAACCCACTTTCACCTAAATTACAAACAAAGGGATTTTTCTCTGTAGTGAGGACACAGAAATAACAGTGTAGTGAATCAAATGGATTTCAATCTGAAGCACAAATAAATGAATTTGAATTATAATTGCATGAAATAAAAGGTGCTTACTTATCACAATTTAAGGTAATTTTCAAAACCCTACTTGTTGGAAGAAACCGGCTAGCACAAGTAATAATGTGTGAAGTGATACAATCTAGAATGACTGGGCCCATGAGGTGGAAATAAACCATACTGGTGCAGAGCATTCACAAACCTCCAATTTCAACAGACCAAATTCCAGCATATCGTTTTCAGCAATCATTGGAGCGTGAAATGAGGACAAGACTTATTCCAGGAGATACTCCAGCAGAAAACAAACAATTTCACTTGTGGCTCAATTTAAAGAAACAATAAATCAGAAAAAATAGTTCTCCCAAAGAGCGTGTAAATGGAGTTTTTGAGTACCATCAGAACATGATAGGGTCAAATTTAGAATAAAATTCGTGCACTAATTGCCAATGCAATTTTGATATTGTGAACCATGGAACATTAATAAAATACAAATACAAAGCAATGAACCATGCTTGAGCATAGCCACCCTTGGCCCATCAGACTTTTTGTTCACTCAAATCATGTATGTACCTGTTTTGGCTTGGTCTTTGCCATGAGTCAGAAAGAAGCAGTACCGACGGGACACATCAATGATATATGTATGAAACAAGATATGTCAATGGAAATAGAACAAAGGAGCAACACTGATAGATAGTGCAAGGCTACAGAGCATCGCACACAAGACACTAAGCAAAGAAAGCAAAAAGAAAGAAAGAAAAAAAAATTATAGCATACTAATAACATTTGAATATTCCAAAATATCACAATGAATGTGGCATATGTTGACACAGCCATTATCTTACAGCAAAGTTCCAAATCTGATAGAAGCAAGATAAATGTTAAATCGAGAAAATGTCAGACTGAACAGGAAATGAAAGAAAGGACAAAAGAAAAGCAGTTTCAATGCAACACAAAGAAAACTAGTAATATGGGGAAAGTAAAAAGTCATTACTTTTATGAACTTCCAGAATCCAACATTAAAATCGTTCCATTGAAATCTTCAATTCATTTGATCCGATGTGTGTTAAATTTACTGCAATGATGCACTTTGTGAACTTTTACTGCTATTTAGTCAAATGCTACATTGGTGAAGTTTTAAATAAAAGTACTACAATCCACACCATAACTTTTCACACTGACATACTTCATTTTTGACAACTATGTCTGAATTAGAATAAGATTAAATTAGCCACAATGAAAGAAAACCTAAAATGGTAGTGGATAGTAAATAAGTATTCGAAATTCCAAATAATCACATGACCACACTGTTATCAAGGCAGGAAACAATTCAAGGCAGAAACAAAAACTTTTTCAAACGCCAACATCTTGGGGTATCTAGAAAGATAGGTTTTGATGAACAATCCCATACCATGTATCAACATATTACATATAAAAACACCCTAGACTGAAATAGTTAAAATCACTTAAAATCACAGGTAGAACTTGTACATTTCCTCACATTGAATAGAATAAAATAAGTGTTCTAGAATGCTAGTGAGTCAGGATCAATAAAACTGTCCCTGCTCAATGATATCTAGGGTTTTATTGGGATGTGTGTTAGGTTTCTTGTACTTTTCTAGGATAGCTCGAATCATTTAGAACAAAGGATAAAATTATAATAAATAGGAAGTACAGCATCTATGTCAGCTGAATAAAAGTACTGATTAATATCTGTAACAACTGTACCAAAGACGTTGGGGCAATAAGCCACAGTAAATCTGAAGGATGATTTTGTTTTTTTAATTCTCACCACGATCCGATAAAAGTTTAACATTCACATATAAAGAAACGGCACTGAATCTTACAAGGAGAGGGCAAGATTCAATTAACACCAACAAAACTCACTGGGATTTCTTTCAATTTCTATCTTTTCACAGGCAAAGCTTGCAACCACAGCCAGGATTGAGACACCAGCTCCTTTCCCACTACTGACTAGCCACACATGTACCATATTGTAAGTTCTCATTCACTGCTCAGAGTAACTAAAATGTTGGCAAACATCAAATGAAAAGAAATGGGATAGGCAACAATAGGAAATAGAATCATTTTGAAAAAATAACATTATTAATTAATGAGAATAAGCCAGAGGCATTATCTAAATTACATATCACTTTCATAGTTCTTAATCACCTAACACACCACCAACTACCTCACTTAACCTCTGAGAAAGACAAAATTGATTAGCACCTTAATATAAAATACACGATATAAAAAAATCAATGTCAACGATTACTCAAGTAGGCAACCAACACTTCTTTTCTCTCACATTGAATCAACTGTAGCAGAAACCAATACAGTTAAAAGCAGAAGAAAACTTTGGCAGTGTCAGCGGTGTTTTCAGGATGTACACCACAGCTTAGCACAAAGCAGAAACAAATATGCATTCCTTCATTCCTTCACAATACTATCACAATCTTTACATGATCCATCACAAAACATCAGTCACAACATATCTACTTTTACAACAAACATAACAAAAAAAAAAGGCACAATCACATATATTTTCAGTTGGAAGTTTCCATTAGAAAATGTAAGAAAGTGGAGAGGAGTCAGTTTGACCAGGTCAATATTTTAAAAATGTGGCAATAAGGAGTTTCTCAGAGAACCAAGCAGGAGCTACAGCATTTGAGAAGTAAAAACATTTGTATGAAGCAAGAAATATTTATGAAAACATGCTTGATGTGCTACCTATCACACCCCAAATTTTAAAAAGAAAGTATCTGAAATACATAACACTATCTTTTGAGAGAGAAATGTGAAAGACATGCACATCAACCCTCTTCTTCAACTACTCCTGAATGAATAATTATTCCCAGCGATTCACTTTCAAATGAATTCACCGGGAACAAATATTTGAATATTAATTAACAATAATGATGACAGATGTGCTTATATATTTTCATTTACAACCAAAGGTTAAGAATGTGTTTCAGGTCCTCAAAAAGATTCATCTAGCCATCCTCCAATGGCTAATGAAGATCAGAAAAAATGAAGCAATCAATCAAGATTTAGGGTGTCTCCGCATTTCATCTCATCAGCTACATCGACTATGCACAAAGGCACAGGCCTAAAAATTTTCACGATGTTTAAAATAATTATAGTAATACAAATTTTCAATTGGCTTCATAATATGTACAAGACAGTAACAATACATCAAATGAGCAACTCTTGCAGCCTTGCCATAAAAATGATTTTGGATAAATAACCCACTCCAGTCTTTGCTCTACAATCAGTTTCATTCTGTCACAAAAAAGACCTCAACACTGTTCCCAAATATGAGATTTTAAACCAAATTTGAAACGAAATTAAAAATTTGACATAGTCTAAAAAGAAAACTGTTCCCTACTTATAAATTTTAAAATTGCTAAACCTCCAGTTCCAATGTATTTAAAAAGATACATTATCTTTTTTTTATAAATATAAACATTTCCATCACAAAACCTACAGATATTTCAGTTGCACACATCCTCCTCAGCATTCAATGCAATTCTTTTAGCTACAACACTAGGTTTACATTACTGAAAGAGAAAGCGGAAATCACCTCCACACTGAATGGAATACTTGATGCCTTTGACTTGATGTACACAATATGGCCAATTCATAAGATACTCCTGTTAGCCAGCAATATACTTACTATCACAATCCTGCTTCAACCTCTTATGACTTACTTCCTTTCACAGCAAAATTTGTGGAACATTATCACAGGCCTACATCATCATGGTGTTGGCCAAAGATTTAAACCTTAGAACGGTAACCATAACCATCACAGATCCTATCCTCTAACAATGACCATACTGTCATATGGTCTACCTGACAGCTGTATGGCGAAAGCCTGTTCACTAGTGCACTAACATCAGCCCTCTCAAATTGAGATCTCAAGCATTATTCACTCTCATTCAATCCCATTAAGTAGGTTAGGTACCAGTAACCATCACTCAACATAATTAACAAATGGTAAAATGGAAAGCAAAGAAAATTACTTAAACAGAACTTAAATCAAAACAAGGGCGATACGAAATGAATAAAAAGTAAACATAACAATGGTGCACCATTTCTCTTGCCAGGTAGTGGTTTAAACAGCAATTAGATCCAAGCTCTGAAGGTATTGGAATTTTCTCTTCAAGCTTTGCTGTTCTATGCAAGCATAAAGCAGCACCTCCCTATTGGTCCCCATGGCATGAAGATATAAAACACAAATAGAAAAGAAAAGCAAAGACAAGAAAAACTTCCCTTCTAGAGAACAACCCTTCCCATAATGGTACTAATTTTTGCTTTGGTCTGTCTGATGTTTAAAGAACAGAGCACCAGTGATGCAGGCACACACCTACACACATCATTCCTTCAACAAATACCAATCACAGCTCAACTTCTCCAGAAATGGACAATCACAGTTTAGTTAGCTGACAATCACAGCATAAATATGGTACTCTCATCATAAACAAAACCAACAAATGACAGCAACTACATTGTGTGAGATTTGATGTGCACAGTAAGGTGACCTTTTAGCTTGTAAGATTTGTTGCACTGAGGACAACGATAAGGCCTACTATCACTATGCACTTGCTTATGGCGATACAAAGTACCTGACTGTGCGAAGGTTTTGCCACACACTTGACAGGCAAAGGGGCGCTCTCCAGTGTGGGAGCGTGTATGATCTCTCAGCAAACGGGCATCCTTGAAGCACTTGCCGCATTGTTCACACCTGCAAACCATTCATGGTGTTATTGATTTACACACAAAACATTTCAAACAAAAATGGCAATTAAAGTAGCCGAAAATACTGTTTTCACTGTTATAAAATTATTTACCTGCATGGTTTGGGAACAGGTTTCGCTCCTGGACCATGTCTGCATTTGTCACAAAGCTGGGGGCTCCTAATCCAGCGGCTTGAGAAGGTCTGATTGCAATCCGTGCAGTTGTAAGTACGTTCCTCTGCATGATAGCGCATGTGGCATGCTAGGGCCATTTTGAGTCGAAAGCCTCTTCCACAAGTTGAACAAATAAATGAACTACCATCGCTATCTGGTGAAAGCTTTTGCTCTTGCGATGATGTGCTGACTTCATTCATCAAATCTCCCGAACTTGATGCATCACTGGCTGCTTTGGGGTGACTCTTCAATTTCTTTCGGTGAGCCCGTTTATGCATAGACAATTTGTTTCTACTCACAAATGCCTTATCACATAAATTGCATTCAAATCTTTCAACAGGTGGCTCTTGAACTGATGGAGCAGAGCTTGAGTTAGGGCTTAAATCCTGTGATACATCTTGGCCAAGGTCTTGAGTGTAGTTATTGATCTGTATGTTAGTACGGCTATGAACATTTATGGTAATAACACTGGCTTCAGAATTCACTGGAGGTGCACCAGTGCTCACTCCTGGATACATGATTGGGTATGAGCTGGATGTCAAATTGCTTCCGTCTTCCTCATGAACAGGCCTGAAAAATGGAATATTGGAATTACAATTTAAGTTATACTCAGTATATTACTAAACATGAAGCATGATGAGTAAATTAATCCCATACCTGTGTTCTTGATCATCCTTGGGGCTTGCACTTATATCCTCTGCCAGCCCTCCCTGCTCTGAAGTTACCACACTTGTGGGTAGCAACGTATTCATTGTATGACTTCCATCATCAACAGGAGAGTCAACAAATGCATCTTTGTGCTCGCTTAACTCATTCACAAATCTTTCAGCCACTTGTAAATATGGTGACACAGGGATGGTATTGAGACTCAATTTTGTATCATTTCGACTGCCAAGAGATGAATCATAATGGAGTTTGGGAAAATCCAGTCCATTAACCCACAAGGTATCCAGCTCTGAGCGATCATATCTTTCTGGCTCTAATTTAATGGGAGTCTGTGGAGACAATAGCATTGGTTTCACTTCTCTGTCCAAAGGAGTTGGATCAAATTCCCAGGTCTTTCTTTCTACCCGGCTATCTTCTTTCCTTGTATAAACAGGATCAATGTGTCTCATGTAATGGTGTCTGCCATCAGGGTAGGTATATGGCTCATATGATATGGGCTGACTAATGTCAAGAACTTGAACTGTCTTGGGTTCACCAGTTTGAGGATGTATAGGTGACACATTGCCATCTTGGCACTCTGAAAAATAGGTGACTGGAGGATAGCTGTTTCCTGACATTGAATTTAATGTCACGTGCTGTCACGGTCAGACAGCACACAGGCAAGCAGGCAGGCAGAGCGGAGGGTCTGGCAGAGGATATTATCCTTAGGCCATGAACATCACAGCACAATGCTCCATCACTTCTTCGAAAAAATTGAACAACATTTTAGTATGTGACGTGCTACGATGATTTAAATAGAGAAATCTGAAATGAGAGGAGAAAAGAAGGGCATGAATAAGGCACGGCAATTTAAAATTAAAAGAACTTCATGCAACAAAATAAGACTCTCAATGATTTACAAAAAGTCAAATTGAAAATGTGTGACCATATATATTTAACAAACTTATTAGTAAGGTGCACTTAATGTATAAAGAAATTTAAAAATTATGGTAGTGCCTACATAGTAACATAGTTGGAATTTACATTCCAACATTTTCAATTGTACAAATTGTACAAATTGGAATACCATATGTACACAGTAGTTTTTTTTCTTTATCAAGAACTGGCCAGCTTAGCAATAGCATTCAGTCCAAGGACACCTTGTAGAATTTGGTCATATGAACGGTTAGCACATTTAAATAATCCACCGAGTTTCTAACCTTAAACTGACATTCGTTAAGGATTAGACCGGCGACGAAAGGTGTACATCACGAGACGGAAAAATATATTGTTCATGGAAGACTTTTCCTTTCCTTCACGCATGAAGGTCAGTACATTATAGGTATTTGTTACTATAGCAACGCCATTTTCGTTGTCACTTAGCAGAAGACCAGAAGATAAAGTAAAGAGGGATGGGTATCGTGACGTAGATAATATTCCTATTATTTTTTTACAAGAAAAGGACTAACTGAGGATGCCTCGAAAGTAAAAATTGGTCATAACGTAAAACTATATTCGAAAAGGCGCCACACGACAATCGGTAAAATTCCCCCCCAACTTAAGCCAATTAATTTTGATTTGAATGGGAGGATATACACAGACAAAGTCGTCCTTCAGATACCGGAGATAAGAGATCTACCCAAACATTCAACCTAGAACAGCACATGACATACATGAAAAAACAACACAAATCATACTCACAATGAAGACTTATATTTATTTCACTGGAGACAGAAAACTTTACAGACTTACACACTAAAACGATAAAATAACGTAGCCATTATAAGTATTCTGCTACGTTTTTCAGAAGCCTTTCTTACTCCCCACTTCCTCGTCAAGAACGGATAGGAGATCTCTCACACTGCCAAGCTAGATCCCTGGATATTCTTTTTCACGCTCCGCTGTCTATAAATCGGCTAAAAACGTGCAATTAGAAAAATAAATTACAAATCTGCTTTTATCTTTGAAAAACGGTTGTCACCCAACGAAATATATGGTTCCAACAGAAAATCGGAGGAGTTTGAACAGAGTCCGTGCGCAGCCCCGACCACGTTCGCGCCCGAACGACGCGTCGGTAGCCGCCAGCAGCCAGACAGGCATTCCCCCTCCTTCCCTCTCTCACGGCCTACGGAGGCCTTTGGGCCGGGGCAGCGGGGCCTGGCCGGGGCGGGCGGAGCTGGGTTGGGCTCGTTGCTAGGCGGCAAGAGCGCGTTAGCGACAAGTAAAGATCACTCATCCAAATAGCCATCGGACGGGCGTCCTCCACTTCTTTTGTTCCGTCTGCTGGCTCCTTCCCGCCACCTTTACCTGATCCTTCTCTCCTCGCCTAATTTGCCGCCAGAACACTCGGCACAAGCTCGCTTTGAGGGAATCAGAGTGCGAATGGCAGCTGTGCGCCTACGTACGTCTCCAGTTTTTGTTTTCATTGTTTTTTTCTAGAGGACTGTAGCAAGGAAGCGACTTGACCTATGGTACAGAGAACACGCACCGACAACCGACCCCGGACGGAATTTCCCCGTGAACCATCTCGAAACGTGTACTCGCGCTTACCAGCGTCTCTGGACTCAGAGGGAATCCTTAAGGATGTAGCTGGCCGGTGGGTACTGCAAGGAAGGAGCGATTGATACTGTATGCTGCTAACCCTAAAGGACTTTCGAGCTTGGGCCGGGCCGCATCTGAGAGGCGAGGCGAGCAGGCGAGCAAGCGCGGGCATGGAACGCGGCCAAAAGAGGAACAGGTCGCGCCAGGAAATTTCGGCGTCGTGTCAGAGTGGGTGACGTTTCTTGAGTCGCGGTAATGCGACAATTTCAAGGCGGCCGAAATGTAACCAAACAGAAATGGCAGTAACAGATCACTGATAAGGCCTTGCACTCTGGAGGGGACGTAAAATCGTCCTTTTCTTTTTAGGATTATCACCAATCATCCCGGTCTGTTTTTTTTGTGTGTGTGTGTTTTTTTTTTTTTTCAAGCTATTGTACACCCTGTTATTGAAATTTTACGTAGCATCCCTTTCTACTCTCGCACTGTCTGTAAGGTCTCGCACCGTTCAAAGGAACGATGACATCATCCACAAAAGCCTTTTGCTCCTGCCGGGGTGTGCGGAGGTGTGGCGAGCCGGGCCGGGCCGGGCAGCCGGGCGCCGAGCACCAGCCGGGGCCGTGTCGAATGGGCTGCCTACCCGACGCTTGGCAGGCGCACTCGTCACCTCACACTGCCAGAAACGTCTTCTCGCCGCCGTTCCCGATTTCTCTTCGCAATGACTTTGTAATAAGCGGAAAGGTGACAATTCTGGTAGGATATACTGGCATTGCTTTCCTTCTATCTGACCCTTTTTATTTCTTTATTTTTTTTTATCCCACGGGGAGCCAAGGGTACATGACTGCATGATCTCTTGACTCAGGGAATTCACCTTCATTTCCGGGCGCTCTGGCCGACGTCGAACTGACGTGATGCGGGTGTATCTTTGTCAATATTTATGCGTGTTTTCTCTTGTGTATTTCAGTTTATATGAATGTGTCTTTTCTTATTTACACCCTCATTACCTCTATTTAAATATATATCTATATATAGATGCATTTTTTGTTTTCTTTGCTTGCATAGAGGGACCACATGTGTGAGGAATAGGGAAACGAAGAGCACAACACCTTTGCCGACAGTGAACTTTAATTTTTTATTTCTTTTAATCTTGATCAAAAGATAAATGAACGGTTTCCCGAGAGAACTACACACTTACAATTATTGAACACTCACGCAGACGCAGCATACAACACGCAGCTTTAACAGAATCATACATACATCGAACTATACATATCTGCTCTAGGGCGCAATAAAAATAAGAAAAAATGAAATGTGTACAATTACAATGCTTTTGACATATGGCCGGTAAGGGCAAATGCCACTTAAAATAATGGACGGAGTTCTGACAACAAAACGAAATTAAAATTATGTATGTTACGTGGTGGGTGAGCCGAGTGTTTCCGCCTCGTAGTGGTGACTGCGCAGGTACCACAATGGCGAGTGCTACCCTGCCCACGCACACATCGCGCGCCCACCACACTCAGGAAGGAATAAGAAGCGAAACGAGAATCGATGCAGAAGATGTTTAAGTGAAAGGGAAATAAACCAAAATGATAACTAATAAGCCGAAATAAATCTGTCACCGACGCCGATCTGGCGACTTTAGTGGAAAGAAGCAAAAGAGCACTAAATATAGTTGTACAGTGAATAATGACATGACATACTGTATTTAATCGTGTCTCCAGTTAAAATTTACAGCATATAGAAGTACACGATCATCTACCTCCATTATTCGCAATGTTTTTAGGTACGTCTATCTTATTACCAACTTTTTCTAAAAGTTAAGTATCGAGCAGAAGAAGCAAGAGGAAAGTTGAGTTGGAAATTTAAGTACCTACTCGGTACAAGGAAATGAAAGTCAATACATTACTTGTGTATCACCAATTTACATTTATTATTTCATATCTCTAACACAATCGTACACTGATGTTCTACAGTCAGAGGGTAATATACAAAAAATACAAAACAACTAATATTACAGTCATATAACGAGAAAACAAAGGAGTAACACCACATTTAGAGCTTTGTGAATAGAATGGAAAATGACTTGGTTCGTCTGAGGTTTGCCAGCTATTCGTGCATCGGGGAACCAACTGAACAAACATTTGGTGGGATTAAATGTGGGCTGCGTGACAGAATATCAGAACTGGGAATGAAAAGAAAGGCTTGAGTTTGAGACTGTGTTTTCACCTGAGCGGTATTTTATTATTTGGCTCTATTTCGTGATGGAAACGGTGGAGGCGGGAGGGCGAAAGAGCTTTATTACTTTTTAAAAAATCTCCCAACCATGAAGAAAAGTGCACGCCGAGGGCGCGTTCCTTCCGTGGATAAATTCACCATGAAAGACCAAAACACTTTGTGAACGTCTTTGACTTAATGTTGGCAGTTTCAACACCCCTCACGGATGGTTGTTTTCTTGGTCGTGGACGGGCCAGGCCGGCTGGGCAGGCTGGGCTACCGAGCGCTGACCCCACCGACGGGCCCGGGCGGCCTGCGATGTGAGGGCATAGGGCCGACAAGGGCCCGACCGGGTAGAGTTGGTGTATTAGCATAGGCAAGGGCCCACTCGGCCCACGCGAGGCGGGGAGCGGAGCGGCGCATGGAGCGGCGCTGGGCGGCTGCCTGCACGGCCCGCCCGGTGCGGCGCGGCTCCCTTAATTGTCGCCATTTGCCCTCCTTTTTGAAATGAAGGAGGCCCATCCGGCCCATCCCATCCCATGCCGTCACACACACCGCCGCCCGAGCCGTGGCCCGTGTGGCCCGTGGTGGCCAGGCCTAGGAGGTCTTGGGCCTGCGCACGGCGTGGGTGGGTACGCCCAGCCCACTGCATCTGCTACGGTCCGGCTCCGCCACGCCAGGCCACGCCACGCTTCAGTGCTCCTCGCAAGGCTGTGCAGGCCGCGAGGTCCGAGGTGGAGCCCTGTACCCTGCACGCAGCGCGGGGCACGGCACAAGGCGGCACCCGGCGGCACCCGGCGGCACCACAGGGGCATCCGCGCCGCCACCGTCACACAGTCTCACTCCTCGCACCTATCCTTGTCATCGTCGTGGTCCTCCCTTCGGTGGCGGTGGCCGCGGTGGCCGCGGTGGGGTGTGGCTGGGAGCCCTCGGCCTCGTCGTCGTGGCCAGCTTACTGGCGCAGCCAGGCGGCGACGGCGATGAGAGGCGCGGTCAGCAGGGCTACCAGGGAGCCGCTGTGGCGCACGGCGGGGTTGCAGCCGTCCGAGTTGCAGATGGAGCAGTACTCCTGGTTGATGTAGCCGGGGGTGGACAGCTGGGTGCAGGCAGACCGGCCTCCGTCATTGGGGTCCACCCAGCCGCAGGAACGGATGACCAGCGAGCGGCCGTCAACTGCTGAGGCAGACAAGAGAACAGAACCGCGGTGAATCCTCAGCGCTAGGCTCGTGCCAACGCTCAGTCGGACAGGGCGGGACCGGACCGGACCGGCGGGACCGGACCAACTCTATCCGACTGCAGCGCGGATCACAGGGAAAGGCAAAGCGGAAAAGGAAAAAAAAAAAAAACAAACAAAACAAATGCGTCCTGAGAAATCCCGTCGGGCCAGTTTTTCCAATGACAGTAGATGGGATGCGGGGGCGTTGATGGTTCATGCACCCACCCAGCGCCCCGTCCCGTCCCCGCACCTCAAGGCCTCGGTCTGGGCACATCATTCAGTTCGAGCTCACGCACAGCCATTACCAAACGGGGCAAGTCATCCTCACCAGATTCACACGGACTGCGATACTACAAGACCTATGGGACTATGGGCCCTGTAGGACCCCTGAGGTGCGCGCCGTCCTCAAGGTGGCCGTTCGTTCTGCAGGCGCTCCCACGCCCCGTCTGCGGACCTGTCCTGTAGGACGCTGCCGCTGCAGCTGCAGCCACACCAAGGCACACTCCTGTCCTGTCTGCCTGCCTGATCCCGCACCTTCCCCGCGGACACCTGTGCAGGTGTCAAGTCCTGCCGACAAGGGCGCGTCACTGACATGGTTAGGACGTTGCCTCACGCAGCAAGGACATACGCGCCTTCATTTTTTGGGGGCCAAAATGAGTATACCCGGCGTTGCACAAAGGAGACTAATCCGCGATAAGGAAAATGTGGACATAGCGATCCCCCCGGGCCGGCGTGCGTGAGTGTGGCGAATCCGTAGGGTAGGGGGCGCCACAAGCACCACACCTGCCGAGCCGAGCTGCCTATAACGCGCGCCAAGCAATCCCATTCATTCGACAGCCAATTGCGGCCAATTGGATTCGCGGCGGCTACGAATAGCCGTTCATAAGACCCCCCCCCCCCCCCCCCCCCCCCACACACACACACAAGTTCGTGCGCACCGAGCCTGCGGAGGAATAATCAAGCGGCTTGTACGCAAGGAGTTTAACCTCTATCTTTTCTCTCGGCGATATGTTTTTCTGCCTTCCGCTACTAGGATACCCTATCGCGGTATTCGAACCCGGGCCCTCGCAGAGAGTCTCCGCGCGAGTGGCTTTATCAAAGCAGGCGGAGTGAGCAGCTGGTGTCGGCTGTGTGCCGGCTCCCCCGGCTCCCTGCTGCCGCTGTTGTTGCGTCACGTGACACTCCGCGATATTGCAGGCGCGCGGCAAGTATCATTTTCCAAATTTATCATCTCGTCGCCTTGTTTGATGCTGTTCTATTGGGAATGACTGAACCCCCCCCCCCCCCACACACACACAGACCACTTCCACAACCACACAAACAGACAAGAGCATGCACACAAAGTTCACGCAGACGGACAGGAGAGCAGATGTTAATGCACAGAGGCATCCATGAGGACGGTGCGAGAAGAAACTTAAAGACTATATAAAAATTCTAGAGTTCAAGTTGACTACAGTATATACGGGCTACACGGTCTATATCTAGAGCTCTGGCCTCAAGCATCGACACGCAGATTGCCGAAGAAAAACGAAACAAAAATAGAATAAAACGCTTTTTGGCGAGCTGACAGCCTGGAGGGTAGGCAGACCCGCAAAGCTTCCGTGCTTAACGGATCAGCCTACCCTCCAGGCGCTCAACAAGTGACATTTTCGTGCAGTCTGGACTAAACCAAAGTGACAAAAGCTAGGAATTAATCCACCTAATCCATCTAACGGTGTATCTACAGCCTGCCATGGTTCAAGCTGAGTTTATTAAGCCCCCTTCCCCTTATTCTTCCGCTATTCTGCGCTAAGACACGGACATTCACTAGCAGTACAACGGGTGCGTGCTGCACAGGCACTGTGAGGGAGCGCCCGCGTAGGCAGACTGAGGCCGAAACTTGAGCCACCAAACAGTTCAAAGTAGAAACCGAATTTTTTTCCAGTAAAAAAAAAAAAGATGACAGACATCAGCCGTCCCGTTTCAAACTAACGGGGTCCGTGTCTGCAAGCCGACGCTCCCCCTGGTCGAATTCGCGCTGTTGTGCCGAAGGGTCATCAACTTCCAATATTCATTGCACAAATTTGCGGTATTCACCACACTGGAACTCTGAAGAGAATTGGTATTTCAGAAGATGTAGGTGATAAATGCTCAAATCCGGGCTATTTTGGGGTTGGGCCGGGGGCGTAAAAACAAACCGAGAAGGGGGGGGGGGGGCGATGCTTTACGGGTTGTCTACCTCCAGGGGAAAATTTTCAATAACGGTGAAGATTTTTTTAAATTTTTTGAAGGACAATAAAGTTTTTACCAAAAAAATCTAGGCACCTCTAGGCAACCAGAGAAGAAAAGAGTCACACGATTATTCTCATATTCAAACTTGATTTTCAATATTCGTTGTGCAACAAAAAGTGAAGTTTATGTGCCCGGCGGCTAACTGGTGGGCCCGTGGCCACGCTAGGCAATCTAGAGACCCCGAATGCAGGCAACAAGTGCGACCCAATGCCCTCCCGCCCCAAAGCCTGGCTAAGCGCCTGCTGCTTCTGTGGCGGGGTTAGTTACTCACGACACGTTGGATCACTCACTAGGATACGCACCGTCTGCACAAAATCACGCACATGTTACATAAGTTTGATTAGCGTCCACAAGAACTGACCAAAAGTACTGTACTTGGTCGTTCTAAGTCGTTTGTACTCACGACACGCTGGATCACACACTTTGATACGGAAAGTCTGCACAAAATTAGGCATGTGTTACGTAAGTTTGATTAGCGCCAAAAAAAGAATTGACCAAAAGTACTGTACTTGGTCGTTCTAAGGACCAAGTGATATCTCCGCTGCAGTGTGCACGGTTCCGTTAAGCAGAAACTTTTCTCGTGGTTCGGTTAATTGTGCAAAAAATAAAATAAAAAAATAATAGTAAGAATCAAAAGAGCGAACACTGTCAGCATGTTTTGGATGCGGGTCTCATGAGTCTCGTGAGATTACGCACATTTCGCATTCAAACTGTTTTCATGACTTGCATGGGTCCCATGGTGACCACGAGGGAAGGAGCTGGTAGTCAACGAGCATGCCTCAAATTTCTCTTGGTCTTAGATGTCAAATTTGCTTCCACCCCGTTCACTGTACGGTCAGTTCCCAAGTGAGTGCCGATTATTTCCAAGTGATTCACGCATGATTCGCTATCAGTCCTTTTCAATATTTCCAAACCGATTCTAATTGATTCCGGAGTGATCCCCACTGATTCCAGGGTGAAAATTCATACTGATTCCATTCAAATATCCCGCTTATTTCCGTCGATTCCCGAGTGATTCCGGACGGATTCCTAAAGATGTTGGGCCCTCGGGTTGTTATACAAAGTCGAGTACGCTTTATTTTGACCAATACTATGCGTCTAGTCGTCTCTGGGACCAATGCAAATCCATTTCCAATAGGGTACTTTAGAAAATCTCGAAACGGAGGCATAAGTCTTCGTAACGAACATGAAGAAAGCTAGAGACACGCCTGCTGTCCCCGCTCTGGAGTCTACTCACTTCGCTGGCGGACCTTCCTGCAGACGGGGTAGCCGTGGTAGTAGGCGGGGCCGTTGCTGCCGGGCCTGCTGTCGCACTCGATCAGGGCGAAGCGGTTGGCGGTCCGGAAGGGGTCGTCGCAGGAGTAGTCGTTCTGCGAGTCGCAGGACCAGCAGCGAAGGGAGGCGGCTGTTAACACACAAGAGGAAGGCATGCTGTCACGATGCTGTCGAAAAATAACAAGAAATTACAAAAAGAAACGCCAACACAAAAAAAAAGACCATCTAAAATTTTTGATTATTGTATTTTTAGTGTTTTTATTCTGGTACTTTTGAAATAATTTTTTTCCTGCTTCTGATAACTGGCAGTTTGCGGTTTGCGTTGCGTGGGCGTGGGCATGCCGCCGCCGCGCACGCCGCGCACACGACACGACACGGCCACGGCACGAGGCTGGCACGCCGGCGGCCTTCGCGAATGTCACACGAACAACACAATGGCCGACTTCGTGTGAATCTCGCTCAAGGAGCAGGCGAGGGGGGGGGGGGGGGTGAGGGGGGAAGTGAGAATAGGCTGGGTGTGGGCATGCACTTCTTCGCACGTCGTGACGTGTGAGACGAGCAAGTGTGGTTAGACCAGTTGGGCATCTGGACAGCCACGTAAGTCTCGACGAGCTCCAGCTCCACGACGCCTTCACCCGGGCTGCCGTTACGGCGGACCACGGGAAAACAACCACCGGAGTCATCCGTGTGACGTGACGCGCTGTTCACACCTCACTAGCCGATCACAGCGCAGGGCGCGTCGCCCGTGCCTCGCTGGTCGCCGTGTTTGCCATCCATCCCTCATTGCGCGGCGCACCGCGGACGATAACATGGCTGTCGTACTCAGAGCACCGTCCGAACAGAAGGCAGAGGGAGAGCCTCCAGTGTCGGTGTCCTGTCGCACTGACCACCACCGACCACCGCCGTACTCAGAGCACCGTTCGAGAAGTGGCAGAGGCCGCGTGGATCCAAATGGTTTTCTTCACGGCGACACTGCCTCACTCGGGAAGTACTCCCACAGGCGGTATAGGGGGCGCCGTCCTCCTTTTTGTCCACCGTTGTGGCGCGGCGTGACGCGTCACTAGCGTTACGTCACGCGACGCAATGGCAGGTAACGCGTAGTGCTCCGCTAGGCGTGACAGCATAAAGGAACGGCAATGGCCGGAACAAGACGCGGCAAAGGCGGGCACGCGGCAAAGTGTCCGAGGCGCTCCGGAAACTCCGGAACGGGCGCGCGCACCTGACATTGAAGAGAAGGCCGAGGAAATCCGCAGCGCGAAAATGAAGACAAAGCAGGGAACGGCAACCGGCAACTTTTGGGTGGGCTTGAGCAGCAGCAGCAGCAGCAGCAGCAGCAGCAGCAGCAGCAGCAGCAGCAGCAGCAGAAGCAGCAGCAGCAGCAGCAGCAGCAGCAGCAGCAGCACTGCAAGGACGCGTCGGTTGCTGGCATGTGAGTCGGCGATACCCCGAACCGACACAGACCTTTCGCCCTTCACTGAGGCGACCACCGTCGTGGGGTATCGCCACACATCACACACTGACCTTTTACCTTTCACCCGCCAACCATAGGTACATCGTTTTTCCCAGATTGTGACCCCCTTATCATTAACTCGTGGTATTTTCAATTGGCAGTGATGTAGTAGGGATTTTTATTGTATTTTTACGACGCTATGTTTTACATGCGAGATTGTGGGTAGTTGATTTAACTTCCAGCTTCCCTCGTACGGCCGCGCGTTCATCTCACAAGCCCTGATTCGAACCCGCGGCGCGGCGTGGTCTGTCCGGTCGCTGTTGGGTCGGCGACCTGCAGCACACTCTGCATGGCGACCCACTTTCCCCCCAGCGCCACGCGCCGCCAAGCCGCCATGTTTACCTGCTGCACTTCAGCAGGAGCAAAGGAGAGGGACGGGGAGGTGGGAGAAGAAGAGAAAGGAAAGGGGGGGGGAGGGCCTGCCCCCCTAGGGTGCCCCGTTCGGTCCTGGAGTCCCGCTCTGCCAGTGCATGACAGCTAGGCTGCCCGCAGCGACCGACCCGCCAACTCCCAAATAACAACAACGGATTTTTTGTTATTTCAGCAGTAGATTACCACCGACTTTTGACCTGAAATTTTCTTACTAAAAACGCTGCTATCAAATGAAATTTTCCGAAAGCGGGAGGACAAGTTGACTTTCGATTCCCGCGCTGATGTAATGCATGTAATGCGCCCGCCAAGGACAGTATGACTCCTTCAGGACTCGAAGAGTCGAGCCGAGCCGAGCGGACCGAGTGACTTGAATGCCAGGACGAACGCGGCGCGCAGCGCACTCCAGGCATGTGGCCTAGGCTAGGCCCTGGCCTCGGACGAGCGGACGGCAGCCCGTGGCAGCCCGAGCAGGCGGACAGACCTGCAGAGCCGCGTTCGAACCGCGAGCGCTGCGGCTGCTGCCCACCGCCTCGTCCGTCCGCGACCCGCCTCGCCCCGGCCCCGGCCCGGACCGTTGAGGCGGCGCGGTGCACCGGAGCTAGAGGACTCCAACTCAAGACTCCAATCCGGTTCCAGCCAGCTCTAGTCTCTCTCGCTCTCGTCTCTCTCTCTCTCTCTCTCTCTCTCTCTCTCTCTCTCTCTCTCTCTCTCTCTCTCTCTCTCTCTCTCTCTCTCTCTTTCTCCTTTCTCTCTCTTTCTAGTCACGTGACAACAAACTCCGGCACTACCCGCGGGCAGGCGCGGATCCAGGGGCGGCTCACAGGGGGGGGGGGATAGCTTTCTGCCTACTTTCAGGCGCATTGTTACGCGAATTGCCTACCTTTCGCCCCCCCCCCCCCCCCTGGATCCGCGCCTGCCCGCGGGGCTATGGGTCCCCGCGTCCGCACACCGCAGCCTGCTATTACTTTCAAACAGAGAACAGGCGTCCGCTGCGTTCTGCTGCACTCATTGACTCGTGCGTGTGTGCCACTCCACGCCGCGCCCCGCGCCGCACCCTGCATTGGCTCGACTCCAAGCGTGGCAGTAGTGGCGGCAGCGGCGGCGGCACGGCGTCAAGCGCACCTAACACCGGTGCGAGTCGATCGTCGAACATGCGCAGTCAGCCCAGCCCAGCCCGTCTCTGCACAGACAGGCTGGGCTAGGCTCAGACCCATAGCAGTGTCAGTCCGAGGCCGGAAGAGCCTCCCCGGCCCGACCGATATCAGCAGGCAGTGCAGAGTACAACCAGTTTCCCTGCCGAGGCCTCTGCCGTTCTCACGCTAGAGCTAGGATAATGGATAGAAAATTGCAAGTGGCGAGGGAAGCTTCGAGAATGAAAGACGAGACTGGAAAACGATTTTTTTTTCGTGGGTGTTTTGGGGGGGACGCTGCCGCAGCGCCTGTCAAAGACTGTCACTGTCTCGCACTGCCTAGTGCCTAAGCTGTCGGCTGTCCGTCTTGAAGATCCCTGCCCGGGTTCTCTATCTGCTCCGCCCGCTCCGCCCGCTCCGCCCTTGATCGGGCACGGCATGTGTTGTGTACTGTACTGTACGGAGGGGCGTCGTCACGCCTGTTCCGGTCGGGCTGCGGCACAGGAAAGGGAGGAGCACCGAAGGGAGGCGTCAACCAGACACCTCGCCGACGACACGTATGTTGGTGTGCCACGACAGTGTGGCGCAGTGTTACATCCACCCTTCGAGGTGCGGGCTGCGGAGCGGGGCGGGGCGGGGCGGGGAGCCTTGTGTAAAGCAGAGCAGTAGTTCAAGGGCGGGGGTGGGGGTGCGGGTGCGGGCGATGCTCCTGCCGGGTCCTGCAGACCGCGCTAGCCGCAGCCTCTGCTCTGGGCGCCAAACCCACCTCGCTATATTTAACGACGGCCCGCCTAGATTGGGTTCACGGCAGCAGCTGCTGCTCGCCGCTGCGCTAGGCCCCCCTACCCCCGCCCGCCACGGCACTTTGCCCTATTTTCGGCATCATGCTGTCATGTCACCGGCCCGATATGCCCAGCTGGGAATAGGGTACCCCGCCGGAGGCCAGCAGCGGCCAGCAGCGGCCAGCAGCGGCCAGCAGCGGCCAGCAGCGGCCAGCAGCGGCCAGCAGCGGCCAGCAGCGGCCAGCAGCGGCCAGCAGCGGCCAGCAGCGGCCAAATGGCATGTACTGGCCCTGGCTGCCCTGGGCGACCGGAGGGTTGTTCAGGAAGAGCCGCGACTCTGAGACAAGTCCGCCGCACTCTTTCCGTACAGTCATTTTTCGCCGTCGCGTTGGCAACGCCGAGAAAAGGGGGAGAGGTAAAAAGCGGCAAGAAGTGTCGGTGTTCTGCTGGGAGCCCGGGCTGGCAGTTGCGTGGCTTTCGGGCGCTCGTGGGTGCGCTGTGATGCATGAGGTCCTGTCAATGTCGGCAACACCGCGGAGCGCCAACCAAACAACGACAACATCGCAGGTAGAACAGATTGCGGGGGCACGTAGCAGGCGTAGCAGGCGGAGCTGTGCGACTGCTGCGACCATCCGGGTTCGTTTTGCGACCGAGGATATGGTATGGGCGGGTCTTGGCTGAGATTTGGACGAGCGAACCGGTCAGACTGTGGGCGCGGCGTGTGCGGCGTGGTCGACTGTGGGAGCTGTCACCGATCCACCAACTTATTCGAGAATCTCCAAGGCTGGGGTTAGTTTTTTAAAATCGAAACTTGACTTGATCGAATAAAACTTTTTTCGTTTTCTGGATGGAAAGAGACACTCAGAACCGGAAACAAAGTCCACACCGTGACCGTCGGTCGGCCACCCGGTCAGGGACAGCCCGCGTGTGCCGCGCGGGCTCTGGGCTCGTCACTTGGGGAGAAACAAGGGGAGAGAGAGAGAGAGAGAGAGAGAGAGAGAGAGAGAGAGAGAGAGAGAGAGAGAGAGAGAGAGAGACAGACAGACAGACAGACAGACAGACAGACAGATAGAGAGACAGAGAGACAGAGAGAGACAGACAGAGAGAGAGACAGAGAGACAGAGAGAGACAGAGAGAGACAGAGAGACAGAGAGACAGAGAGAGAGACAGAGACAGACAGAGAGAGAGAGAGAGAGAGAGAATCCTATGGTGGCAGCAACAACAAGCAGCAGCGCGCCCCACTGGCTCCAGTCCGCTGCCGGTTGCGTTGGCTGCGCTGCTGCAGTGTATCGACAACCCTGCCGCTACCGCTACCGCTGACCCGCACCCAGCCAATGCAGTGCCGAGGGAGGAGGGCGGATAAGATGCAGAAGGGGTGGGCAGCGCGGCGGGCCGGAGGGGCCGGAGGGGCCGGAGGGGCCGGAGGCCGGAGGTCAAGGCTGGAGCGCGCCGCCACACCCCAGCCCAAGCAGCGCCAGCGCATGTAATGCCGGTAATGTCGGATCGGGTCACGCAGCGCTCGCGTGAGGAGCGCCGCGGCTAAAAGCGTTCACCAAACTTTTTAGTTCGCATTTTCATTTCTTTTCCCTGCGGCGACGACAGCGCCCCGACCCGAAGACGGCGGACTTGAGGTTCCACCGCATGAGACCGGCACTAGTAGCCTAGGCTATGCCAGAGAGCCTATACCAGAGGCGATGCCAGAGGCACAAAAGGCAGAGGCACGGCGCCGACGCGAGAAGGCGTCCTTTTGGTCCTTGAAAGGACGCCGCGCGACGTCGGACGTGAGAGGACTACGAAAAAAAAAACGTACAATAGAAAAAGTGCAAAATAATAACCACGTTCTGAACCACCGGAAATAATACACTGGCCGGGAGCGGGCGACGACGTGGACACGAAACGGCGGCCGACCGCACCCGCTGCCGCCGTCATCATATGACGAATCGGCTGCGTCCGGAAGTAGCCTCGACTTTCCGCGGCAGTGCGTGTTGGCCCCACTAAATGTGCCCTGCCCCGAACGCAGCCAAAGTACACACACGACGCGCCATTCCCCGGGGGGCGCTCCTTAGGTGTAATGAGCACATACAGTGCGTGCGTGTGACACACACACACACTCACACACTCACACACACACACGTTACGGAACACGAAAATATAATTATTTTCCACTTGCACGTTCATACGGGCATGATCCCTGGAGCCCCAATACAGTCGTGTTCGGCAGGGCTGCCTAGTCTCTTGATCGCAGGGGCCAGAAAACAACATTATTTTGTTTCTCTCTCCTTTGCCCCGCTGGGGTTTGCACTTTCACTTTATTGGTGGACGCTCGTGTGGACCCTCGCCATCAGTAACCGATACTTCCTCCCCTCCCCTCCCCCACCTCAGGACTCACGTTTCTCCCCCCGGGAGGGCGCCATGGAGGGCGCGCACTGCTGTGCCACCACAAAGTTCTTCTGTCCTCCGTGTGTGCATCATGCCGTGCACTGCGGGTACTTTAACGGCACGCCGGGTTATGAAGATCCCCTTTCGTGACCGTGGCGATATAGTTTGCACGTCGTTTGGTACCAGGTCAGGCAGTACCCCCCACCCCCGCCCCCTACCTTGCTACCTAGGCTCAGGTGTGTTCGGCTTGCCGCTGGGCTTCAGGCCGCTTCAGGCAGTACCCCCCACCCCCGCCCCCTACCTTGCTACCTAGGCTCAGGTGTGTTCGGCTTGCCGCTGGGCTTCAGGCAGTACCCCCCACCCCCGCCCCCTACCTTGCTACCTAGGCTCAGGTGTGTTCGGCTTGCCGCTGGGCTTCAGGCAGTACCCCCCACCCCGCCCCCTACCTTGCTACCTAGGCTCAGGTGTGTTCGGCTTGCCGCTGGGCTTCAGGCCGCTTCAGGCAGTACCCCCCGGCCCCCGCCTGGGCGACTCCCCGAGCCGTGACGGCGACGGCCACGGCCACCTGGAGGACCAAATCCGTCCGCGGCACCCGAGGCTCTGGGTACCGCCAGTACCGCGGACACTCTGAGGTACCCTGAGGCTGAGGTACTGGCGGCGGCCGCCACAAGGTTACTGGGCGCCGCCCCCGCCTGCCCCCGCCTGCCCCCGCCTGCCCCCGCCTGCCCCCGCCCACACGGTCCCGCCGGGCCGTGTACCAAAACCACGCGAGTCACGTAGATGCGCACTGCCATTTGGCGGCGCATGAATGAGTGGTGCCCGAGCAGGAAGCAGCTGCGGCTGCTCTGGCTGCGGTGCGACGTGCGTGCAGCGGCCAGCGTCTCTGCTGCAACGGCTTCCTTCTCTCATCCGCTGATTTCGCCGACAAGCGCAGTCGGCAACCGGACAAACGGCGCGGGTAGTGTTTGACAAAGAGTAGTGTTTGAGAACCAATAGAGTGTTTGACGGGTGGGGTTGCTGCAGCCTGTCGGTCCCTTCTGCAGGCAGGCACTGCAGGCACTGCAGGCACTGCAGGCACTGCGGCATCAAGGTCCTGGCCTGGGCTGCGTGTGGACGCCAAAAGCATCACGCTCAGCGCGGCCAGTCGGAACCGGAGGGGGGAAGGGAGGGGGGAAGGGAGGGGGTATGGGAGGGGGGGGCGGAAGCGAGCGGCAGGCAGTGCAGTGTCAGTCTACGGACGCAGGTGACTAACAACCAAACCAACTGTTGCGAAACGAGCCCCACAACAGACCAGAGGCGACAGGAGCAGGAGGCCCAGCGAGGCTCTGCCGGAGGCCTGCGCCTGCATCGCCTGGGGGCCTGGCCTGGGGGCCGCGCCGCGCGCCGAAACGCAAACAGCACAACAACCAGCTCACGGGAAAACTTTCGGGGCTTCACGACTCCCTTCTATTCACTTCCTTTCCCGAACCGGGGGGCGCAGACTATCGTAACCTTGGCAGGGACAGACAGACGGAACAGGTGCGGCGCAACACTCTCAAAAATGAATGCACGATTTAAGCATAAAATGCTTTAAGTCAAGCATATTTCATGCTTGAAACGCTAATAATCCCACACGCATATTATGCTTGATTGACGCATATTATGCTTGATTGAGGGATACTTTATGCTTGTCCCAAGAATACAATGCGTGCCTCAAGCATCATATGCTAGTGCCAAGCATACAGACGGTTGATGAACGCAGATGATTCTTAAATCAACAAAATCCCACAAGAATACAAGATTCGCATCAAAATCGCTTTGAATCAAGCATTCATTTTTGAGAGTGAATCCGACACGAGGGCCGTGCCGAAGAGTGGGCATGCCGGGGTAGGTATGTGGATAGCGTGTCCCGTGTGCCGTGAGTGCGCCACCGCCGCCACCGCCGCCACCGCCGCCACCGCCGCCACCGCCGCCACCGCCGCATCTCAGAACGAAACCCGTTTGCGTCCCGCCCTTGCGAGTCGGTGTCGCTGCGGCTGCAGATCTGCCCTCCTCCTCCACCTCCGTTGCATGTTTGTTGTTCGGAGCCTCGCCACGCGAAGCCGCGCTACTGTGCGGATGGAAATAGTCCCAGCACTCAGCTTATGTAAGACCGAACGCACGGCACGGCTAGAGACCCTCAAGGAGGGTCCGAACTCTATCGTCACGGTCACGAAAGGGCATCTTCATAACCCGCTCCCTGTGGTCAAAAGGTACGGCGGCGAGGGACACCGTGCACCGGGCCAGAGGGTATCACCATTCGCTGATCATCGTGCTCTGCAGACCCCCGACTGACTCCTCGGCCCCAAGGGCACACGGCTACACGGGCCCCCGGCGCTTCTCTGCCCGGCCAACACCGACATCCCCCCCCCCCCTCTCTAACAACTATACCAACCGAAACAAACGCAAAACGAAAACAACCGCATCAGCCTTCCAAAGCGAAGATGATGCCGCCGATGGTGACTCAACTCTCGGCCAACGAGGCTCCACGGCTCCAGCCAATGGCGAAGCGCGGCCGAACATGGAGCCGTACGCCCCCCGCGGAAGAGCAAATATACCAGGTGTCCCATTGGCCCCGTGACAAGAATATTGTAGGCAAGCCCGCTTCGCACTAGCTCCGTCTCTTTCTCTCTCGGCCGGAGGCGTGAGAGATTAAGAGACGGAGATAGTGCGTCGCGGGATTGCCTACCTTTTCCTTGTCACTTTTCATTTGCAGTACGGAAGAGTGATTTTCAAACCATGTAATTTTTAAACTTTTCAATAATTTTATCGTTGATACTGTCAAAAATTTGTAGATTTAACAACAGATGTTTTTATTTTTTTACTAACAAGCTAACCTGACGATTGTCAAAAACTATTTTTTTTTAAATCGCGCGTACCGGTCGCACGTACTTCTGCGGCGTGGCTTGGCAACGCCCCGTACGATGATTCGCCGTGCTGTGCCTGCAAAACAGGCCTGGCCGGGCCGCAATCAAGTCGGCTGGAGAAGCCGGTTGTACAATCTACCCCCACCACTGCCACTCCAAACAACAACACGCTGCCTTTCTCCCCGACGCCACTCGGTTTATTTTGGTTCCCCGGACGTGGTCAAACGGCAGCCCGAGTATCCCGACCCCCAAACGAGAAAAGAGCTCCCTTATGCAGAGAATCAAAGCGTTTTTCGCAACTTATCTTATTCCGGCCTCGGCCACCTTCAGAGCTCATTCTGCGATTATTTTGGGGGCATCGCCGTTTGTTTGTGTGCCTCTGAAGAGAACCATCGTTAAGTCCCAAATTCCTCCGGGCCGGACAGCGCTCCGGAGGACAGCCCCCCCCCCCCCCCCCATCGGCCAGCCTCCTGGGTAGGGCAGTCGTGCACTGAACCGCAGCAACCGAGCCGGCGTGGCGAGACCGAAACATGGTCAAGGCTTTCAAGGACGGACTACACAATCTGGCAACAGCGTCATTTGGAACAAACGTGGATTTGGCGCGTGAGTGTCTGGTGTGCCGAGACAGTACCCACTCGCAGTGGTGGGGGAAAGGGTTTCTGGAGCCGCTGCTCCTGGAGCGAAGGTGGAAATCGATCAATTTCGGGAACACGATGCAACGCACCGTTTGGGTACACGGCTGTAGTTCCGGCACTGCGGGCGGTCTAGCGACGCACTGTTGCTTTCAGCGTGAGCCTGAACACCTGCTATTAACGGGCTCAGAACAAACGGCTGCCCTTGTTAGGCGTGGAGGCACGTGAGAGAGCCCTACTGCGTATCTCCGTGCGGACAGTGACACGATGGTCAAAGTGGCGCAAGTGCACTGACCTGCCTCCATATCATTTGTGTAAACGGTCCGTTCGCTATCTGAGACGTAAGTGAAGCTACGACAGCTGGGGGCGCTTTCATTAGTTTCTAAGCCTTGGACTGGTTAGGTGGGGCTGTCGCATGTGCCGTGCGCACGGCGAGGCACGAGTCTTGATTGGTAATGGACTCATCCAAGTGCAAGGCGACTCGCGCTGCACCGAGATGCCCAGCATATCAAGTGGAGCCGCTGTCACACAGAATCATCACATAGCCGAAGGACACAAGATGAGGGAGAGAGAGAGCAAAAATAAAAAATTCTTGGCCTGGGAAGCTTAGTCTTCTAGTCCGCCGCTGGCAGAGCAACGAGGAGTGAGTTGTCTCTGCGACAGGACGACGAGGAGAAAGAGAGACAGGTTCACACGACAGCGGCACTTTCTCCTGCCGCCATAGTGCGAGGAGCGTTCCTGGAGGGACGCTGGCCTGGACGTGGCGTGGCGTTGGGCCAGCGCAGTCAGAGCGACACTTTAGTTGCATTTCTAGCCGTGTTAACCCGCGCTGGACTGAGCAGGCTCTCCGTCAGTACGTTGACAACGCCGCCCACGCCAGAACCAACGCCACTATGAAAAATTCTTCTACAGGCGGGCGGTGGTTGGGGATGGGGGGGGGGGGGTGCCTCTGAAGCTAGGCGTGTAATTGTGGGAGCCATGGAGGGTCAGTGTGAAGGGGTGACGCAAGCGGGCTCGGCTCATTTGGGACGGCACCGGCGTGGGCAGCCTCAGGCAGCCACGGGCAGCGAGTGCATGTGGCCTGCCTGCTGCCTGCCCTGTCCGACACGGAGACCCCCAAGCGGAACCTTGGCTACTTCGAAAGAAAGACGAAACAAGAATATTGCTATTCCCGTTCCCGAGACTGTGCTCCGCATTTGGTTTTGTCTTTCCTCTGGCGTCCGGTCTACCGGGGGCTGCCGGGCTCTCGTCTGCCGTTACCGCTGTTGTGTCACGGAGTCGTTCACCCCGCCTCAACAACAACTCGCCTCTCACGAAAGTGAAATGCGCAAGCTGCCATCGCTGCTCAAGTTCAAGGCGTCCCCCCTGGTCCCCCCTGGTGCCCCCCTGGTGCCCCCCCCCTCCCCCCGGCCCCGCTCGCTTTCTGCTTCCTTCCCGCCCCGCCGCCGCACAGTGAAGCGATGGTCATTACGCCGCGCGTTGTTGCGCGGCTGGAATCCCGGAGCGAGAAAGAAAACGAAACAAAATGTCGGTCATGATTTGCGCCGCCCGGAGACGGCCCGTGACGGACGCACTGCGGCGCACTGCTGTTGGAGCGGGCCGGGGAGCGATATGCAGATGTGCCCCTTGTATGCGGTGTCAGACAGGTGTATCGAGCCGCGTACACCCCGCAGCCTGCCGAAGCAGCCGCCATCAAAGGGCGGGGCGACGTGAATACAATTTTACCGCCATTCAGACTGAATAAGAAAAAACGAATAGGTGTGAAACTGGGCGCCGGGTCATAGGCGCACGGCTCTCTCCGGAAGATGCGTGGGTCATGCCGTGTCCCCGTTTTGACGCGGCGCGTTGGAAATAGATTGCCGCCTTGTGTCCTTCCCCCTTGCGGCCGCCCTCCGGTCGCCCTCCGGCCGCCCCCCGCTCCGCCGCCCCCCGCCCCGCCCCGCCCCGGTCTGTGTGGGCTTTGCCCCCAACGCTCTAACAACCCCTCTAGTACGAGAGCGGATCGGCCCGGAGCGGCAGGGCCGACCGGGAGGCGCCACGCCGCGCGACAGGAAAATATCACGAGGGATATGGGACGGGCTGGGGCGGCCGGGGGCGGCCGGGGGCGGCCGGGGGCGGCCGGGGGCGGCCGGGGGCGACCGGGGGCAGCGAGTGGAGTGGCAAGAGGCCAGCGCGGCCAAGCCGCCGCCAAGGCCGGGCACGGCCGCTTCCGCCAAATGTCACAGAAACGCTACCGCGCCGCCCCCTGCAGAGGATCTGACGAGGCGACACGACCGTCACCGCCGAGGTACTCCACGCAGACAGCGAAACCAAGGCACCACGTGCTGCCAAACTCGCGCCACAGACAAGGGGGGGGGGGGAAGAATATTCACGCATTGGGGCGATACTCCTTTTGTTTTCATAACATATACCCAGACAGTAAGGGTGCGGCCGTGGCGGTGCGCGGCGCTGAGCACGGCCAGGCGGGAACAAAGGCAAAGGCCGCGGCGGCCGCCGATGTAGGTCAGCCGGAGTGGGCACGGGGGCCCCTGCCTCTGGGGCTGTGGGGCTGTGGGGCATGGGGCCTGCTCCGAAGGGCTGCGCAGATTAGGGGGGGGGGGCACGTCCGGTGCGTGAGGCTTATGCGTGCGGCGCCACGTAGCGCCGGGTAGCTCGGCCGCCCGGTGCGCCGGCAGACAGGTGTGTCCGAGTGGTCCCCCGGCTCCTTCACTCGTGATGCAAGCGTACCATGATTTCAAAAGCAGGTCTTTTCCCCTGATTATTTATCTGATTTTTCTCCTCTTATTTTCAAAGTTTGCTGGAATTCTCCGACTGGTTATCCTGATTTTTTTTTTGTCGGAGTTTTATCTTTTTAGGGTATGTATACATCGATTTTTTGTTGAGTGAGGGGCCCCTTGGGTGGGTCATAGCCCGCGGGGGTTGAGACGTAGCATTGTACCTATAATGGCCCGCCCGCCCCGCCTCGCCGGCAACAGGATGGACGTAGCAACTCCATTTCGTTACACTCTTCAGTGTTCTGAATTATTGTTCCCACCTTTAAACCGCGAACGGCGACAACGCTGAACGATTAACTGTTTACTTGAATGCAAAACTTCAAAACTTACCACCGAAACTCTCTCCCCTATCCTCACGGATCCAAGCCCGAGCTCACGCTAGCCTGTGTGACCGGCGCTGCTATATGCACGCTAAGCTCTGTGTACTATGCTCTGCAGTTGCACGATTAGTCGCGGGCGCATCCTGCTGGCTTAACGCTGCCCATGGCACGCTAAGCCGCGGAATCGTATTTTGACAAACTGTCGTTAAGCCCCACACGGCCCCCGGGCCCCCGCGGCCCCCGCGGCCCCCGCGTCCCCCGCGTCCCCCGCGGCCCCCGCGGCCCCCGCGGCCCCCGCGGCCCCCGCGGCCCCCGCGTCCCCCGCGGCCCCCGCGGCCCCCGCGGCCCCCGCGGCCCCCGCGGCCCCCGCGGCCCCCGCGGCCCCCGCGGCCCCCGCGGCACCCGCGGCACCCGCGGCCCCCGCGGCCCCCGCGGCCCCCGCGGCCCCCGCGCCCAGGGTGTGACCGGACCACTCTCGCAGGCCGCGGGAGGCGTGCCAATTAACCCGCATAGAGTTGACGACGGGGAAGTGGGAGAGAAGTTTAGTATCGCACCGGTCAGAGAAGCGAGTGGTGGTGGAGGGGGGGAAGGGGGGCATGGCGAAGACGCTCCTCTTCGCCTGCTCTGCCCACGCCAATTCACCGCGCGCGTGCGGGGGCGGCGCTCGGCGGCACCCGGCGGCGCCAACCGGGCAGAACTAGACTGGGATCGCGGTGGGGGTCGAGGGGTCCCGTGGCGCACGGAGCCGGGGGCCGGGGGCTCGGGCCTCATCAGCATTCAGCCTCACGCCGGGGCAGTTTAGGGACGCCGCCGCCCGCCGATTTGTCAGGACAGGAGTCTGGACCAGACCGGGGGTGTCACGGGGGAGGGGAGCCCCTGGCAGGTAGGCCACGCGCACACAGACGTGTCGTGCAGGGCTGCCTATCGCCCCGACCGCAGGCGTCGAGGCGACGGTCGACGCCGAGCGGAGGAGATGTCGAGGAGGCGTTAATCACGACGCGGACCTCCGCGGATCGGCCGGGGGACGGGGAGGACGCTCGCGTCGTCGCCAAGGACGGCGCCGACGGTGGCGGTTCGGTCACCCCGTGCCGAGCCCCGTCGCGGCCCCTCCCTGTGGCGCCTGGCGCCTGGCGCCACACAGGATGCGTGTCATTCTCATGGCACCCAGCCTCAGGCCCAGCGCCCTGGCCAAACCGTCAGCCGGAGCGGAGCCGGGGTCGCCTGGAGCGGCAGCTTCGATCGGGCTCCGCCGCCAGCCGACGCACCACAAGAGATTATTCGCGCCAGACTGGCGCCGGCGCCCGCCAGCCGCGCGCCAGCCGCCAGCGTCCTCCAGCCCGGCCCGGCGCCAGCGTTTGGTGGCGCGACGCGGCCGTGCTGACCTCCATAGCCACCCCCAGCGACCCCGTCCCGTCCGCGCATCGCCATACACAACGCGATCCAGTACCATGGAGAGGGTGCGAGGCGGGCACTGCGGATGCGAGGGGGGCCACTGCGGAGCGGAGCGGACCTCTGTGGGGTCGTGAACCGAGAGCAGTCAGGGTACGCGGTACCAGGCAGGGCGCAGGGCTGCGCAGGGAACTTCACCGCCATCCCATCCCCTCCCCTCCGGTCGTTCCGCGGGTGAAGAATGTAATGGAGCGCTCCCTAAAGGCGGTGACGGCAGTTGGGAATGAAATCACTCTGGACAGCCCCGCACCACTCGCAAATATTTCAACGTGTGCGGAATAAAGCACTGAATTGTTTCAAGAAATACGAAAATAGAGCGCCAAAAAACGTTCTCATATTTTTTAAGTAGGGAGAATGGGAAAATAGCGGTTATCATAGGACCATACTTGACTACGCAGTGTGGCGGGACGAACTACTACGGCAGATTCCATCAAACACTTTACTGCGACGCGATCAATCTAGCCAACAAAGCCTGACGATCTAGAGCGGTCAAATGAATCGCAGCAGAGAGGTCACTGGCGACCCAAATAGACAATAATTGCGCCAGTGCCGTCTGCAATGTCGACTGCCAAAAATGGAACGCGATTTTCCGTTTTTTCCCGTCTTTTTTCCCTTCCTCTCTTCTCGGAAACAAAGCAATTTCAAAACGAAATCGGGAGGACCGCGCGGGTAGAGTGGGAGGAAGATGGAGACAATGGCGCCGCGTCGCCAAATTGTCTGTCCGCGTGTCTTTATGGCGGCAGAGGCCACGACACGACACGACACGACACGCGTGCGCGCAGCGGTGGAGCGTGCCGCGTGGCCGTGTGGCGTGTTGCAGACCGCCCCGCCCCGCCCCGCCGTGCCCACGGTGCTCGCGGGGCTCTGAGGGCTCTCTCTCGGCGACGCCGTTCAAGTTCGCGAGGCATCAGGTTCGTGGCCGGAGGCCGGAGGCTAGACGAGGTTTTGAGTGTCACTCGCCGTGACATTGGCTGGCTGCTGCCTGGGTAGCCGCGTGGCGCGGCGTGGCGCGGCGTGGCGCGGCGTGGCGTGTGGCGCTGTCGGGGAACAAAACAGCAGCAGGCCGGGCCTATTACCGCACCGCATCCGCAGCTACCGCTGCTACCGCTGCTACCGCAGGCGGCGGCACTCCCCCGCGAGCTTCGAGTGTGACATGACGTCAGACGTACGCAGACACCCATCTGTTAGCGCACGGCTGCGTACGGCGGTCAGTGCGGCACGTACCAACATAACAACTTGTCTGCCCACGGCTGACATGTGCGCTGTTAAGGTGGCAGCGCCCGGCAGCGCACATCACTTCCTCAATCAGTTCGTCGATGCCGAAAGCTCAACCCCCGTTTGCTTCTGGAGATAATAACACACTGCCGCGGCTACTGTGGTGCTGTAGGCTGTATGAGCTAGTGGTCGTTGTCACAGCAGCGAAACCTAACGAAGTATGAGGAGGAGGGGGGGGGGGAGGGGGGGCGTGATGACCGCCTTGCCCGAGACCTATTTGTGTTCCTCTTCTTCGTAAACAACGCAGGGCATAACCACGGCGGGACGGCGGCACCACCGATCAGCCCGCGAAGGAAGTCCTGGAGGTCCTGGAGGTCCAGGAGGCCATAGAGGCCCTGGAGGTCCTGGAGGTCCAGGAGGCCATAGAGGTCCTGGAGGTCCTGGAGTACCCGAGGAGCCCGACGGGTTCTCTGCATAACAGTACATGGCAGCATGGTGGTGCACCTCCACGTGCCGAGGAGCATTGACCTCCCCCCCCCCTTCCCCTCCTCCGGCACTTCGGACTGCAGCATCTCGCCGTCGCATTGCAGCCTGCATGCTGCTGCAGCCGCTGCTGCTGTGGCTGCGGCGGCGGGGGAACCAGGGGAACGGGTTCGAATCAAATAGGATGACGGCGGACGGTGGTTCGGTTCGGCGTTCGCAGCCATCACCGCCGCGGTCGCATTATTTCCAGAAGGATAGCAGCAATAACGCTTTGCATTCTTGAACCGGTCAATGGGTACGCAGCAGACATCATCATCTTGCTGGCACTTGTGTTTCTCATACCCCCCCCCCCCCCCGCACCCGCATTCTAAATCTGTCTGAATTTCTCCTACTGCGTCCATTCGCCGTAGGCGCCCTTGAGATACTCCGCCCACGCGTACAACACTCGCCCTGCTCTGCTCTGCTCTGCTCTCTCTCTCTCTCTCTCTCTCTCTCTCTCTCTCTCTCTCTCTCTCTCTCTCTCTCTCTCTCTCTCTCGTCCACTCTCTCTCTCTCTCTCTCTCTCTCGTCCACGAAGCGGAGCTTTCATTCATTAAATTAGCCATCCTATCCGGGCGGGCCCGGCCGGCACACTCGGCGAGCCGCTCCCCCGGCTTCGTCTCGTTTTTCTGGGCCGTCGCTCATCTACAACGACATGGCAGAGCGGACCCGGGCGCCGGGGGCACCGCGCCCCCGCCGGGGGTTATCACAGGTTCTCAACCGCGGCTCGACACCGTGAAAATCAGACGACCTTCATTATCGGCCCGAGTGCCGAGCGTACTGTCTGTCCCGTCCGAAGAGAAATTATCACTGCGGAGGAAATGAGGCAATGAGCCCATCGCGCACGGAGAGTATATGTCGACGCCGGGGAGCCTAGCCTAGACTCGTACGTGCGCGCGGCGCCTAGGCAGCCTAGACAAGCTCGGGCCGCTCCTAGGCGCGGCGGGGCGCGCGTCCTTGCGGCTGTCGGAGGATGTGCTGTGCGCGGAGGCCTTGGGGCGGCGGGGCGGGGAGCTGTGCGGACGCCGGGCCGGGCGACACAGCGGCGCGCCCTGCCTAGCCCTGCCGTGCCGCCCCACCCACGGCGCCTGATGGGTAGGCACCACTGACCTCTGCGCGCACGCGTGTCTTGCGGGCTGGCCTACCCGAGCCCTCGCAGGCGCTCGGCGTCATACCCAACAAGGACGCAGATCGCACGTTTTGAACTAGGATAAGAAATTCGGACGAATGCTGTGTGTGTCTGTGACGCCTTGTGTCAGCACCGCCGCCAGGCGCCTCGGTAGGGTCGTACTCAGCATGGCCCGGTGCGCCGTCGATTCTACACAGCAAAAAACGCGTCGTGCGAATTCAGCGGAAACGCGGGCATTGGTCTTCCCTCCGCTCCCCACTGAGCCCGCGCCGCCGCCGCTGCTGCTACTGCTGCTGCTGCTGCTACCTGCTTCTGCTGCCGCTTCTGCTGCCGCCGCCGCTGCTGCTGCTGTGCACGACGGGTAGCCGCGCCCGCCTGGCCCCCCGCCGAGAGATCTCCGCGGGGAGAGCTGAACGCTCGAGGACGGCCCCCGAGCGGGCTGCAGGCCGTGGCCGCGGACTAGCCCGATAGCACACCACCGCCGGCACCGCCACGTAGACCCCCCCCCCCCTCACGGGCCGGAAATATACGAGGTGCACTCCGGCCGCTGCTGGCCGCTGGCCGCTACGCACAGCAGCGATGATGGCGAGCCCTGGCCCTGGCTGCAAGCGGCAACCACAGCGGCAGCCTCCCCACCTGGCCAACCTGGCCGAGCCGCGCTCCGCTCCGCGCTGCGTTTGGAAACCTGCCCCCCTCCTCCCCCCGCCCCCCTCCCCCCACCCCTCCCCCCAATCCCTGCCCCGCCCCGCGTATCGTTCGGCGGTGGCCCAGCCCCAGCGACGCGCCCAACCTGCTGGGCCAACTTGGTCAAGCGCACGCGGCAGGGGAAAAAACACGCCGTAGGGTATACCGATATACAGCGAGAGGCCGTGACACCTGCGGGCACTGCTGACCTCCCTCCCAGATACAAGCGTAACTATTTCACAGCCAAAAACAAGTGCACGCGTGTGGTTTACGTGTTGTGAAACCGAGCGGCGTCTCTGTAGGTGCGGGTTCACAAGGCGAAGGTGCGCCGTGTGTTTTCACGATCTGGGCGTGGCGTGACGGCGCTGAGGGGGAGCGGGGAGGGGGGCGAAGAGGGGGGGGCGCAGAGCGATTGCGCGTGAGGCGCCTGGGCGTCCTCCAGCAGTCGCGGGCGGCCTGCTGGCCCATGGCTGGCCCATGGCTGGCCACCGCGGCCGCCGCGCGAGAAAGCGTCGCCACCGCGGTGGCGTCACTGGGGCTGGAGACCTGACGCCGTCGTGCCGTCGGAGCGGCGTCATCGGCGGCCCTACACCCTGGCCGTCGGCTGCTGTGCACGGCTGTGCCCCTGCAAGTCGAGAACCCCCGCCGGGCAGCTGCGTCTCGCGGCACGCGCTGTCCATACGGGACGTCATCGGGGGGCCCACCCTGGCCGCCGTCGTCCACCGGAGGCTTTCGAAGACGCGTCAGCGCTCATAATGTTTGGCAGCTGGTTCCGCGAGTTGGTTTGAATTGTAACGGCGTCGCGGGCCGTGGGCGGTGGGCACTCCTTCTACTCCACACGTAGGCCGCAGGGCCGCCGCCAGTTGTTCAGGCGCACGGACGGCGACTCACACTTGTTGCACTTTTCGGGCCCCTGGTGGTCCTCTGGAGGTCCCTTGTCACTCACCGGGCTGCAGCGCCACAAGGGCCACCAAGCAGACAGCGAAGACGCCGAGGGGAGACATGTTGGTTGGAGGTGGGCGGCGGCACACAAACAACAACACTGCACTGGCTGACACACTGGGTCCACTGGGTCCACTGGGTCCTGTTAGGTCCTGCCGGGTCGGGGCGCGCACTGCTACTAGCGACGCGAGCCTCTCTCAAACACGCGCCAACGAGAGCCGAGCCCGCGCCGCGCTAGCCTCGCGCCGCCCCCTCTCTCTCGGTCCCTCTCTCTCAGTCCCTCTCTCTCCGGGCACGGGGAACGGTGTTGGCCTCTCACTCGCTCCCCGTGCCGTGCCCCCACCCCCGGCCCCGGGCCTGGGAGCCGCTGGGAGCGCGGTGGTGGTGGAGGAGACAGCAGCGGCGTGCCCAAAGCCCAGGGCCCTACGTGGGCCACAGACCCTTCCCTTCCCCACCCGTACCACCCCCTCACGACCCGTGGGCCCGCGGGCCGCAGTGCAGGCCGCGTAGCGTAGCGTAGTTGGTGGCGCTTTAGTCCATTGTGACGGGTGAGGTGCCCCCCCCCTCCTCTTTCCAACCCCCCCCCCCTCCCCCGTTTCCCTTCTCACGCCTTTTATTTTGCTTTCGGTTGCAGCCCGAATAAAAACGCAGATGGTCGCCGAGCGAGAGCCTCCCGGCCGCTTTCGGGTACCCTCGGGTCCTTCGGGTCCTCCGGGTGCCTTCGGGAGCCTTCGGGTTCGGGCGCAGGCGAGTCGTCCGTGGCCACGGAGAGGTGCCCAGGTGCCCCTCCTCCAGCTCCAGCTAGCTCCAGCTCCAGGTCAAGGCCGTGGGCAGAGAGGGTTCCCTGTGCGCCATACCGCGCAAGCGCATCAAGCGAGAATCTTGTCCTCGGAAATCTTGGCAAAGGGAAGTCTTTTATAGGTATAGCGTCCTTTTATGGTTGTTATTGTGAGACATGACTACTTCGTCCGCCCGCCCGTGCACAGCCATGCCCGAGTCCCCCCGCTGCGACGTGTTCCGTTCCGTTGGCGACGGCGCGCGAGTTTTTGAATTATCCGCTGCACGCGCCGAGCCGCCGAGCCCCAGCACCACACACACACACACACACACACACACACACACACGGCGCCGCCATTATTCCGAGCAGACTTCGCTTCTGAAGCTGCCATGATGCCCCGCCATGAGCGGAGCACCCGTGCGGGGCGGGAAGGCCACGGGAGGCCTTGAGCTTGAGTACGCCGTGTGAGTCAGCAGAGCCGGGCAGGCTGCAGTGCGTCTCATGTGCACACGGGAGGATGAGGAGGATGCAACAGGGCCACAGTCCGATAGCCCGACCCGACCGCAGCGCGGCAAGCGGCGGCAAGCGGGACGGGAAACAAAAGCGGACGATTACGTCGCTTTCTCGTGTCGAGCAGTCGGTCATCCCGAGGGGACAACCACTCATTAAAAATGTGTACGCAGATTTCAGGATTTCGTCGGACTACACCCCGTAGTTTTCGTTAATTTTAGAATTTTATTGATTTTCCGGCCATTTCAGCCTGTGTAGGTGCTATTTTTCGGCATGAAGTCCAAGTCCAAATTCAAATTCGCAATTTTTATCAATTTCTTTTTAAAAATTTCTAGAATTTTGTACACATGATTACGCTAGTGATTCGCCCCTCGGGTCATCCGGACCCACGATGGACAGCCGAGAAAGTCTCGAAATCGCTATGGTCTTTCGACCACTATCTACTTGCCGCAAACCATAGGCGTCTTCGCCAATCAGCGCTTCTCTGCAGGTCTACTGTGTGTCACTTCCCCCTCGTGGCCCTGCCCTCGGCCTCCGACCACCGGCTCCCGGTCCCCGGCCTCAGGGGTGCACCTGCACCCTCTGTGACCTTGGAAGGACCGAGGAAGGACGCGGCACGCAGCACGACGCTGCCCCGCATTTGTCACTGTTCGCGGGTTTCCTCCCCTCCCCCCTCACTCTGTCTTTCTCTCTCTTTCTCTCTCTCTCTCTCTCTCTCTCTCTCTCTCTCTCTCTCTCTCTCTCTCTCTCTCTCTCTCTCTCTCTCTCTCTCTCTCTCTCTCTCTCTCTCTCTCTCTCTCTCTCTCTCTCTCTCTCTCTCTCTCTCACCTCGGACATCGTTATCATCGGAACAACTACGCCACCAGCCATTCTGGTAATCCACTTACACGCCGCCACCCCTCTCGCCCTCGTGGGGTCTCCGCTCCCCTCTCTCACTTCCCAAACAGCAGCGCCCGTCGTCGGTACACACACACACAACTTCACATGATTTAAAATATTGATTGGTTCCTCCAGATCAAAAATGTTGACAATTCGGCGATGTGAATAACCCCTCGGTGCGCGCTATTGCCATTAGGTTTGGAGCCGAAAGGGCAACTCGGCAGCTCGCTAGGTTTGCACGGGACTGCCCCTGCCGCTCCCCGTCGCAGGGTTAATGGGGTAGTGGGGTTGTGCAGAGCCATGGCGGAGCCGGGCCGTGCCATTTGCTAGGCGAGGGGCGGGGCACGTCCACAAACCACGTGATGGGGTCATATTGAAATAATTTGGATTCCGATGTGAAATCCTGTCGAAGTAGTGCGTCGGGAGCTGCCTGTGATAATCGAACCCGCCAGGCCTTGGACTTCCGGCCTCCCGGCCCGGCCCGGCCCGTACCAGTGACAGTTCTGCTCCCAGCACCGCCCAGTAACTTCGGTCCGGAAGAGTCCGGGAGGTGTCCCGTGGTGTGTGCACTGTCTTCTGGAAGACCCTACAACACACAGTCAGCCCTTATCTCACCAATTCATTCTTCAGTGTTAAAATTAAGAACGTCATGCTTCGAGAGTGATTTGTCGCGGCTGCACGCGCTGCACGCTCATGCCATGTGTGTGTGTGTGTGTGTGTGTGTGTGTGCGGGGGCGGCGCGGGGGCAGGGCGGGAGGCAGGGCGTTAACAAGCCAATCCCGCGGCCGCCGCCCCTCCGAAAACCGTCGGGGGCGCGGAAGCCCCGCACCGTGTGGCGCACTGCAGAGCGCTGTGGCACGGCGCGGCGCGGCGTGTCATAAGGCGGTGGTAAGACGTATGGCACTTCATGACTAATGGCCCCCAAGGTGAAGGGGAGGGGGAGGCAGAAGCCGTTCGGAAACAGGAGCCGCATGTGTCCCTTCACCGCCCCGCCCCCGCCCCGGATAATCACGTGTGCGACAGAGACGGACGCAGACAAAGAGCCTCTTGTTTCGTCTGTGACGTCACGGACACGGCCCTCCCGGGCCCCGGACCGCGTGACCCATAGGAAGATTGAAAACGAAAATGTAGAAAATTCATCGGTGGTTCAGAAATTTTCAGAAGAAAGATTTAAAGAACAATCCAAACGCCCTTCCAAAAGGATTTTTAATATCCGAAGAATTCAGCGTTTCAACTAGGCAGGAAAAAAAAACCTGAAATTATTTCCCCTCCTCCTGGACTTGACCACGTCTTGGCAGAACGGAGAGGGAATTAGCCATATCAGATGACAGGGTCCGCCTAGCCGCACCCGCACGCCGCAGTCGCCGCGGTACCCGATTTCGACAGCCAGCTCCATCTGGCGGCCGGCGGCGGTACCCCGTCCGCTGTTGTGGGCGGGCGGGCAGACGGGCAGACAGGCGGGCGCTGTCATTATGGGCGTGGATCCGGCTGCTGCTGCTGCTGCTGCTGCTGCTGCTGCTGCTGCTGCTACTACTACTACTACTACTACTGCTGCTGGGTACCTAGAGGCGCCTGTCAGAGAGAGATGCTCCAAAGTCACGTGACAGATGACCTCGGGCAGGACGGCCGGCGGGCACGGCCGCGGGCGCAGCGTCCGGCCGCGGGCGACGCGGCGCGGTCAAGTGACTCAGCGAGCGGGAGAGACGACGGCGGTAGGTGGGAGGTGGGGGTGGCAGTGGGAGTAGGAGTGGGAGTGGGAGAGTTAGTGGGCGAGTCGGAGAGTGGGAGTGGGCGAGTGCGAGGGTGGGAGAGTAGGAGTGGGAGTTAGAGTGGGAGTGGGACTTGGAGTGGGAGTGGGAGTGGGTGTGGGAGTGGGTGTGGGAGTGGGAGTAGGGGGTGGGGGCGCAGCAGGGAGCAGGGCGGCGGCGCGACGGCAGCTCTGATACACGGCGCCAACGGCGCCTTCAACAAGTCAACCGGCTGCACAGAACAGAATTATTTACCTGCGCCGATTGCCGTGGACAGCGGTTTGAGACAGGGATGGGTTTTTCAGGGGAACTCATTCGTCATTACGGTTGCCGTTTAATTTGGACAACCGGACGCAATCGTAGCGAAGGGACACTGAACGAGGCGTCAGCGTCTCTCTCTCTCACTCACTCACTCACACACACACACACACACACACACACACACACACACACACACACACACACAATGTAGAGCATTCTCAGCGGCGACGCCCGGGCCCAAACAGCGCCAAGCCTCGCCCAATTAGAGCTGCGCGCCGTCACCGACTCCTGCCCCGCCCCGCCCCGCCCCGCCCCGCCCCGCCCCGACTCCTTCGCGTCGGAGTCGGAGTCCTGCACTGTCGCCACGTCGCACTCACGGCGAACTGCCGGGCTCGTGATTCTTGCAAAATGTTGCGCACTGTGCCTTGCTGAGCAGCACGAGGGAGTGACTAGAATGGACGCTGTGAGGAGACAGGAGAATCTGACCCCGAAAAATCTCAATTTTATTTTCCGCCAAAAGTTGGAAAATTTGGCAAGGCCTTGCCTGTTTTGTTTTTTTGCCCACAAATTTTTGTGTTACAAATATTGCTTCAAATGATATAGACTGATAGGGGAAGTCTACTAAAGATAGTTTTGTGGCAGGTGTAGTTCGGGGTGTCTGGAGTTACCTAATTATTTTTTTCGCCTGAACGACTGGACATTCGTTTGGGCCATCATGTGTGTCCACACTATCACACACCGAATGCTCATCCCCTTCCATCGACTCGTCCGCCGACACCAGTCGGTGCTGTCATCCACTAGAAAGCGTCGCGCGCTGAGCTAAAAAAATCGAAATACCCTCCCCTCCCCCCTTCTCCGTCCGAACGAGTCGTGGGAACAGGCTGGACATTCGTTTGGACCCCTGCAAGCCGAGCGTTAGGCCGGCCGCCGACGGCCGTGCGCAGCGCGTGGCCTACACTACGGCGCACCCGATGCCGCTATCCGCCTCTGTGCCCCTACTCTCTCCCATCCCCTCCCAGGTCGTGCGAAATGTCATTACTCCATGCAGGGGGCAGGAGTTCAATGACCCTTCCCCCTCCCTTCCCTCCCCCTATCGCCTCGGCCCTACCCCGGACGTTGCTGTCGCATCAGAGGGGGAGGGGGTTAGGATCTATCGCTAGGCTAGGGCGGTGGCGGTGCGCTGCACCGTGTGTGTGTGTGTGTGTGTGTGTGTGTGTGTGTGTGTGTGTGTGTGTGTGTGTGTGTGTGTCCGAGCCCACATACGGACGCCCCCCGCCCCGGCGTCGACAGACCGCGCCGTGCAATCCTTTACTGTCGCCGGGGATGTCCAGCGGCCGACGGCCACAAATGGCCCAGTTTATTTTTTAGGGTCCCCGAGTGGGAGAAATCTCCCCTTTTGACGTTGACGTGGCGGTCTCAGTGAGTCTCCGAGTCCTCGAGAGCTCGCCAACGAATTTTTGAAACAGTTATCTTTGCCCTATGTTCTGAACTTGGGCCTGCGGAGAAATATTCAACGCAAAAAAAAAAAAAAAAAAAAAAAAAAAGGGAGCGGCACTCTTGCTTAGACTGAACCTAGTAAAACAAAAGTATATCCGACGGAATTCTGCAATCTGCTGACTAACTCCGAATGAGTGTGGGTCAGTCTGCAGGTGACTAGCGTCAGCTGGTTTCCAGACGCCTTGGTTTTACAGTGCACGATGACTATACTCCACACCATCGCGGTCTAGTCGATGAATAAACGTGTGACCTAGCAGTTAAATGGCTGCACCCAACTCTCCGCCGACGCGGCCGCACCTGTGAGGACCCTGCCACACGCACACAAACAGCAAATGCTCATGTACACCAACTGCACAATACTGTACAATCAAAATTTTCAATTGCACTCCCTATTTTTTTTACAACGGTTTGCGGTGCCGATTGTGTAGGCAGAATCACCATGCACATGCAGGGCATATGTGTGCGTGTTCATAAGTGCGTCAGATGCCGAGAATGTGCCGGCTGATATCACTGTTTGTGTGCGGCGTGGGTAGGCGTGGGCGTGTTCCCCCCCCCCCCCCCTCCCTCCGGCTCGCGGGCGCGCTACGCGCCGCACGCGTCACTGTGTCACTGTTTAACAGGGACTTCATCATGTGTGATGATGAACCCTCGCTCTCCAGTGTCCCTCAGCAATTCCCTCCAATAATCCTTCTCCAGTCGTTCCCTACTCACATCCAGAGCGCTGCACCGCACTGCACACGTACCTGGTCGGCCCCAATAGCTGACTTGCACGCGACAAGGTTCGCACGTAACGAACCCAGGCAGCCCAATAGTGTCGGTAAACCACAGACCCGTTCCCACCGCCTTTCTCTTACGGTCTCCTCCAAACCCGCTTTGATACCTCAAAGCACTAACATTAAAGCTAAATTAAAGTTTGAGGTGTCAGCTAGCTTTTCCTCCCGATAAGATGGGCCGGCAGCCGGCACTACTGCCGTGGCTGGTCGCGGCTGGCCATGGCTGGCTGGCTGTCATGTCCGTCTCCGAGGCGAGCCCAAGGCGGCAGCCGAAGCCGACCCGCTCATGTTCTTTTCTATAAAATGTCTTCGGCTCTCCCTTAAGATGCGCACAAACTTACTAAAAACGCAACAAAAGATAAGTTCTGCTTTCAAGACACACAAAAAAAGACTTTATTTTCATAACTAACCCCTTAAGAAATTAGGAAACATTTAGAGTTTGTATCATCTGCTTCGTATTATGAAACCGAGATTTAAATTTTTTACTCTTCGCTCATTGAAAACATCCCCGACACCTGTGATCGAGCCCAGCCCTGGCTCTGGCCTCTGCTTCGACTGCTCGTCGGCTTCCTATGACGGCGGGGGTGCGTGCCGCCCGCTGCGCCCACCGCGCGCCGGCCGTGGCTGAGGCTGCGAGGGCCGGTCAGCGGGTCAGCATGCCCCCGCATACCCTCGGGGTCACCAGGTCGCACGCAGGGCTCGCGGCGAATAATGGAAAACGCGGATAATTGCGGGGAATGCCCTGCTGAAAACGTTGTGCGAGTGCTGCGCTGGCCGGGCGGGAGCTGCTGAGTTTAAAACTTTAAGCATCGTTCATTTTAAACCAAATTTTAAAATAAAATTTCGGAATATAACTTTTTTTATTCTCTGCATGACGTTTTTCGTGCTGTCTCTTTCCGACAATACAGCATCCCCATCTCTGATCCGAATTTTTAAGGGAGTCGGCAAAGCGCCTGTCATACAGCGGGTAGGCAACCCGGTGTCCACCAGTGCGCTGCAGGCGAGAGCTGTGCCTAACTCCCAGGCGGCGAGCCCGAGGGCGAGCCCGGAGGGAGCCCTGGGTGCCCGTGCGGGTCCTTCCTTTGTCTGCAGGACTACGACTCGAGCTATGCAGGCGCAATAGCAGTCTTCGCATGCAGGCGCAGGCGGTTTATTGAATTACCACACGGATTATGCTGCTGCTGTTCTCTCTCTCTCTCTCTCTCTCTCTCTCTCTCTCTCTCTCTCTCTCTCTCTCTCTCTCTCTCTCTCTCTCTCTCTCTCTCTCTCTCTCCCCCCTGCAGCCGAGTGGGCGTCGTCCTCTGGCTGCCTCTATGGGCGGATTTAATGAGGGGAGCGTCCAGAAGGCTGACCCCTCTAAGGGGACGTTCATAAACTGCGTGACCGATCTTAGGCCACTTTTTGACCCCCCTTCCCCTTATCGTGCCTGGTTAACATAACCTTAAATTGGTCCCGAAGTTTATGAACGTCCCCTATGGGGCGGAGTTGTTCGTATGCAACCTGAATGTCCTCGCGCATTTTTGAGCCCGACGCTGGAGTGCGTCTTGGACCACCCTCTCTACATCATGCATGCGGAAGAGAGATGTAAATTTTAAAAATAAAAACCCTATCTTCTCTACCCACCAAGAAATTAAAAATTTACATTTTGATTTAGGTCAAGTAAGAGTTGACTTTGTCACGGACACTCATTGTTCGGTTAACGGGGCCCCGGCGACTCAGAGCTAGAAGCGCTGGAATGTTTCTGATTCAATTTCACAAACTTCGCGTGAAATTTTGTCATTTTTGATAGTGCATTGTCGGTTGACGACTTTCGCTTAATTTCGAAGCACACATTCCAGGACCCCGCCGCCCCGGGCTGCCGGTCGAGAGTGAAAGTCCCTTCTACGGTGGACGGCGGGCCGGGCCGGGCGGAGCGTTGTTATTGTGATGGGGTGCTAACGGCACGCGCGGCGCCCGAGGGTCGCGCCAGCCCGGCACCACTGGCCTACATCGAACCTAAGGGTGCGGTGGCGCAGCGTGGCGTGGCGCCAGCCGCCCCCTGCCCCTATCCCCTCCCCCGCCGCCGACTCCAGCGCGGGACGCCATGCGGAGGCATGGAGTCGGCGGGCAGGCGTCGCCGTCGCCGTCGCATCCCGGACCACATCAGTCCCACGCAGCGGACGGGCCTCCAGCGCTTTAGATACGCCGGCGTTCGGCGGGGAGGGGCCAGCGGCAGCCATCGGCCGGGGGGGGGGGGGAGAGGCGCCGGCGCCGGCCGAAGGGATGGCCGTCGGCGTGCCCCCCCCCCCCTTCTCCCCCCTCCTGCCTCCTCCCTCCTCCCTCCCGCACTGGCGCCACGCGAGCGCCCACCCCATGCCATGCCACGGCATCCCGCACCCCTCACGCTTCGGTCCGGGCCGAATCCGTCTGCCTTTCGCGTTGGCGCCTCGTCGGGGGTGGGGGTTTGGGATGGAGATGGGATGGGGTGGGAAGTGTGCTGGAGGATGTGATGTCGCAGACCTCGGCACGGATTTCCAAAATATCAGATCAAAGTTTGGAACTCGGAGACCTGTGTCCTGTGCCCTTATAACCAGTCCATACTCCGGGAGGGGGGGGGGGGACAAAGGGGAAGGAGGGATACTAGAAGTCTTCAAAATCGGATTGGCATGAATGGCCACAATACTGCGCTCTACCGAAAGACAGCTTTGGCTGCACCGCCCCGAAACGATAGGCTGGGTGGTTCAGTTTACAACTGACGCCAATTCTCGATCATAATGACGGGGAGGACTGCGGCCGTCGATGTATATACCATGTCTATGAGCTTGGCCTGTGAACTTCATTTGAATGTTCCCTCCGGTTCCCTCCACGTGTTCTGACTCGTTGATTTCTCATATGTAGGAAGCCGAAAGCCTCGCTGCAGGATCTACTTGCGAGGCATAGAAGTTGAACTGAAAGTGGACAGGAAAATAGAAGTGGGACAGGGAGTAAGAAATGAATGAAAATAATAACCAAAGTTAGTTGATCAAAATGGCAAATACCGGAGTCTTGCCCTTCGTGAGAGGGGTAGACTTTTCTCTTAATGACTTCAGTGTAAGTTTACTTTTTTGTTATCATTGACCTGTTTCAAGAACTCTATAATGGGAAGCATTGATGCTGTCAGTACTAAAGAATTATATTTTTGTTGGTTATGGATCATCTTCACCTGTTAACACTTACAAGAAATTCATTGAAACGAGCATTATTTTGTCACTCCCCTATTAAATTTAGTAGCATGATTGTTGGGAAGTCATATGTTTTTTTTTTCTTTTGTCCGTTTTTACTGTGAACTATATGTTTAACTTTGACTGTTCTCTAGCTTATCACTTATCTAGAGTTTATGAATTTTTCACAGGATGGCCGGTTTCCACAATCTATTCGTCTTATGACTGGAGTTCAGTGGTTGAAACTTGACAATGTCAGCCTCACTCAAATCCCTGAGGAAATGGGAAACCTCATGAAACTGGTTCGTGCAGAGCTGTCATACATAGAATGGTGTTGTTTTTTGTGTGCATTTTAAAATCCAATTTTATTCACTTATTGTTTTTTAGGAGCATTTGTCTCTGAAGCGCAACTGTTTGGAAAGGTTGTATGGTGAGCTACCAGAGCTCTCATGTTTGCGATCTCTGAATTTACGACACAATAAACTTAAGAGCTCAGGAATTCCTGCTGAGCTTTTTCGTTTGGAAGAGTTGAGCACATTAGATCTTAGCCACAATAATCTAAAGGAAGTTCCAGAAGGACTAGATCGTGCCCGGTCTCTTCTTGTCCTAAATCTCAGCCATAATGTGTAAGTGTTCTTGATTGTAGAGCATACGTCTGTTGTGGTCTAGTTAGAAGTATTATGATCCATGTTTTGGGTTTGTTAGATATTTTAATTCCATTCGTATTTTCTATTCTCCACAGCATTGAGCAAATACCAAACACACTTTTCATGCATCTGACTGACCTTCTGCACCTTGATTTGAGCTACAATCATCTTGAAACGCTCCCCCCTCAGACTCGAAGGCTAGCTAATTTGCAAACACTTGTATTAAATCACAACCCTATGGGTCATTTTCAGCTTAGGTAAGCTTCAAAACAAGGTCTTCTGTGATAAATGATTATTTGCTTGGTATTTTTGTAATGGAATAATTTTCTTATTGCAGACAACTACCATCTCTGACAGCCCTTCACACACTTCACATGCGTAGTACTATGAGAACGTTGCAAAATATGCCTAGTAGTCTTGAGAGTCTTACAAGCCTCTCTGATGTGGATCTCTCAATGAATGGACTTCCACGTGTTCCAGAGGCATTATACTCCTTACCAAACTTAAAGAGGTTGAACCTCAGCTCAAACAACATCACTGAGCTCTCCTCTGCTGTTGGTATGTTTTCCTTTTCCTTATGTCTAATATGATAAGGCATCTCTTGTATAACTTTGGTAACATTGTGGATCTCTTTGCTCTGTTTTAGAAATGTGGTCAAATTTGGAAGTGTTAAATCTTTGTGACAATCAGCTCACTGCACTACCAGCATCACTTTGTAAACTTGCTGCACTCAGAAGACTTTACCTAAATGATAACAAATTGGATTTTGAGGGAATTCCGTCTGGAGTTGGAAAGCTGGGAAGTTTAGAAGTGTTTTCTGCCTCCAACAATCAGCTAGAAATGATACCTGAGGGTTTATGCCGGTAAGTTGGCATACTCAACTCATTCTTATTCAGTGTCGGATGAAAGATATTATTTAGTGTGATTAAAATTTTCAGATGTGGATCCCTTAAAAAACTCATATTGAGTGGAAATCGACTCATTACGCTACCTGACGCAATCCACCTTGCTGAGCTAGAAACCTTAGACCTTCGAAATAACCCTGACTTAGTTATGCCTCCTAAACCTACTGAAGCCCGACGTGGTGCAGGCATCGAATTTTACAATATTGACTTCTCTCTTCAGACGCAACTAAGACTAGCTGGTGCAAGTGCACCCAACCCTACACCTGCCACAAGTAAACTCTTAGATAAATATTACTTAAATGTTGTACGTGATGTAAAGTTCATATTTGTTATTGATTTCCATTACAGATACCAGTAAAGACCCTATTGCTCGAAAATTGCGTTTGAGGAGAGGCAGACGAGACCAAGAAGAGGCAGACCAAGACCAAGCCAAAATTCTGAAGGTATGAAGCGCTTGTTCGTATCAGTTGATCAGATGCACGTTATGTGTCAGAATGTAAAAATATGTGTGATACAGGTGCGTTGTCTCAAAATTCTGTGCTGCTTTCTTTTTCTAGGGCATGAAAGATGTTGCTAAGGAGAAAAATCGGAGAACATTGGAGGAGGTTAAAGCAGAATCGTTGAAGTATGCGTACTGAACATTTAGGAAATTTCTTTCTTTGAAAATGCCTTGTAGAATAACCAGATATGATCCTCATTTTCAGACCAAAGAGGTGGGACGAATCACTTGAGAAACCCCCATTAGATTATTCTGAGTTTTTTGATGAAGATGCAGGCCAGGTTCCTGGCATGTCTGTGTGGGAAATAGAAAACTTTCTCCCTAATCAGGTAAGAGTAAAAGTATCTTGCTGTCTTGGAAAATTTCTAATTTCAATAGTTAATTATAGTTCATAATGTTTGAATACAATGTTGCTGGGCCCTTTTTACTTTTGACAAAAAGGAAGTTGCATTACATTTCCTTATATTGTCATATGGCATAGGCAGAAATTGTCTTTCCTAAAGAGTATATTGTTAGACCCTGATGATAATCCCTACATCTCAAATTTTTTTAACTTCTTTATTGTGGCATTACTGCTTAGATTTATCCTCCTCGATTCTCGGACCAAGTTTTTGAAACAGGTGGTAAGGATGGAGAAGATGCGATGGTAAGGGTGGTACAATGATTGGCAGTTATGCCAGAGCATGGCGCACGAAGCTGTACCTCATAGCAATATCAAAACAGCAAATTTTGTTTTTTACCCAAAATTTATTGAAAATTAGAAATTAGATAAATCTGTTAGGATGCTTTGTCCATTCTGCTTTCCTTTAGAGCACAAACTTTGAAGATAGTCAAAGTGGAACTGCGGGTATAGGATAGAAACTAGATGGGGAATAGTCCTTCTTTCCAAGCAGGATATAATAAAATACAACAGCATGTCATTTCTAGCAGTGCTTGCAATTAGGCAAATAGGGAAATTTTCTCCTCTCGATGCTTTAACCATCTTTAAGTGGGAGACTACTACAGTTCTTAAACAGATATGCCCTGCTGCTGGCATGCAGTGGGTAATGGGTTTCTTTTGAAAATGAGTTCTTGTGCATTCATGGAGTGAAGCATTTGGGTACCATTGTTCCTCTATTTGTATTCCTCCCTTGGATTCTCTCTTGGCTATAACTCAGTTAGTGTTTGCATGTTTTCATTTCTAACAGGGGCCAAATCCTTTTTTATCTTCCCGTTATAGATCTTGTTTAGCTTTACCTGGAAACGGCTTGTAATAATTACATGTTGAATTGAAAAGAATGTTCCTTTTGAGCATTTCTGAAATCTGTTATGCTGATTTTAAGTTGCTGCCTCAAATCTGGAAGAAAAAAAAGTTAGTTATGGATCCCTGATTCCCATGCAAGACACATTTAGTGGATCCTGTGATTTCCTTTTCCCAGAGTTTTTTTATCCGATTTTTTATTTGTTCTTTTTTCTCATGTTTTTAAATGTAGGATAAATCTCCTTTCAGTCTGTTTAGTTCTTTGTTTCATTAGAGTCATATTTTGTAATAACATTCCTGATAATTTTAAATTTCATTCAGCGGTGTTTTCTAGTTCCATGTCCAATGAAATTTCTTAGATGTAAAAGTTATAAAGATTTTAAGAATACCTATTTTTGCGTGTTAAGTAATATGTTTGTGCTTATTATTTCTCTTCTTTATACAGGTTGAAGAGGTTGCTCATGGTAAATTCTATGAAGGTGACTGTTACATTGTGTTGAAAACTAGTGTTGATGATAACGGTCAACTGTCCTGGCAAATCTATTTCTGGATTGGAGATAAGGCAACAGTATGTCGCTCATGTTAATTCTATCAATAAGTTTTCAGTAATTAGAGAGTGATACTGGTTTTACAATTTGCTGTTCTCTTATTACAGCTTGACAAAAGAGCTTGTGCAGCAATACACGCTGTGAACTTGCGTAACTACCTTGGTGCTCAGTGTCGAACAATTCGTGAAGAGCAAGGAGACGAATCGGAAGATTTCTTAGCTTTGTTTGATTGTGATATTGCTTACATTGAAGGTGGCCGTACATGTAGTGGATTTTACACTGTAGAAGACACAGTCTATGTAAAGAGGCTATATCGAGTACATGCAGCAGCTAGTCATGGTATTCATCTGGAGCCCGTTGCTGTGTCTTGCACTTCTCTGGATCCCCGTTATGTTTTTGTTTTGGATTGTGGTCTAAAGATTTACCTTTGGTATGGACCTCCAGCCAAGAATATTTTCAAAAGTAAAGCAAGGTAAATGTTTTAAACATGCATAACCAAGTTAAGCGCCTTGTGCCTTGTCAAATTCACTCTTACGAATCCGCTACAATTTCAGGCTTTTTGCTGAAAAGATGAACAAATCAGAGCGCAAAAACAAATCCGAAATATTGACTGAGCTTGCGGGTTCTGAAGATAGTGAGTTCTGGGTGGCAATGGGATTGGAAGATGGGGAACCTCCATCAGATCCCATTGTTGAACATGTTGATTCAAACTTCACCCCCATGCCCCCAAGACTCTATCAAGTTCAGCTTGGAATGGGTTATTTAGAATTGCCCCAAGTAGAGGTACCACACAATAAGCTGGAGCACACACTCCTACAAAGCCGCAATGTTTATATCTTGGATTGCTTCTTAGATGTTTTTGTTTGGTATGTTTCCTTGAAGTAAAGAATGCATTTCTAGTATTTAACTGGAGGAGTGATAACTTATCTTTTCTATTTGCTCATTATCAGGTTTGGAAAAAAGTCAACTCGTCTTGTAAGAGCAGCTGCTGTTAAATTGTCTCAAGAACTCTTTGCCATGCTTGAGCGGCCAGCTCATGCATGGGTTACGAGGGTACAAGAAGGGACAGAGATCCAGTTGTTCAAATCTAAATTCTCTGGTTGGGATGAAGTAATAGCTGTTGACTTCACCCGCACAGCAGAATCAGTCGCCAAGACTGGTGCTGATCTTACAAAGTGGGCAAGGCAACAAGAAACAAAGGTAATTTTCTCTCCCTTTCCTTAAACAAGAGCCACTGTTCTTCTTAATTAGTCATCAATCAATCGTTTGAACAGGCGGACCTTGCTGCATTGTTTACTCCAAGGCAGCCCCCTATGCCTGCCACAGAAGCCCAGCAACTTATGGAGGAATGGAATGAAGATTTGGAGGCTATGGAGGCATTTGTTCTGGAAGGGAAGAAGTTTGTGCGATTACCTGAGGAAGAACTTGGTAAATTATCTTAAAGCAATTCAACCTATTTAGTTGTTCTGTAATAAAACAATATTGTTATGGACTATCAATAATTGTCTGTTTCTCTCAGGTCATTTCTATAGCAAAGACTGCTATGTTTTTCTTTGCCGTTACTGGGTTCCTTTAGAATCACCTGATGAGGATGGCAATGAAGGAAATGAAAATGAAGAAAGAGAAAGACCTCCTCTTGAGGATGATTATCAGTGTGTTGTCTATTTCTGGCAAGGCAGGGATGCCGGTAACATGGGTTGGCTCACATTTACATTTAGGTATGGCCAACCGTATCACTTGTTATTGTCTGAAACCATGTTATCGTTGATGTACTGGCAGGTCACATAGTGTTTCACTTGTTACAGCCTTCAGAAGAAGTTCAAGTCATTGTTCGGAGATAAGCTGGAAGTTGTTCGTACACATCAGCAGCAAGAAAACTTAAAGTTCATGGCCCATTTTAAAAGGAAATTCATCATTCATGTTGGCCGTCGCAAGGAAAAGAAGCCGGCAGATGAAGCTGCACCAGTAGAGTTCTACCAGCTACGCTCCAATGGATCTGCCTTGTACACACGACTTGTTCAAGTCAAACCAGATGCTACCACTTTGAACTCTGCATTTTGGTATGTAGCTACAAATGTAAGTTGTCACTGCTAATGTGAACAAAATGGTTTTTAAAACTCATGTTATGTGACATTTCAGCTACATTTTGAAAGTACCGCTAGACAAAGAAGCTGAATCTAGTATCATATATGTGTGGCTGGGGTCCAAAGCCGACCCAGATGAATTACGGCTGGTAGAGGAAATTGCAGAAGAAATGTTCAACAACGTGAGTTTCTTAAATAGTTGTATAAGTGGTGTAGAATATCTTGAAATGCAATTTCACAAGACTTTTCTCCTCTCATTTTTATGTTGTTAGCCATGGATTAGTCTTCAGTATATAAATGAAGGGGAGGAGCCAGATAATTTCTTTTGGGTTGGTCTTGGTGGTAAGAAGCCCCATGACACTGATGCAGAGTTCATGAAATACACAAGGCTCTTCCGTTGTTCCAATGAGAAGGGTTATTTCACAGTCTCAGAAAAGTGTTCCGACTTCTGCCAGGTTTGTAAAATAAACTGTAACCATTAATGAAAATGTCAATCATTGAGTATTAGCAGGTTGGACTGAGAGTGACACATTTCTTTCAGGATGATTTGGCAGATGATGACATAATGATTTTAGATAATGGTGAGCAAGTGTTCTTGTGGCTCGGAGCCCGGTGCAGTGAGGTAGAAATTAAACTGGCTTACAAATCTGCTCAGGTATGAAAGAAGAAAAAATGAAAAATCTCTTTAGATGTCAAAAACTTTTAGAAATTTCACTTTCTCACTAATTATGATTATTTGTTTTCACATTAGGTTTATATTCAGCATATGCGTGTAAAGCAGCCAGAACGACCTCGGAAATTATTCCTTACCTTGAAAAATAAGGAATCGCGCAGGTTTACTAAGTGCTTTCATGGTTGGGGAGCGCACAAGAAGCCTCCTGAATAGGTTGACCCAACGACTTATCGTTTGCTTTGCATCCTCCTTTAATATGTGATATGAAATTTGTAGAAATTCAGAAGACATCGATTTGAACTGAAAACAACACTATAACCCTTCATCAAGCGTGAAGAACATTTAACTTTTTCTATGTTTTCTTTCATAATGAATTATTCTGATTGCATTTTAATTATCATTGTGTATTGAAATAGGTTTTGTGTAATACATATGTATTTTTAAAGGTATTATGGCTTTTGGCTCAAAACTTTAAATTTGTATTTAAAAATGTAGATTTCACCATTTCAGTATTTATTCATGCAAAGATCTCTCCAAAGAAATGTGCAAAAGTAGCTGTTGCATAGAAGTTCCCCCCCTTTTTTTTTAACAAAAATGAAATTGTAGAGAGGGTTGGAAGTATTCGTAATGAAGGGTCAACATGTGGATGCCAGTATTATCACGTTAGTTATATGTGATAACTGGTTGCAAGACATATGGACAAGAAAATTCTTCCTCACTATGTGTGACCATACAGTAAAACGACTAGTCTAGTGTCTGTGTCTGTTTGATGTGTCATAACTTTAATAATCAAATAGTAGTATTCATGTTATTATTGTACTAATTTATTGTGGATATTCATTAATTCTGTTGTGGAATGGTATATATTTATGAGGGAGGTTCTGCCAAATCTTCCCTTGATACAATCTGTAAAAGAATGTGATCCCAAGTGCACAATGAAAATGATATAGCATTATATTTAATGTGCTTTCTAACCATTTGTGTAATGATTAGTGCAAATGAAGTTGATTACATCCTTTTGGATTGCATTTTGTTCAATTTTGTACTTAGTATAATCTGCAGACAAAAGTTAGCCAACAGCTTAGTTATTACATGTGTGATGATGAATTTTATGTTTCACACAGAACTCATGTAAGAACTGAATGATCAGAATTGTGTAATAAACTGTGATTTGTGTTTCGTATTAAAGATTTGCAGGTCTCTGATCTGTTTCCACAATGATCGATAACATTTATGTACTTTCTTTCATACTGTGTGTGGTTGCATTTCATAGGGTTTGCAGGAGAAATAAATAAACTTCCATTAAAAGTTAACATACAGGTACAGTCCTAATATTTATTGAATGTCGGTAAATACATGAATCACAATGAAGATTTGTAAGAAAAGCACATACGCTTGCACATGATAAATTATAATTAGTGATAAAATTTCCAGTGATAAAATTCCCACTTTTACGACGCTGCTGCTTCCAGTTCAGTGGCTGGGGTTTCAGGCTCCTCGTCATTGTAGATATTCTCAGCCATTTGCCAAACCTGCAAGTATGGAATAGGACAAAAATGAGGTAGAATAGACAACTGAAATGCGACTAACGGCTTTCAATTAAAACTCTTATTACCTGCATGATATTATCCTCAGATACAGAGCATATGACCCAAGGTTCATTAGGGTTCCAAGAGAAGTCTGAAATCTTGGCTGTATGACCACCATGGATAAACTGAAAAATAATGCCCAACACAACAGTGCAATCAAGACAACTGAGAATAGATCTACTACATTTCATGCCTCAAATGGGTAGTTATCAACACAGTGTCAGCAGAAGAGGAGGACAAGTATTGATCAGATATGAAAGGCATTAATACTGACCAACAATTCAGGTGGTCCATCTTCAGCATCTTCACTTGACTGTTCCTCTCCAATTTTGCTAAGATCCCACACATGAAGCCTACGGTCGGTGCCACTTGATGCCAGAATTGTCTCATTATGGGGAGACCATTGAACCTGCGGACATTAAGGAAACAAAATTGAATGTATTAGGAATACAACACAGTTTGAATTAGACTGACCACAATATTCAAAGAGATCAAACACCTGGAAGATTTCGTCCTTATGAGATTCAAATGAATGCAGCTTTAATTTTAAGTTCCTGAGATCCCACAGTGCAACAGTCTGAAAACAAATACACAACAATGAAGCACGGAAGATCAAACAAAGCACTAAATATTTCGTAATTTTGAAAAAATTCTTACTTTGTCTGCACTTCCTGTGGCGAGAATGAATTCGGAGTATGGGTTGAATGAGAGACAATTGACTTCAGCAGTATGGGCATCAACTGTGTGTGATGGCTTGCTGGTATTATTGGAACGGGTATCCCAAATCATCAGCTTCTGATCATCAGCAACAGATCCAAACAGGGACTCGTGGAGCAAATGCCAAGCAACATCCTGGATGCACAAAGGAAGGTGATGAGACACTAGACACATTACTTGGGATCGCTGAAATACAGAACTTGACATACCTCAACTACTGCAGTGTGACCAGTGAAAATGGTCTTGGCATCAATGATGCGATTTTCCTTGGGTGTGGCATTAATATCCCACAAGCAAATGGTATGGTCATCAGAGGCTGATAGCAAGTAGCCATTGAGATTTGGATTCCATGATAGACCATAGCCTTCTTTCTGGTGACCACGCAGCCTAGTACAAATAATATTCTGGTGATAAAGAAGCTTCAAAATGATGAAATCCACTAAAAGAGTAGAACATAGCTCTGCTTACCTCAAGTCTGGATGGCACTCGCCATTGGGATCAGGTTTAGATGGATGTTTGGTGTAATCAAACACAAGGACATCACTCGACGGAGTTTTGGTGGCAATGACACAAGGATTTTGGGGCATGTAACGTGCTCTATTCACTTCACCTTCGTGATTTATTTTAATTTCAATCTCTATTTTACCACTGATGGAACCAAAACCGCCAAATTCTAAATAAAAGAATAAGTTAGTAAATGGTAAAAATATAAAGTAAAACAATGAAAAAAAATTATAATTACCTCCTTTCTCATTATCATAGTGAGAAGCATCAAACTGAGCATCTTCATTGGGCAACTGAACGCTGGCAATAAGGAGATGGTTCTGCTCATCTGATGTGTGTGTACCCAAGATAAGTCTGTGCACTGAGTAATCCTTGCCTTCTGGTCTTGTGACATCGGGGAGCCACTGTGCAGTTAATGATGGCCATTCTAGTGCATGTGTCATAACCAGATCATATAAGAAAGGAGTATTCTTCTTCCAAATTTTATATTCTTCATTAATGACTCTTTCCTCCACTGCATCATCAAATCCCTCTGGAAAATAATAAAGAAATATGCAAGATTAAGAAAGGGTTGAAACATTAAGTTTAGTGGGTATTCATGAGCATCACTAATATAGTTAAGAATGCACACAACCAATTCGTAGACAGAAAAGAAATGAAGGGGCAAATTAACGTGTGCTTCAACGCGTTGACATCACATACAAATGAGCGAACGACTAAACAGAAAAGTTTCATACGAATGCAATGCTTAGGGTAAAACAGGATAGTGAGGTTATGTCAAAATTTTGACGGACATGAAATCCATAGAAAGAAAACATACGGGTTACGCGATTAAGCAATTGTGCTGGGACTGTGGAGACGACGAAGCCTTAAATTAAATATGCGAGTGCTTGCAATTAAAAACCGTAAGAGAATGCAAGGTCATGATTTCAAATTTAAGCGGTCTGTCAACACTTGCTCGCTCAGTCCAGTTTATGTGACTCGAACTAAAACGCTCCAGCGGGTGAACGCAAAGCGACAAAATCACCATAAGGCAATTAAAAAAAAAGAATACTAGCTGAACAAGGAACAAATGTTACCAGGATATTAGCCGTTAGAAAAGATAAAAAATTACGCGCTTAAAATCCAGCGCCAGCACCTAGCCGGCATCAAGCTAGGAGCGTCACAACAAGAGTGCCAGACAAAATAGGGATTTCGTAGGACATTACCTCCGTCCTTCTCCGTCATTTTGCGTGAGGATGCCACCGAAAAGCCTTCTGAACCACAAGGGGTGAAATATCGCCTCAAAGGACGATGAGGAGGCCCAAACAATAAACAATAAGACTGATCCCGGTATGCACAACCTCACTTGAGAATGCGCTCAAAAACTGATAGGTGATGCTAGGTGCGCATGCGCAGATCGAGCCACCTCCTGCACTCCCGCCAAGTTCGAGTCGAGTCACAGCCTGTTTGACACAATTTTATTTTTAAGCTGATTTTCAATCAAAAATAGTAAAGATGCTTACCAGAAAAGTGCGATTTCTGAGGGGGATGATGAAATCGTTTCGTAGGAGCAATTGGTTTGGTTGTGTTGTTGTGCTTCCCGTCGGTGCAATCGTGGTTGCCACTCCAAGTAACCCCTTAGCCATCTGCTCTGGCAAGAAAGAGAAGAAAAAGATTTAGCAGAAAACTGAGAAGAGTTAAAATATAAAAACTGTCTGCTTCTATTTATGTTAATATTTCTTTACGATCATGTATGGAGGTGTCTGCTTCGTTGCAGTTTCGCATAAGTGTTTGATAACACTTACACGTGTGCTGTAACTTGACATTTTAATTTTATCTGAAAAATTCCCACGGGGGCGAAGAAAATGGAGGCTTCCACACGTCTCCTGTCAAACACACAAACAGTGACAGTGTTCTGAAGATCTTCTCACTTAAATCTTTCGGTTTTTTGCATGATCTTCAACGTGCACTAACGTGCAATTTGTAAGTAACATTCTGTTCGTAGGTTAAAGCAATTAAACAAGTTGTGCACTTCCTTTAACATGACCATCCCAATGTTGAGTGTGGTCCATTCATGATTCGTGCTATTATGTCAAACACAGATTTACCCAAGATGCTTCCTGGGTTCATGATGAAACTTTTATCCCAACACCGCGTTTTGTATTGCTACCTCATCTTGAGCGTCTGGATTTTCCTCATGGTGGGAGGTAGGTGTTGGTTCTGATTGGTCAATGGCACAACATTTTCTGTAAAAGCACCTTTTGTAGTAAACAACCAAGAAAGGAAAAAGTTGTTGATTGATTTTATTTTTGCTTTGCAGGAATGTATAAATACATTGGAACTGAAGATGGTACTCAAGGATTTAAGCATTCGTCAAATGACATATTTGTTAGGGGCTTCCCTAAAGATCTTAAACCTGAGATCAAAGGACGACGTATATACCGTCTGTGTAATCCTCCAGAAGATATCAATCTAGGCAGTGAAGGTATAAAAGTACCATGTGAAGACCATATCTAGCAATGAAGTGTTCAACAAAATTAAATTTATGTTGTGTTTCAGGCCAAGTAGATGAAAACTACACCCTTGTCGGTGCTGTAGTGTTTTTACGACATGGAGATCGTGGACCACTTATGCATGTTCGCAATATTAGTAATGTCAACTGCGCAGGAGATTTGCTTAGCCCAGATATTACAAATGGTGATTGGGATGCTGGCTATGCTGCTTATGAAGCATTTCTTCAGAATGCTTCAATAGCTGCTGGACTGGGTGGAGGAGGAGGAGGGACTGATAAACTGAGCAGCAATTTCTTGTGGCAGTTGCTTGGGCCCTTTCATGCCTTCCCTCTGGTACCACCAAGCAGCGGAGAATGCAGTTTGGGGCAGCTCACACCTGTGGGTGTCACTCAACTCCTTAGGTATGCCTTGATTATCTGTACAGATTGTTATCATTTTTGTCATTTCTAAATAATATTGGTCCCGAAATACTTAATCTGATGGCTGCAATTGAAAAATTGTCTTCTCACTTTGTTATCAGGACTGGCCACATCCTTAAAGCTGCCTATGCTGAGAAATTAGGCATTGGAAAAGGATCTTTGACCGCTGAGGATGTTGTTGTGTACAGTACACACTACAGACGTACATTTCAAAGTGCCCTTGCATTCTTGTACAGTTTTCTTTCTCTTGAAGATTTACACAAAGTAAAAGAAAATTATAATATTTTTTAGCACCCTGGGTAGTGGTACCTTTCTGTTATTAACTTTCTTAAAATTGTTCTCACCAAACAGGTGACATTACGTCCTAGTCAGAGCTTGGCTTTCTGCTTCAGTGACTGTGCATGTCCTGCTGCTGAAAAATACCGCCATCAAGTCAGTGTGGAGGCTGCAGAGCACTTTAGATCTCACCCAGCTGTAATGAAACTGGTGCGATCAGCTGCCTCTATTGTGTATGAATCCCCCGATAAAACACTCTTATCTGATCCACATGCTTTGAGGGATGCCTTGCTGGCTTATGTTTGCCATGGTGCTCCTTTGCCTTGCATTGATGTGGGACTTCTGAATAAAGTAAGCCATGTCTTTTATATCTTTACATGACATTTAAATAAAATCTTAAGTAAAAGCTGGTTTCTTAACTTTTAGGAGATCTGTGTTCGCCCTGAGCAAGTAACAAGTTTATTTGCATACACTGAGTGGGAAGAACGTCTGTATGTAAAGAGTCAAAGTTTGAAGCGATCTTGTTTGCTACGAGCATATGGTTTGCTACGCAGCGTCGTAAGCTACCTTTTAAAGATGGTATCTGAGGGTAAACCACGTATTGTTATATATTCAGGGCATGATAAAACATTGCAGTACCTCACAGGTGCTTTAGGTATTATTGCTGAGACTGCAGCACCACACTATGCCTCTAGACTCGTCTTGGAGGTGTGTAAAATGGAAAATTTGTTTTACACTTACCATTGACTTTCCAATTCTTAAAAATTTTAAGTTAAATATTTATCTACCCAGGTTTACCGTAGCCGAAATACAGAGCACGTATCTACAGGAGAAGCAACAGGGTCTTCTCAACATGAAGAGGGGCCAGCTGCCAAAGATTATTTCTTCAGATTAGTTTTCAACGGCAGAGATCTTACCAATCATGTTGTTTGCTGTCGACGTGGTGGTTCAACTGTTGTGAATCCCCATTCTCACCATAGTGCTCATACAGAGGATATTGATCCAGCACTCAACGTTTCCTCCTCTTCTCATCGTAGGAATAATTCCTCTTATCTTTGTCCAATTGAATCTATTGTTCGATTTTTACATGATGATTATTTTGTTCCTTTCAATGCATCTAATTTCAAAGATGCGTGTACTAATCACCTGTAATGATCTGTCTGTGGGAGAAGATATATTATGTGCTCATCTTAAATTGAATTGAAAAGGATCAAAATCTGGATCCTAAGACTCAATATTTTCTGCGGTGTAAAGTAAAAATTATATCAGGAGCAGTTTCATAGCAATATTATTTTTTGATTGATGTGGAATCTGATTAATTGTTACTGTAATTTCATGTGAATAACGTGAATAACAGTTCAAAGTTTACACTCGGAAACTGAGTACGTTCTGTCTTTACTGCATATTATTACTGTGACGATTGTCATTAAAAATGATAACCGGTAAACTTTTAGAAATAGGACTAAACAAATGTTTAATGTACTGAATTATGTGTTTCATGCATACTGTTCAGTTTGCATGTCAAGTTTAAAAACATTGCTTTTCAAAGGTAAAGCAGCTTGTTTTGTGGATGGAACTGACTGCAGATTGCTTCAGTTTACTTTTTATTGGAGGCTGTGATATGATTTGTATACTGCCACTGCCAGTAATGGAAAAGGAGTTGCCTTGCCTGCACACATGTTTCTGTTCTTGTTGGAAGCTATTTCTGTTGCTTCACTCTCCAGTTCATATGCATCTGATGATGGTTCAATATGACTGGTGTTATAATGGTGCTATAAAGAAAGTGTATGGGGACAGGTTTTAAATGTTTGAACAGTTTTCCCTTTGTTGTTGCACTCATCTGTTCTTTAACTCAAAGTGGCAAGTAACAATGAAATTTTAATCTAATTTTACTGTGCCAATAACATTATTTGTGATATTAGTTTGTTTTATTTGTCATAACAATTTTATTTACTCCCTGCATGACTTTGAGGCACAGTTGCAATTTGTGTTTCCTCTTAGTGGTTTATTCACATTCCTTAACCAAAGATGTTATTGTTGAAACTCGCCCTCTTGTTGTTTTTGCCCCTTTTATGTCTTAGGTTTAGTGCAGATCCGAGGGGTCCAGAGTGTGTTGTTATATGTTCTATTCATATCTAATGATACGATAATTTATTAAATGGATAATCCCAATTGTTTTTCATATACTGTTAGTACACGTAACATTTATTATGGGATATTCAGCAGAACCGTCCAAGGATGCAATATCAGAGTTTTTAGCTGTAGCTCGTGGTGCACATACAAAATCCTCACATCTTAGTGAAAAAAGCAGGTAATGGGGGTCTGACCACATAGGATTGAGTGAGTGCTTTACTGCTATCTTTGGAAATTAAAAAAGCTCCATAGGTTTTGTGCTAGATGGGGAAAGTCACATTGAAAAGATGACTTTCCTTGGAAGCAACATTCATGTCTCATCCTTATATCTCTGAGTTGTTTATGCTTATGATTTTCTGGAGTTATGCTGGAGGCGTGGCATTTTCACCAACCTGTAGTGCATTCACTTTAGCCTAAGTTTTAAGTTTAGTAAATGCCATAGTGTACTCTGGTGTCGTAGAATATACTCCAGTGTCTGTAACTGCCCCGAAAGAACTAGTCATTACCATTATTTTAAGTATAACAAAATGAGTTGTTTGGTCTTATCCTTGTATGCTTGCAAATAGTCAACACATCAAGTTGGAAGGCATAGTTAAATGTCTAGAGGAAATGTACAACATGTGTAACTGAAAAAGTGACCACAACTCTCACTTTACATACTTTAGTTTAAGTAGAAGCTATGTGGAGGCAAAAGGGTATATCTAAAGCTTAATGTTAAACTTCACTAAATCTTTATTCCGAAGACGATAAAATCTTTGAAACTTGAACAAATTTGAAGGTACCGATCTAAATTTACTACTAAATGTCAAAACAAAGTTGGCACAACTGAATACTACTAACAGACACAACTTAAAATAATATTGCTTGTACATATTGCTCAGAGAGTTAATAAAGGCATTGAATAAACAGTAACTGTACAGTTACATAAACAGACTTAGCATTATTGTCTTTAAAATCTTTCATACATGCACCTTCATTTATCAAAAACACAACAGTAAACGAGATTATAAGTAACAGTACACAAATATTTGCTTGAATTTAAAATAGCATTAGACACAACTGTCAAAGACAATGAGACTTAACTAAAATTGGTAACTTTCACATTTTGTGATTCGAAGTACTTTAGTCGGATATAGATTTTAAAATGAGACTAGACCATTTAAACCAATTGGACTTCTGAACTTGGATACACTTGATCAGTTAACACATCTAGAGTCAACAGACTGAAGAATATAACAAAGCACGAGTTAGCTCCAAAATTTTGCTCCTCTGTAAATTTAGAACCACCTTATGGCAAGAGCATAGTATAAATGTGATTTGTTTGTGATTAAAAGACATTGAAAAGAAATTTGCAAAACAGAAAACCAGAACCAAGAAGGATAAAGGAATGTTCAGTTAATAACCCTACAAGACAACTGAGAAAAAAATAATAGAAAACATTTAAAAAGTATATGAAAAGTATTATAAAGAAAAGAAAACCCTGTCCAAAATACCTTTAACTACCAACATAACATCCTGTCCTGATCCTAACTAAGAAATAAATGCCATGTTTGGAGGTCATCAAAGCAAGCAGTCAATGTCAGTTATGAGAATTGTCTATACAATTGATTGAGTTGTTCCATGAATATGAAAGTGAGAACAGTGTGGGGCCCGAGGCGAGCATAGTAGGGTGTGAAACCTTTCCAGAGCGCGAACACTCCTTCATGACGTACAACTTTTGACAAAACATCAAGTGTCCCCTTAAACTGAGGCTTGCCATCAACAACTTTCATATTCTGAATCCTGAAACAAAAATATATGAATAAGCGTTATCAGTCCACTTTTGTGCACGAGATCATACAATACAAATAATTTGATTCAACTAAAACATTCATCTGAAGAGAGGGCATTTACCTTGTTTTGGCAATATCCAGTGGCATAGAAGCAATGGTGGTGGCAAGACCTGATATCATACTGGCACAGAAGTGAAGTTTGATGTTTTCTTCAAAATATCCTATTCAAATATGCAAGAGTGATAGTCAGGTCAAACGAACAACAGCAAAACATTGCCAGTTCAGTTAATGAGCAATTAAGCAACTATACCTGAACTCAGCAGTTGCTGTTTGGCTTGTTGATAGGTTGAAAGTTGCACGGCATTGACAACCATTGCACGACCCATAGTTGGCACAGCTCCTTTCCACAAAGATAAAATGCCCTCTTCCCTTGAAATTCGTAACAATGCAACAATTGCATTGCGATAGTTACGGCGCTCAGCTGGGGGTAATCTACCATCAGTAGTCATGCGGATGAGAGTGAGATCGGCCGGGGTTCCAACAAATGCACCTACAGCACCAGCACATAATCCAATCAACACTTTCATTCCGAAGTTTGGTGGCACTCCATCTTTCCTAAATAAAAAATAAAATAAAAAAAAACAGGTCAAGTAAACTTGGCTAACAAGATTAAAACACACATCTGATGAGTTTTCTATTTTAACTTACGAAGCAGCATCAGTTAAGGCATTGAAGACACCCAATCTTGCAGTGGTATATGTCGCTTGGCGTAACAAACCAGCTGACAAACCAGAATATAGTGTCAATACTCCTTCATTCTTCAGAATTGCTCCAGCAGCATGAAAACTGGTCTTGTATTCCTTAACTTTGCTGCCAATACCACTGACCTGCATACGATTCTTCACAACATCCATTGGATGTACAAAGCAGGTGGCCAGCATTCTTAAACAGATTAAGAGAAACAGATGGTGAGAATACTCATAACAACAATAGTTGATGTAAGTTTAGCAGCTACAGATGTTAGACAAAGTGAAGCTTTACATGACATGAATATTTTTTTCACATATTAAGTATTGTGACCTGAGCTTCCCTTTTCTGTTTTTCACCCCACGTTTATATGCCACGAATGTCATTGATAGTTTGTTCCTATGTTTAATATGATTGTATAAAAATTTATGTATAACTTTTTGTATATTATACTCATGTAGTTATAATCCGGGTACCTATATTTGCTCTTGGAACAGAGGGCATATATGCCAAGAGCAAATATAGGTACCCGGATTATAACTACATGAGTATAATATACAAAAAGTTATACATAAAGTGTTACACAATCATAATAAACACAGGAACAAACTATAAATAAGATATTCGTGGTAGATAAACGTGGGGTGAAAAACAGAAAAGGGAAGCTCAGGTCACAATACTTGATTATAACTGACACTGATGTGATAATTTGCAAATATTTCAAAATAACTTACCCTGCCGTGCCGCCAACGACGAACGGCACATATTTAGGGACCACTTTCTTCTCAGACATTTTTTGTGCGTCTCTATACTGTCTCTGAGAAGTAGCCGGGCACAGTGGCGGTCGACAGCCTCAGGGTCACGGAGGGGACGTCGGCCAAAGTGTAGAATGAGCGGGTGACTGGTGGTGACTGGCAAACAACTCGGGGACACCGCGTTGACACACCAGTAAATCTTGATGGGGAAAGGGGAAAGGGGCGTTGGGTCCAGTTGGAATGAGTGAGACAGAAAGCAGAAAGTAAACAGCAGACAGCTGTCAGCTGTTCAAATGTCGCAAGGCGTAAATGCAACCGGAAGCAGAAAAATGCGACGATTTCCTTTGGTTCCTCTGAGAAAATTGTTGCCGGTTTAGGTAAAATGGAAAAATTTACTCAAATATAGCAACTATTCATTCGCTTTGATATTCGAAACCTGGGCGAGTCTTCGAAGGATGCGAAAATATCGACTGGAGGCCAGGTTTCCGATTTCCAGGGGGATAACCGAAAATCTCTGCCAGCGAAATAAGGTACACATTTCTCCAGTCTCCAGCCAACGCTTGGAATGGAAAATGACATAGCAAATGAAGAAAGGTCTTTAATGATGATTCTGTGCCAATTACTTGCGCATCGCAGAGGGAAGGTCCAAGACGTGAATGAGGGAGGGAAGGGACGGACGGGAGGGGAAGGGAAGGGTGGGGGGCGGGCCTTGAATCGATCGGGTCACGTGACGCCCCTCCCGTCACGCCCCTTCCCCCTTCCCTGAGACACGACGGGCCAGCGCAGCCAGCACTGTGCTCCCAGCGGTCACAGCCCGTCCTTCCTTCTACTCGCCGTCACCCGCCCGAGGTGAGTGGTCACGTCTTCCCACTATCCTGCCAGGGGTGTTACTAGGTGTGACTTTGAACTAGTTAACATTGGCCCACTTTTTACCGAGTTTGCCCTTGCCCTAATGGAGTGGGACTGGGTCCTCGCGTTGACAGTCGTGTCGCCCGTAGTGCTTGGAACTTTTCTTCTGATTTCTGACCGGTCTGACATGTGTGCCACCGGTCGAATTTTGTCTAGGAAAGTGCGAAATGGGTTCGTCCGTAGAGGTTCTGTCAACTGCCGCGGCTCATTCCGAAGATGTGCCGTCGTTTTAAGTTTCAGCTTGGGTTCACGCGAGTCCATTCACGGTGTCGTAAGCCTTTTTCGGTCCGTGACCTTGGCTTGTCCTTCCGTCAGATTAACAATGGGGAAGATGGCTTGGAGCCCCCCGAAATTTTTAGACAGCGGTGCAGGGCGTGCAGTGGCTCGAAGTGCGCACGGAATGGCTGAAGTGCTTCACTTCTGAGTGACAGTTGTAGCTGAGCTGACACAACTTGTCATCATTGTTAGGTCCGTCTTCTGGTGCCTTTTGGCACATCCCTGTGATATAGTGTCCTTGACATTGAAATGTTCTGGTGGGGCTACTTCAGCCGAGTGCTTGAGGTGAAAGTGAGGTGGTGCTTTGTGGTACCTGAGATGGTGAAACATTGTCATTTATTATGTTGCAGACACTAAATCACCATGTCCAAGATCGGAATTAACGGATTTGGCCGTATTGGCCGTCTGGTCCTCAGGGCTTCCATTGAGAAGGGTGCCCAGGTAAGTGAAGCATATCTCTCGTCATAACTGCATATTTCTGAATTATAATTGATCAGTTATTAATGTAGAAACCAATGATTTCCTTCAGGTCGTTGCCATCAATGACCCCTTCATTGGTGTGGACTACATGGTCTACCTTTTCAAGTTTGACTCCACCCATGGTCGCTTCAAGGGTGAGGTGAAGGTTGAAGGAAACTGCCTTGTTGTAAACGGTAAGCAATGCCTTAAGGGCTTCTGACAGCACGTGTTATTTTTCCACATTCTCTCGTCACCTTAAATGGTATGCTATATGTGAACTCGTGTTTCAGGCAACAAGATCCAGGTCTTCCAGGAGCGTGACCCCAAGGCCATCCCATGGGGCAAGGCTGGTGCTGAATACGTTGTTGAGTCCACTGGTGTCTTCACCACCACCGAGAAGGCCTCTGTAAGTAATACATCATCACTGAAATGAGCTGTCGTCCTTGCTGATTCCTTGCTAACCTTGTTTCATTTTCAGGCTCACTTGGAGGGTGGTGCCAAGAAGGTCATCATCTCTGCCCCCAGTGCTGATGCCCCCATGTTTGTCTGCGGTGTCAATCTTGAGGCATACCAGCCCTCCATGAATGTTGTCTCAAACGCCTCTTGCACCACCAACTGCTTGGCTCCCCTGGCCAAGGTCATCCATGACAATTTCGAGATTATTGAGGGTCTCATGACCACTGTCCATGCCACCACTGCTACCCAGAAGACTGTTGACGGTCCCTCTGGCAAGGTAAGTGTGTACTTCAAATTGTACAATTTGAAATGCACTCAGTACACGGCTAACATCATTATTTTCTCCAGCTGTGGCGTGACGGCCGTGGTGCTGCCCAGAACATCATTCCTGCTGCCACTGGTGCTGCCAAGGCTGTTGGCAAGGTCATTCCAGCCCTGAACGGCAAACTCACTGGCATGGCTTTCCGTGTGCCTGTTGCCAACGTCTCCGTTGTTGATCTCACTGTCAGGTGTGTTATCCTCAACTTATCTATTGTGGAGGCTCAAGGAGCTAATCAGTGTTCGAATTATGAACCTTCCTCATCTTACATTATCAGCATTGGTTTATCTTGTCTTAAGTTATGAGTGGGCCTGTTCTACAACTTTATTGTGAATTTTCTCCAGGTTGGGCAAGGGTGCCAGCTATGATGACATCAAGAAGAAGGTGAAGGAAGCCGCTGAGGGACCTCTGAAGGGTATCCTTGGTTACACAGAGGAGGAGGTCGTCTCCTCTGACTTCATTGGTGACAATCACTCCTCCATCTTTGATGCTGCTGCCGGCATTTCCCTAAACAACAACTTTGTGAAGCTCATCTCCTGGTGAGGATTCTTCTCAAGTAGGCTCATTGTCAAATTAACGAATCTTTGTTATTAATGTCTTTAAATTTTCCAGGTACGACAACGAGTATGGCTACTCCAACCGTGTTGTTGACCTCATCAAGTACATGCAGAGCAAGGGCTAAACATTTTTATTCTCTCTAATCATGTCAAAACTTTAAGTGTCTCTGCAGGAATGCACAATTCCAGATATTACAAGACTAGTCGCTAGAACCTATTTAACAACCTGTACTTGAACTGTGCTTTCTCTGCAACCCTGAATTTTATTTGCTGTATAAGGCTACATTAAAAATAGATCTGAAAATTTGCCTATTATTGAACCTTTGTCAATTGACAATTCATTTCCACTAGTACTCGATGCAAGTATGTAATAAAATTATAGTGCGATCCAGGAAGTTATGGCTGGATTCTTCCTGCAGTTCATTTCCCTGGTTGTAGATGCTGCATGTGCTGTCTGCTACAGCACATCAGTATGCTATTTGTCTAGTCACTGTTGTCAATAAATATTGGAAGGAGGAATTTTGTAACATTTTTAACCTTGTGCTCCAGACTACACTAATCAAGAAGGCCACTTTCTTCATTCACTAATCATTGCACTCAACTGTAAGTTACCATTAAGGGGCAAAATACAACAATTCATTTGGCATGACAAGAATGAAAACTAAACTACATACGAAAGTCGAAAAATTTACAAGTTTCTGATAAACAGCCTGTGTTTATGGTGAGTGTAAAGATCAGGAAGTGACGTCTGGTCATTATCCGTGAACAGTGAAGTAAACAATGTTCGTGGAGCAAGCGTGGCCATTTAAATTCACCCGCGGTTTCTTTACCAACTGCACACCCCGTTCATGGAGCCCCGTTCGTAAATCATTGACACCGTTCTTGCCAGTGAACTTGAACCTCATGCTCAAAGTAAAACTAAATCGCTCGAGCCGTTACTGCACAATCCACACTGTTCCTGACAGAAATTGACCTCTATTCGATCGCTAACTTTCTGCTTTCTCGCTGGACTAGGTGGAAGCTGTTTCCTAGAGTCCTAGTGGGCAGGACTAGAGAGACTCAGAATTCAGAATATGATGAGCTTTGTACTTCCCCGTCTCGCCGCTGACGCTAGCGCCAGCTGGGCGCTCGGGCCGGGCTCGGGGCGGACTCGGAGCTCGGACTCGTGCCGCTCCGCCGCCGCTGCCCGTCGCCGTTCGCCGTCGCCCCGTCCCGTCAGTGTTCGGCTGGAAGCCATCGGCTGGGGACGACACCGCCGTCGTTCCCAGTTTTCGCTTGTTCACCCACACTTCATCCCAAGAGCAGAATTTTCGGTTTTCCGACGGACCTCGCAGCTCTCGATTGCCTGTGATTTTTTTTTTTAGTTTATTTTATGTTTAACTTTTAGTGCGTGGCCTCGCGAATGCAAGGAAAACTAAACGTGACGTGAATGTGAGGCAGACCTAACCTGTGTGCAACATGATTGGCAAGACCAACAGCAGCAGCAGCAACAACAACAACAACAACACTGGATTTGTTTGTCGTCGGACTCGACGAGTGCGAGTGTGATACCAATCCAACAAATGTGGCTCTCGGCAGCTAAATAAATTAGGAATTTATTTTTTAATTTTTTAACCATTTTAATTTTTAAGTTTTACGAGAAGTGAATGTGCTTTGAAATATCCCCCGTCAAGTGAAGCCAAGCCAAGCAACATCAAGAAAGCAGTGTATCAAATAAGTGTCGCGTGTGTGTGCGTGTGTGCGTGATTCGTTTTTGGGCCAGAGGGAAGTTCCGAGAAGAGAGAAGACAGGAGCTTGTCGCCGTGCCAGCCTAGCCCTTGCCTAGCCTAGCCCGAGCCTAGTCCGCCCAGCCGTTTGATGGCGGTGGTTGGGCCTTCGCGCCACTCTCGGCACTCCATGTCGGTGTCTATGATGCAAGGGGGCGGGGGTGGTGCCCAACACCAACAGGCTATCCTGGCTGCCGCCCAACCCTTCTACCACCCGCAGCCCTCGTCGCATCAACCAGCCACCCCGGCCTCCCATTCTCAGGATGTCCAGCCCGACAGGCCCATCGGCTACGGAGCCTTTGGAGTAGTATGGTGAGTACAAGCAGCTGTTGACAGGGTGTCGACAACTCTTTATGTTGGTGCAGCATGTTGTGCTTCACTATCATCACGTCAACTATGATGGTCAGAACTGCATGGTTTTCATCTCCAGTTGATGTAACTTTGAGGTTATCTTGAGGTGAAGAAGTGTTTCACTACAATATTGTTGACATGACTGATGCTGAAGATGTTCCTAGAGGATGCTAGAGGAGCAGAATGGTGGTCCATGTGGCTGGCAGTTCACAGTACATGGTAGACTGACTACAGGCGACTGGATTTTGAGATTTAGGTCTTCCTCTACATGATAATGTCAAGAATGTGTCTTGTCAAGAGTCGCAATTAATTGTGCAGCATTGAAACTGACTGTCAGAACATCAGAACGGAACCAGAAAATTGTAGGAATTGGAATAGGAACTGCCAATTTGTTTACAACTGTGGAATTCCCTCGGGCAACATTGATTTGTGTGTTTAAACCTACCACCGGCCCCAGACAAACAATCCTGTCCCTTTTGGAGGCAGAGGCGGTGCTCCCCATTCCCCCACCTCTCAGTTCCTCAGTATTATTGGCGCCTAGTTGCATGCTGTCGTGCGTCCGAGTTATGGCCGAGTGTGTCGCACCACTGTCGCACCCGCCCCGCCCCGCCCCCATCACGACGCCCCACGAGCTCCATTCTACTTACGTGCTGCCATGGCTGCCATATGGGGGCGTCGGGCAGACATGAGTGTGTATGGGATATCCATGGCGCCTTATGCAACGACAACGCCTCTGCTGCGCCATGGGCTTCCATGGGCACATGGCATGGACCTGCCCGCCCCGGATGGCACGTCTCGGGGGTCTCGTGTGCACGAGCACGGCGTTATGTGTGTCACGATGTGCGCCGCGCACACGGCTGCACACGTGCCAGGGTGTCTTAGGCTTAGGGGACTTGCTACGCCGCTGCCTTGCGTCCTTGTCGGAATGGCACGGCCAGGGCGCGGCATGGCGCGGCACGGCGCGGCACGGCGCGGCACGCCAGGTAGGGTACTTGCATGGCCGCACAGAGGCGCGGTCGCAGCCGCTGACTGTCGCCGGGGCGCCCAGCCCAGCCCAGCCCAGCCCAGCCCAGCCCAGCCCACTCGCAGCCGACATATGTATGTTATTGGTAGTGGCGCGCTGCCGCCGCGGCCCCGGAGGAGTCGGGCTCGCCGTGCACATAGCGCTGTGCGAAACCGGAGAAGGGAAAAGAAACTAAGCGCTGCAAGAGAGGAGGCTGCCTGGTGGGGCAGAGGCTTCTTTGTCGTTGGGGGCGGTGGGGCCCGGATCAGGCAGAGGCCTCTGAGGGGGGCTGCTGCTGCTGCTGCTGCTGCTGCTGCTGCGGGGAGCGCGCATATTCCAGCTCGCTGGAGAGCCCCCCACCCTTCGACTCCTTTCCACACATGCCCCCCCCCCTCAAAGCCCTCGAGACCTGCACACTGCACATGCGGGCCGGGGCTTGGGCTGTGGGGTCGACTCATCAAGTGCATCCATTGCCAGACGGTGCCAACATGGTGCCAACGACTCCCTCCCCATCTCATGATGCTGGAGTGGACTGGTGTGGCGCGGCGTGTGGTAGAGTTAGTGCACAGAGCCGTATGTGTGTGTGTGGGGGGGGGGGGAGGTAATAAAGGCCTCTCGGTGAATTTTCGTCCGCCTTCCAGGGTTTGCGTCTGGGCCTCGTCTCTGCCAGCAGCCTAGACCGTCTGGAGAGTGTTTGGCCGTCATGTCATCGGGGTCGGGACGGGACGGGGCAGGGCAGGGCGCTGATGCACGCTCGCCTCGCCTCCTCCCCCGTTGGCAGTGCTGTGCAGTGCTGTGCAGTGCTGTGCAGTGCTGTGCAGTGCTGTGCAGTGCTGTGCAGTGCTGTGCAGTGCTGTGCAGTGCTGTGCAGTGCTGTGCAGTGCTGTGCAGTGCTGTGCAGTGCTGTGCTGTGCAGTGCTGTGCAGTGCTGTGCAGTGCTGTGCAGTGCTGTGCAGTGCTGTGCAGTGCTGTGCAGTGCTGTGCAGTGCTGTGCAGTGCTGTGCAGTGCTCACAAGCGACGCCCCGCCTTGCCGCAGCGCCGCGCTGTCGACACGGCCGCTTCACTGCTTCGCCGCTTTGCTTTCACAAGACGGCGGCTGTTGCTGGTGGCGAGGTCGCGCATCGCAGCAGGAGGCTGCGCGGTGGTTGCGGGTAGTGGTACTAAAGCAGTCTGCAGTCCGTAACATGACCGAACCGCGGTAGCCGCGGTAGCTGGCCAAGAGCAGCAGCTGGCAGCAGTAGACAATGGCACCCTGGACTACGTACAGTGCCTCCGTGCGGTGGCACGCGTCGTGGGTTCGAAACCCCACTCCGTGCGGGGCTGAAAGCTCCTCGCCCCGCGGCTCGTGTGCGGCCGCGGGCGTGCGGTGCGGTGCAGTGCAGTGCACAGCGCTCAATGGCTCGGCGCAACAGCCAGTTGACGCCCCCCCCCCCCCCCGATGTTACCGATGCGATGTGCGCTGTTGGCATGCACCATGCACCTGGCCCTATCGTCCCTGCCCGTGCCCCGGCGGCCCCGGCCCCCTCCGGCCCACGGGACGCTACGAGTCTTTGTTCGCTCGCCTCGCCTCTCGTTTCTTTCTCTCGGTCGCTCGCTCAACCGCCCGCCGCCTGGCTGGCTGCTCGGTCTGACCGTCCGTCTGGGTGTGCGAGGGCCGAAGATGGGGGAAGGGAAAGGGGGGGGGGGGGGTCGGTCTCACCTAGGAGGAGGAAGCAAGCAAGCGGGCGTCGTTATCCGCCCTATCCCGAACCTCAGCTCGGGTGGGCAGGGCGCAAGGCACACTGTGAGGCGTGGACAGTTCACACCTAAGTGCACGGCGCAGGCACGGTGATGTTCGTTCATTCGTCGGCTGCTCTGCGTGGTCGGTGCGGCCGGGGCCGGGCGAGTCGACTCTGGAACCTGTCCCCCCCCCCCTTCCCCAGGGGGGGCCCCCCTCCGGGCCGGTCCCTGCTCCGCGAGCCGTCGGCCGCATCGCCGATTCGCTTGCTTTGGAATGTCGTGCCGAAGCCTCGCCTGGCCGCGCAGTGCCGGCGCTCGGCCTGTTTGTTTTAACTCTCCTCGGCCGTGGTCATTGGACGGACCCAAGGTGTGTCGTCGGGCCGGCCCCGCCTGAGCGTGCGGAGAACATAGCGCAGACCTGAGGTCACCGTCCAGCAGCGTGACGGGGCGTGACGCCATGTCCGTGGGCAGACCGGCCGGTCACGTTATATTAGACTAGCGTGTAGTAGACGGCGTGGGCGTTCCGTTCCGTGGGCGGAGGGTGACGCGACGCGGCGTGAGTCACGTAGCGTTAGCTGGTGCAGGCGCGCTGTCACGGCCCCCGTCACCCAACTGCGTTCGCGGGAAGGCGCGATGACCTCACGGACCATAAACACAGGCCGGGCTTGGGCTGGCTCAGCCGCGGGCTCAGCACCAGCTCCCGTTACAGCGAGGTGAGGTGCCCGCAGGGTCTGGACTGGAGTTGTCCCGTGATGGAGCCATCAGCGGCGGCCGGACCGGACGGATGCATCCCTGACCTTTCCCAGGGCACGCGTGGCGTCTCCTGGCCAGAGCCTTCAAACGGGCGGGTATCGAAACCCACGCCTCAGAGTCACGGGAATGCCGGGTTACAGAAGCATCGCCACTACTGCCTCCACTCCTCGCCACTGCCACTGCAGCTTTCCGAATGCCGACTACCGATGCCACCCGAGCCTGGGCGAAGCGAACGGGTTTCGCAGCCCGCCCGGGCTCGTGCCGGCTGCACTTTCGGCAAGCCACGAGGGCTGGGCTGGGCTGTGCTGCGCTGCCGGCCGATTCCGCACACTGTCTTCGTAGGCCTGTCTGTCGCACTCGTGTGGTGCTCCGTAAGAGAGCGGAGAGAGAGAGAGAGGTCAGGTTCACAGTGTTGGGAATCGCCCTGCTGGCTGGCTGGCTAGCGTCTGTTCTGTTCTCGCTGACGTGACGTAGCGCAGAGTGAACGGACCGGGTTTCTCGAAGCCCGCTGGACTGCAGCGGGCAAGTCGCTCGAGAAGCGAACCGGGCTGGGTCGGGTTGGGCGGCGCTTCGCCAGCATCGGCGCTGGACTCTGCCGCAGCGAGAAACCCGCCCGTTTGAAGGTTATGCTCCTGGCTGCTCCCCTCTGATACTCTGTGCCCACTACGTAGTGTAGTAGTACTCGCCTACCTCTCGCACTCGCCCGCATTTTCTTCCACACATATATAGTACTGCGAAGCATGCCGCTGAATGGGCGCAGGAGGAGAGGGGAGCCAGGAGGCTATTCACCTTCCTTGCCGCGGCAACTTTAATTAGAAGCGTTTTAGATCCGGATCTTCTTTCCTCGTTTGCCGTGGAGTCCCCTTCCCCTCCCCTCCCGCTGCTGCCTCGCTGGGGAGTCCCGCGGGGTGCGGAGCCGAGGCTCCAAGGGGCCCGAGGCGGAACCGGGCAAAAATGGCGCAAATCGGGGACGGCGTATAATGTGACTGCGTACGGACTGTGGCGTGAGCGGGCCCGGGGGATAAGGGTAGGAAGGTCTCATTCCATGTAAATGCGGATGGCGCAGAGTGTTTTGCAGTGATGACACAGCGCATTGTTTTTTCATACTTCCCCCGTATTCCCCCCCCCCCATATTTTTTAAATTCCTACTAATAAGTGGACGTAGTTACGTAGTAGCAGACAGGCGTGGGCAGTATGACCCCCAGTGCGGTGGCCTGGATGCGGGTATTTACTGACTTGCAGCGGGGCTCAGTACAGTCCGTACCGGCAGGGGTCAGTGGCTCTGGGCTCGGCTGTGCTGGAGCGTGGCGCGGCGTGCGGCGCCGTCACCCGCGCGCCACACACGAAGGCCGCGGGGCGGGGCGTGCCGACGGCGAGCGCGGCCTCAACGGCTGGACTGGAGCTGACGGCGGGCCGGGGCTGGCCGGGGCGCCAACCTCGATGCCCCCGCACAGGCGCCCCCTGGCGGCCGCTGGCGTACACCTCTCGCGCACCACCGGACACACGCCAACGGGCTGTGCACTGTGGCTGGCCGTGCATTTATTATGGGGCGGAAAGTTATCGCCGAAATGAATGGACGCGGGTGGTGGGTATGTGCGGAGTGCAACGGACTCTTATCTGGCACCTGGACGTTAGCACCTGCAGCCACTTGGTGGGCGTCCTGTGGGACTGGCGTGGGCGGCGCGTGGGCGGCGCGTGGGCGGCGCGTGGGCGGCGCGTGGGCGGCGAGCTCCCCCGCAGAAGCACTGCTGCCTCCAATCAAACAATAAGGCACGTCCCCTCTCATTCATTACGCTTCCCGATGATGATCAAGCCTTTATCGTCGTCTGGCGGTTTGCGCGTCCTCGCGGTACTACTTTCCCCGTTTGCGTCCGTTCCGCAGACGAGGCGGGGACAACCTCTGCCGTCCTCTCTGGGTTTAGTATACACACAATTTAAATCTATCCATCCGTCCTTGGTCGCGCGGGCGTTTTGCGATTGAGATCCGCTTTGTGTGTCGCCGCAGTGGGGCATGTGGGCCGGGGCCGGGACTGGGCCGGGACCCGCCTCGGCCTCTGCCCCCTGCGTACGGCCGCGTAATGACGAATCAATGCGATGCCGTGCGCTCTGTTGATGTGTTCTTGCTCCCTGCCCGCCTTTGTCCTCCTGGTCTTGATTATGACCACTGGCCGGCCGGTATATGTGTGTACGTTGGTTTACATCTCGGGTCAATCGAGTGGGGCTTAAGTGGCCCACCCGAAAGGGGGGCATCGGTATGACTGCCCGTTCCCCCTGCACACCGATTCCAATCGTGCCCGACTCTTCTTCCGACGAAGAGTCAGTTGATTTTCCTAAAATAGGAAATAAAAGGTTTTTGATTCCTATTTCTGAGTACCCGAGTACCCTACTGTATCAACGTTATAATGAGTCTGTTTGTATTTTTTTTTGAGGGGGAGGGCAATTATTTGGATTAATTTTGTTGGATTTCTTTCGGTGTACTGCGCAAGAGACAGTTTTTTTTTTTTTAAAGCTCCCCCTTGGCCCGCCCCCGACCTATGGCTTACGAACCCTCGCCTCACCCCGTCTGTTCCGGGGCTGGGTTCGGTCCCGTAGGTAGTCTGTGCCGTGCGGTCGCCTGAATGAAACATGATTTCGACGGCGTCGTCTCTCCCGCAAGCCCTCAGCAAAGACACCCCCCCCCCCCCCCCCAACCTGTGCCCCACCTGCGGGCACCTCCGTCCTGCCCGCTCCCTGCAGACACCTTGCCTCGGCTCGGCGCAGCACACATCTGCCCCCGCCTAGTCTGCCTGTACACGCCACACCAGCTATACACGAGCCGCGACTGCGAACAGACGACGTTGACGACGCAGAGGTCAGTGGCAGCGCCCCGGCCCGCGGTGAGGTGGGGGTAGCGGACGCGCCCAGGGGGGCTCCCCAGGGGGGCTCCCCAGGGGGGTGGGGGCTCCCATCGGCTCCCGTGCCCTTCTGAAGGACGAAACGGTCCAGCCCTGCTGCGGCCTGCCCCCCTACCCCTCTCCCCGATAGTCTAGCAGCTCGGCGCGGGCTTCGAACCCGCGGGGGCACCCCCACCACGACCCCCACCTCCCCACCATCCATCCACTGCAGATAAAGCTGGGCAGACACACACACACACATACACACACTGACAGGGAGGGTCGATGTCGAGAAGTGGAGCCCTCCCGTCATATTTGCGTGGATGAAAAGTGTCGACGTTCGCTCGTTGTCAGCGCCGTGCCTCCTCACGTGCGCCCCGTACCGCGGCGGCCCCCGGCAGCCCCCGGCGGCCCCCGGCCCGGGGTCAGCGATAGCCTGGGACCGCCGCCCCCGCCCCTCGCAGTGCACGCGTGCACCACGACTTTCGCCACAACAACTGCCGGCAGCTCGCGATGGTGTGTCAGGAGGCAGAGGCAGGGCAGATGAGGCTGGGCAGCCGAGAGTCGAGGCTCTAGCCGGGGCTCTAGCCGGGGCTCTAGCCGGGGCTCTAGCCGGGGCTCTAGCCGGGGCTCTAGCCGGGGCTCTAGCCGGGGCTCTAGCCGGGGCTCTAGCCGGGGCTCTAGCCGGGGCTCTAGCCGGGGCTAGAGCAGCGCTGCGCTGAACCCCGGTCATGTCATGAGCCACCACCACCACCACCACCACCACCGCCGCCGCCGCCGCCGCCTCGGAGTCGACGACCGCCGCCGGAGTGTCGCGCAGAGCGAAGCCAGTGCGAAGCCCCCTGCCCACCCCGCCCCGCCCCGCCCCACGTCGGGCACGCCGGACTGCGGCTGCGGCCCGTCCAGCGTCGTCCTCGCCGTCGTCGTTGTCGTTTGCTTGCACTGCTTGCACTGCTTGCACTGCTTGCACTGCTTGCACTGCTTGCACTGCTTGCACTGCTTGCACTGCTTGCACTGCTTGCACTGCTTGCACTGCTTGCACTGCTTGTACTGCTTGCACTGCTTGCACTGCTTGCACTGCTTGCACTGCTTGTACTGCTTGCACTGCTTGCACTGCTTGCACTGCTTGCACTGCTTGCACTGCTTGCACTGCTTGCACTGCTTGCACTGCTTGCACTGCTTGCACTGCTTGCACTGCTTGCACTGCTCGCACTGCTTGTACTGCTTGCACTGCTCGCACTGCTTGCACTGCTTGCACTGCTTGTACTGCTTGCACTGCTTGCACTGCTTGCACTGCTTGCACTGCTTGCACTGCTTGCACTGCTTGCACTGCTTGCACTGCTCGCACTGCTTGTACTGCTTGCACTGCTCGCACTGCTTGCACTGCTTGCACTGCTTGCACTGCTTGCACTGCTTGCACTGCTTGCACTGCTTGCACTGCTTGCACTGCTTGCACTGCTTGCACTGCTTGCACTGCTTGCACTGCTTGCACTGCTTGCACTGCTTGCACTGCTTGCACTGCTTGCACTGCTTGCACTGCTTGCACTGCTTGTACTGCTTGCACTGCTCGCACGCAGACCAGACCAGGAGGCCCCCGGTCCACGCCCATTGGGGCCCTCCTATCGGCAGCGCCGGCAGCCGTGATGGTGGCTCGGTTCATCAAACACCAATTGTACGCTGCACTGTACGGAGAGTACACGGCCCCGCTCACGTCTAGGGAGGGGCCGCCGGGGCCGCCGGGGCCGCCGGGGCCGCCGGGGCCGGGCTGGTGTGGAGACGGTGACGCGCGCAGTCGGGAACGCAGACGCGGCAGCCACCGACCCAATGACCTCTGCGGCGGGGGTCGGCGAGGTCACCGCCTGGCGATCGCACCGAAATCTTGACCTCAGATGTAATTCTCCGTTATTTATATATATGTATGTATGTGTGTGTGTGTGTGTGTGTGTGTGTGCGTGCGTGCGTGCGTGCGTGCGTGTGCGGCACGTTCGCGCGCCGTGTGGGTAGGCAAGGCGGATCGCAGGAGGCAGACTGCAGACTGACTTTACACCTGGCCAAGGCCGGACTGCCGTCAGGCCCATAGAGTAATAAGCACTGTCTCTACGGCGGCGCGCTGGTGCTGGTGTTCCGGAGACCATACTCATACTCCACCATGTCATGCCGTACCGGATGCCACATGCCACGCTCCACGGCACCGCCGACGCCCCCCCCCCCCCTTTTCCCCTTTTCCCCTTCACTCCATCCGCTGGTTTGCCTTTCCCCTCCGCCTGCTGCAACACCTCTTTCCTCCTCCTCCTCCCCCCTCCTTCCTCATCCCTCCTTCCTCCTCCGGTGCTGGAGGTTGCCTCCTGACGAGACTGACGAGTAGGCAAGAAGGGGTGCCGAAGCCGGGGCCGACAGGTGGTGCAGGGACTCCCAGGGACACTTGTCTGTGTGCGAGAACTTGTTTCCGAGCGATTTAGTCTCTTTCGTGTGTGTGTGTGTGTGTGTGTGTGTGTGTGTGTGTGTGTGTGTGTGTCGGGCGTGATGAGGCTCGGCGGGCCGAGCGACCGGCGTCGCGCGGCATGGCATGGCTCGCAGCGCACCCCAGCAAGTCCCCTGGTCCCCCCGCCCGCCCCCCTCCTTCCCCCCTTCGAGGGGGGTCCCCCGCTGCGCTGGTGAGAGGGGGAGGGGGGGAGAGGCCGAACAGGATGTTGACCCCGTCCGCCCCCTCTCGCCGCCACGCCCCACCACGGTTGAGCCAACCCTCATCTCTCTCTCCCTCCCTCTCCATCCCCTCGCCTCTCTTCCCCTCTTCCACCCCTTGAGGTACAATCAACTCCCCACCTCTCTGTAGCAGCTTTGCCAGAGAGAGAGACAGGGAGAGAGAGAGACAGGGAGAGAGAGAGACAGGGAGAGAGAGAGAGACAGGGAGAGAGAGAGAGACAGGGAGAGAGAGAGGAGAGAGAGACAGGGAGAGAGAGAGGGAGAGGGAGAGAGGGAAGGAGGGAGTGAGAGGGGGGGGGGAGAGGGGGAGAGGGGGAGTGTTCCATCCGAGACGGCCTGCGGGCTGTCCTTCTAACGCCCTCCGGAATGGGGATCTGCGTGGATGCCCATTTAAGTTCGAAGTCTATCTTAGTGGGAAAACGTTCGATTCCTTTTCTCCGACGTTGCCCGGCGGTCGATGGATCGGATTTTTTTTTTTTTTTTTGGGGGGGGGTGTCTGTTGCTGGAGCTGGACCGTGAGCGGGTGGCTGGCTACCCCGCCTCCACCTTCACCCTCCACCCCCCACCCACCCATCGCCGGGCTGCGGCAGGGCTCGGAGGGCTGCCCTAGGCTGTCCCAATCGATTGTCACGGAGGGAGGTGCGGCGGGGAGTGCATTGGAGGCGCACTGCACCCGCCCCGCCCGCCCCGCCGAACCGTCCCCTGGTTGCGGCCACCCAAATGACCACGCCGGCTCGGCCCGGGGAGGGGGGGGGGGGGCTGTGGGACTGCGGCTGGGAAAACAACCAGATTGGCGTCTGGCGGGGCCTCTAGACGGTTGTCTGCGTAGCCCTTCCCACATTTGACACACACACACACACACACAATTATTGGAAGTAATGATTCCATGCCTCCCTGTACTAAGTGGGCTAAGAATTGTTGCAACTTTTTACTCGCTTGTTGAGGAGCGCTCACTTTCACACGGGTCAGTGCTGGCAGGGCTGGCAGGGCTCCCCGCCCCCGCGGTTGGCAGGCAAGGGGCGTGGACATGGTTTCGCTCTCACCGGTTGTATTGGATCTGGACCTGGAGAGGGGACTTGGCTGTGTTCTGCCCCCCCCCCCCCCACACACACACACACACTAGGCATCCGAAAGCCCAGCAGCAGCAGCGTCCAGCCAAAGCAGCATAGCAGAGGCTGTGGGAAGGGTATGGGATGATTGGCTGCGGTCCTCCTGCCGCACCGTTGTTGCGCGGAGAGTGTTTGGGATCGAGCCCTGTTTTGTCTGCGCGGGTGAGTTGTGGTTATGCACCTGCGCCCCGGACGTCCGCGGGTCGACACCGTGATCAGAGATTATTAACAGCCCCCAAGGTGTCCTGTCCCCGTTGCAGAGAGTCGTCTGCTGCTGCTACTACCACTACTACTACTACTGCTGATGCTGCTACTATGACTACTAGTACTACTACTACTACTACTGCTGTTGCTGCTACTATGACTACTACTACTACTACTGCTGCTCGTTATTCTGTAGGAGGCACGGCGGTGGCTGCGGCGTGGGCGCCCGGAAGCCACCTAACCCAGATTGAGGAGCGCGCGACTGCGGCGCAGGGGAGAAGGGAAGGAGGCGGCAAGGAAATGAGTTTCCTCGCCAATGAATGAGGATTGAATTGGCGCCCCGGCCCGGCCCGCCCCGCCGCCCTCGTCCTCGCCGTGCACTCTGCTGCTGCTGCTGCTGCTGCTGCTGCTGCTGCTGCTGCTGCTGCTGCTGCTGCTGCTGCTGCTGCCGCTGCTGCCGCCGGCTCTCGCCCCCGCCCCCGCTGGCCCGGGTCCGGCCGGGTATCATTCCCACCGGCTTCACGTCGTCGCCTCCTCGCCGCCGGAAGCGCAGTTTGCGATTCCTGCGGCGTCGCCCTCGTCCTCTCGCCTCCGCTTCACTTGGTATTCGTGCGCCGCATCCTTCGGCTTCGGCCTCTAGTACGCGGCGGCGCGGCGCTGCGGGGGCATTTAAATGCGGTTTGGCAGGCTGGCTGCTGCTGCTGCTGCTGCTGCTGCTGCTGCTGCTGCTGCTGCTGCTGCTGCTGCTGCTGCTTCGGCTGGCTGCTGGCGGACCGGAGCGTTGGGGGTGCGCCTACGGCCTCCCCTCCCCCTCCCGTCCTCTTCCCCCACGTGCTGGGCTCGCGATAACGCGGCAGAGAGGGGTGGCGGACTCGGTGGCGGAGCGGCAGGGCGGGGTCATTCACCGGCGAGGACCCTGGCCCGGCGGCGCGTTGATCGCGGGGGGTGGAAAGGGAAAGGGAGGGGCACGAAAATTCGGTTTTCTGACGTGTTGCCCGTAGCCTGCCCGTAGCCTGCCCGTAGCCTGCCCGTTGCGCGTCCGTTGCCCTGGACTCTCTCTGCCCGGCGACGTTGGCGGCGATCGATAACAGCGGTTGCCTCTTTGGACGTGTGTAACGGCCGATCAGCTGTCCGTTGTGTGAGCGGGGAATGTGTTGGTGTGCCGACGACGGCCCCGCCCCGGGGTCTCCTTGTCACCACCGCCCGGTGCAGTGCAGTGCAGTTGCAGCCCACGTCTTCTGCTCCAGGTTCCTGCCGACACCCCGCGAGATTGCCCCGCGAGCCTTTTACGGCACGGGCGGCCCTGGTTGATTTACGGGCCGGGGGTCGTTGGCTACGCCAGTGCCGCGCCGGTGCCAGAGTGCTACGCCCCTGTGGAGGCTGTGGCTGGGGAGCTGCGTACGGAGGCCCCGCGGGCCCCGCCTGGCCCCGCCGGCCATGAGGTGGTGGTGGCGTGTCAGGGGGTCCAGGTCAGTGACCCTGCCATCCGGTGGTGTCTTGGTGGCCCCCAGCAGAGATGTGCGCGGCCGGTCCTCGCATCGGGCCGCGCGCGGTGCGCTGTGTTGGTGTGGATGCAGAGGCCTGGCAGTACCCTAGTGCTGCTAGTGCTGGTGGGCGGACTGGTTTGATCGGCTCGGCTCGGGCTGCGTGTGCTGCTGCACCACACCACGCCACGCCACGCCCCTCGGTCTGATAAGCGGCTAGCATCCGTCCGCCCAGCACAGGCGGACACGGCACGGCACGGCACGGCACGCACGGACCGGTCGAGCAAGTGGCGGTGCAGCAGCGTGTATACGTACGAACCCGCCGGCCCTAGCTTTGCAACTTTGCGCTGTCACGGCCATCACTCGCAGGAGGGAAGGGGGGGGGGGGGCGGCGGCGGCAGCGGCGGCGGCGGCGGACAGACAGCACGGGCGACGCGGGGCGCAAGTTATGCGATATGGGGTCCGAGTTGGTGGCACGGAGGCGTCGATAGCGGTGCAAATGCCCCTGGGAATCCGACGGGAAACCATCCGCCCATCCATCGGACATTGGGGCTGCCCGTCGGCATTCCAGGCGCTGGCGCGGGTCCCTGACGGGGTCCCTGACGGGGTCTCCGATGGGGTCCCCGACAGAGCGTTCCTAACCCTGTCCGCGCCTGGTGTGCGTCGCTGTGCTGCGCCGCTGTGCTGCGCCGCTCCCCCGCGCTAGCAGAGGAAGCCGTTGATGATTATTCGCCATACGCGCCGCGCCGCCATGCGCCGCCCGTAATGGCAGTGTACGGCCGCCGCCCTCCCCGGCGCCCTTGCCTTGCTTCCCCCGCCGTCGGTCGGCGTCGCCGCGCCGCGGTCGCCATGGCAACGCCAGGCAACGCCGCCTTGCCATGCTCAGCCCAGCCCAGCGCAGCCCAGCGTCGCCTGCACCGCGCCGCCGCCATGCGCCGCGGACGGGGCGGGGCGGGGGCCGGGAGGGGACGCCGCGTGCGGACGGCGAGACGCGACGGAGAAGCGATCAGCTGGGCGCGAGGCCGCGAGGCGCGGTGTGGCGCGGCGCGGCGGGCGCTGACAGTGTCCGCCAGCTGGTCGGGTGATGTGAGCTCGGCGCGACTCCACGCGTCACGTCACGACGCGATGGGGAGGGTCCCCGGGGACGGCTGGCGCGGCGCGGCGCTGCTGCGTGATGAGCCGTGCCGCGCTCCCTCCCCGTCCCCGTCCTCGTCCTCCCTCTGGCCGACCTAACGAGTCGACGTTCCTTTTTTGCCGTCGGCGTCGGCCGCCGCTGATCCGCTTGGCGAGCATTTGGGCCGCCGCGGGTCGCGGTCGCTTTGCCGTTTGCTTTGCATTGTGGCTTTGAGAGGGGACCGTCGTGGCTCCGGAGCGGGCGGACGGCGGGGACCGTGGCCGGCCTCGACCCGCACGTGCCCGGCCTCTGAGGCGGTGGGAGCGAGAGAGTGGGAGGGACTTCGAGGGAGGAGGACAGAACGGTTGGCCAGAGGCCGGGAAGGAGAACGAGCTCTGCTGGGGGGCGGACCCCAGGCGGGCCGCGGGGGCCTCGCTTACCCGGACTGACTCTCTCCCCTTCCTCTACCCGGGGCGCCCGGAGCCAGAGGCCGTCCTCATCTGTTCACTGAGGCTTGCAAAAGGCCAGGCCCCCAGGCTGCAGGCCCGATTGGGGTGAAATGTCGCTCTGCGTTTTGACTGTCGCTCGCGGTACAGCACCGTAAGACCGTAAGCGGCGGGGGGGGGGGGGGGGGGGGCAGGGTCCCCCAGGGGTCTCCGAGAGGCCGTGGGGAGGCGGAGGTCACTGTGGGAGAGCGAATCGAGAGGGAGGGAGGGGGCCTCGCCGGCGTGTTGGCCTTATCCGCGCTGACGTCGGTGTCTGGACTCCCTCAGCCGAGCAGCTCGCCCCGCCAGTGCGTGTGTATGTACTGCGTGAGACTCTGGCCGGCTGCTTGGTGTGTGGTGGGTGCCAGGCCGGGCCCGCTATCTCGTCTGGTCTGGTCTGGTCTCTAGGCCCTTCCAGCCAGCCGGCGCGATGACGCAAGCAAGCATACGACACCGTGCGACAGACAGCGTCTGCCACCCGGCTGTTGGGGGCCGGGGGCCGGGGGCCGGGCCTGCACAAATTCGGTCGCCGAGTCGCCGCGACGGGACCCCGACGGGGGTCACTTTGGCTTTGATTTGGCCGAAACGTTTCGGCTGGCGGCGCGCACGGCGCTGTGCCGCGGAGGTTTGGCGAGGCCCCGCGCTGCGTCGCACCGTGCCCGGCCGCGTCCGGCCCGACGGCTTTCACTTCCCCTTCCCCTTTTGCTGCCGCCGCCGCCGCCGCCGCTTTGCTTGCGTGTCTGCGTGCTTCCCAAATAATCCCGGCGCCGCCGTCGCGCTGCCCCCTAAAAAACCGCGGCGCCCGCGACCCGGCGTCGGACGCTCCGCTGAGTGATTTTAAATTGCGCTCGGATTCTTCTCGTCGTTCCCATCGCATCGGAACGGGGCGGGAGGGGGCGGGAGGGGCGGCGGCGGCTGTCGCAGCGGCGGGGCCCGGGGCCGTGGGGGGTAGGGGAGGCAGGCAGCGCGCCGCGTGTGAACTTGGCCCAATTAAACGGTGGAGCTAGTCGGCCTATAGCGCCGCCTTGCCGTAGCGCTGTTGGCGGCGCTGCACATCATAGACGGACAGCAGAGCCGCAGAGAGCCGGGCCCAAGGGCCCCCACCCCGAGGGGCAGCGTCTGCCCGCCTGTCTGTCCGTCCGTCTGCCGTGATTTGATGTGACGTGACGACGGCGTTACGCGTTACGTAAATGTGGTGTGGCAGGGGAGGAAGAAAAGGAGGAGGAGGAGGAGGCCGGCGTCCACTCCGCGGCGTATGCGCCGTGTCGTATCGGGTGCCGTGTCGCCCTGCTGCGCCACCGCTCCACCCGAGGGGATCATACGTCCTGTCCCGCCGGGCAAGGTCAGAAACTAGATTTGGACAGGCTGCTGCAGACGGCGCCGTGCGGGTAGGCAGCCCCGACTGTGTGCGCGCGCGCGTGTCGTGCGGGCTGGCCTACCCCGGCACCCGCAGGCGCTCGGCACGTTGAGGGGTGAAGATCATCGCAGACGATGTCGGGGGCCTCTGCGGCGGTGGGGGTGTGGGACGGCCCGCGGTGCCTTTGCCGCTGCCGCCTTATAAATAGCGGCGTGCGCGGCAGTGTGTCATCCATCCCCATTGTGGCCTGAGCCCTGTCGCCGCGGCCCGGCCTGCCGTCCTCCCTCTGACGGCGCGCCGTCATCCCCGGCCACCGCCTCCACGGCGCCGACCTGGTCGGGACCGCCGAGTGTGGCTGGACGGGCGGGCGAGGCGGTGCTGAGGCCCGTCCCGTCCCGTCCCCTGCCGATGCCGGCCTAGACCTTTGTCTCGGCGAAGGTGTAACGGCGCCAGCGGCAGCGCTGTGGAAGCAAGTCTTCCTGGTATGACGGCGGCCATCCCGCGCCGACGGCCCCCGTCCGCCCGTCCTTGGCGCTGATGCGGGCCGGGCCCTCTGGCACGGCGTGTGGCGCGGACTCAAACTGCCAATCCGTTTGACGCTAACGACGCCCGAGGAACGAGCCGGGAGGCGACGGCAGCAGCGGGGGCTGATGCGGAAGCGGCGGCGGCGGCGGTGGTGGTGGTAGGGGTGGGGGCTGGGCGGGGCGCTGTGAGGGTGGCGGCCGAATCGAGCCGTCCAAAATATTAAAAAATACACTCTCACAACAAAATCGTAAGATTTCAGCAAAAATTGGAGGAAAACAAGTAAAACTCTGGTAAAAGAAACTCGAAACATCGAAACTGGATTTTAGATAATGTTTCGCTTGCAAGACGAGTGTGAGTGACACCTCTCGAGCCGTACGTCGTCGGGGGGCGGTGCCATGAGGGCCTGGGCCGGCCTGGGCCCCTCGTGGTGCCTCTGCTCGGCAGTGGGCCGCAGGCCGCAGGCGCGGTGCCGTCGTGGCTCCGTTTGGAAAGTGAGAGTCGCACGGTCCCGCAGGGCCCGCGTATCGGCCGGTATCGGCCGGGGCTCTACCGGTCCTGGCCCGGTACTCTCCCGGTACTCTCCCGATGTGATGGTCCCCGTCGGCCGCCCCCGGGTGACGGGCGCCGCGCACACCTTGTCTCATGTTTAGTCAGCGCCGCCTCAGCCGCCTCCCGCCCCAGCGGCCCCGGCGGCCCCGGCGGCCCCGGCACACGGACTATGCGCGGCGCATGTTTATGGATCACACGAGAAGGAAGGCGGCGGACGGAACAGAACTGGCCGCCACGCCACGCCACGCCCCTTCTGCTGCAAACGCAACGCAAGTGCAACACAGCTACACGGACCCACGCGCTCGCGTGACGTCGTGTGAGTGTGCGGTGGTGACATGTACACGGCGGACGGCGCCGGCCTTCGGCGCGCGTGTGGGCTGCTGGAGGCGTGCAGCCTGGCGGGGCCGTCGTGGGGTGGAAGCTGTTGCTGTTGCTGCCTCTGCCGGCCCGTCCGTCCCGTCCCAGAGAGAGAGAGAGAGAGAGAGAGAGAGAGAGAGAGGAGTGAGTGAGGAGTAGTCGGGAGTGGTCCCTGCGGCCACGGAGGCGGCTGTGTCGGCGCGAGCGTGCATTGAAGCAGTGGGTTTGCGTGCGCTGGGCGTGCACTAGAGACTCCCTCCGAGTCTCTGTAGCGTGCACCACCACGGCCCCCGGCCCGCCCCGGCCCGCTGCTGACGGTGCGGTAGTCTGCTCCTGCTCTCCTTATTCTCCTCGGGTTTATCGCCGTGTGATGTGTGACTCAGCCCTTCGAACACGAGACGCGGCGAGACGAGACGAGTCGGGAAAGAAGACTACGCAGCAGCAGCAGCAGCAGCAGCAGCCGGGGTGGGGGACCAGACTGCTGCGTGTGCACGCAGGCACGCTGCGAAAGAGAGAGAGCAGAGAGAGAGAGAGAGAGAGAGAGAGAGAGAGAGAGAGAGAGAGAGAGAGAGAGAGAGAGAGAGAGAGAGAGAGAGAGAGAGAGAGAGAGAGAGACGGAAGGAAAGAGTGAGGGAGAGAGATCGGTTTTTATCAGCAGCAGCTGCTGCGTGGCGAGGTAAGAACAAAGGAAGTGTCCTTCGTGCGGCCTCATTGAGGAGGTATCTAATTGCTGCTTACGGTATACAGTGCGCTGCGGAACCTGCTGCCTTCCTCCCTTCCTCTCTCTCCCTCTCTCTCCCTCTCTCCCTCCCTCTCTCCCTCCCTCTCTCCCTCTGTCTTCGGTGCCCCCGTCGGGTCGCATCGCGCCTTGCTCGCTCAGGCCCGGCTTCGTGTGGCACAGGCTGCACCGTGACAACGTGACGCGTGGTCACGGCGGCGGGGCGTGCGTTGTGGCGTGACGTGACGAGGTTGGCGTATCGGATGTCCTGCGGCCGGAGGTCCTGCGGGCGTCCTGTCCAGCACCGCGCTATCACCGGGTTGCATCTGCATGACACACGCACTCTATGATTTATATACGTACACGGGGGGATCCCAGGGGGGTCCCATGGGGTCCCATGGCGTCCCATGGGGTCCCATGGGAAGGGGGGGGGGCAGCTGTGCGGCTAGCTGCCAGCTTGGCCAGGCTGTCTGCCAGCCCTGCCCTGCCCTGCCCTGCCGCCCTGCTTATAAATAGACTCGTCTGATGTGCCCTGCCCTGCCCTCTGCGCCGTGCCTCTGCGCTTGGGCCCAACAGGGCCGGGCCGTGGCGTGGCGCGCTCTGACCGGGCGGGGCTATGCGGGGCCGGGCCTCATTCGCCGCTGCTCATGCCTGTTGTTGTGGGGCGCTGGAGTGGGGCCGTGGGGCCTCCAGGCCCAGACTATCTTCTCGGCCCGTCTGATCGAGGTTGCTCGTTACTTCGTACGGATTCCGTCCTCACACCAGTGGCGGATCCAGGAGCGGCTTCAGGGATGGGGGGGGGGCAAGGGGGGCAATGTCCTGCTTTTTGCCTACTTACAGGCGAAAAGTTACGCCGGTTGCCTACATTTCCGCTCTCTCTCTCTCTCTCTCTCTCTCTCTCTCTCTCTCTCTCTCTCTCTCTCTCTCTCTCTCTCTCTCTCTCTCTCTCTCTCTCTCTCTCTCTCTCTCTCTCTCTCTCTCTCTCTCTCTCTCTCTCTCTCTCTCTCTCTCTCTCTCCCTCTCTCGCTCTCTCTCCCCCTCTCGCTCTCTCTCCCTCTCTCGCTCTCTCTCCCCTCTCTCTCTCTCTCTCCCTCTCTCGCTCTCTCTCTCTCTCTCTCTCTCTCTCTCTCTCTCTCTCTCTCTTTGCAGACCCGGCGGGTGTGGAGCGACACGACGCCACTCCCTCCTCGTCGTCCTTCACGACGTGTTTATCGACGGCTACAATGTGGCCGGAAGACACTCGGGCGTATACAAGTGCGCGTAATCCAAATGTTTGCCTACCCCCACGTCGTGGCGTGATTGTGTAGTCGTCGACGGGGTCCTCCTCGGGCACCAGGACGCATCGGGGCAGGCGTCAGTCATCTGTCGGACTGCAGCATCCGACTCCCATCCCGAGCGGGTCGTGGTGAAGAATGTGCTGCTTTGTGTGGTGCGGTGCCGTGCGGTGCGGCCGAGGCGGCTGGCTGGGGCTGGTCGCGTGCGAAGTGCTCCCGTCTGGCTCGAGTCGCAGCGCAGCCAGCGCAGCGCCCGCCCTGTGCCCCGCCTCGCACGCAGCCCGTGGGCGGTGGCACTGCACGGAGCAGGCGCAGCCAAGCCCTGCCTGCCCGTGCTCCAGGGTTGCCACGTTTCGAAAACAAAGACGCGGAGGGAGGGGAGGGAAGGGCTGGGCGGGCGTCAGGTGCAGCAGCTGGCGAGGTGCTGCAGGCTGCTGCTGTGCCTCCTCCGGCCTCCTTCGGCCTCCTCTCCCTCGTCAGCTTGCCCAAGCACGCCCTACCGCCTGCCTCATTTCATCTCCCCGCTTTCCAGCAAGATGGAAGAAGGAAGCGAAAAATGTGGGGCCCGTCTTTGTTCGTCCCCCTGGCGAAGCCTGGCAAAGCCATTCACTGGATCAGTCGTCGCCGTCTTAGAAGTGGGCGACCTCAGGCCGGAACGAAGTTGGGGTCTCGGCAGGGAGTTGGGGCTGCCGGGCTGCCTATCCTGGGGCGTCCGTAAGGGGCCACTGGACCACGCCTGGCGATGCCGTGGCTGATACGACTGATTCACCAGTAAAGTGTACTGTCGGTGCGGAACCGATCGCCTGCCGAGTAGTGCTGTAGCTGGCTGGCTGTTGCCCCATTTGTGCCCAATCTGGCGGTGGCGCAGCAGGTACCTCTGGCACTGGGGGCAGCCGCGGGTACCCGGGGGAGGGAGGGAGAGGCGCCACAGGCAGGATGGCGCGTCGGTCGTCCCGTTGTGCTCCAGGCCAAAAGCCCAGCGTGCTGTGACTGTGACTGGTAATCAAGGTGGGATCGAATCTCTAACTCCTCTCTCCTCCCTCTCTCTCTCCCTCTCTCTCTCTCTCTCTCTCTCCTCTCTCTCTCTCTCTCTCTCTCCTCTCTCCTCCCTCTCTCCTCCCTCTCTCTCTCCTCTCTCTCCTCCCTCTCTCCTCCCTCTCTCTCTCCTCTCTCTCTCCTCCCTCTCTCCTCCCTCTCTCTCTCCTCTCTCCTCCCTCTCTCCTCCCTCTCTCCTCCCTCTCTCCTCCCTCTCTCTCTCTCTCTCTCTCTCTCTCTCTCTCTCTCTCTCTCTCTCTCTCTCTCTCTCTCTCTCTCTCTCTCTCTCTCTCTCTCTCTCTCTCTCTCTCTCTCTCTCTCTCTCTCTCTCTCTCTCTCTCTCTCTCTCTCTCTCTCTCTCTCTCTCTCTCTCTCTCTCTCTCTCTCTCTCTCTCTCTCTCTCTCTCTCTCTCTCTCTCTCTCTCTCTCTCTCTCTCTCTCTCTCTCTCTCTCTCTCTCTCTCCTCTCTCTCTCTCTCTCTCTCTCTCTCTCTCTCTCTCTCTCTCTCTCTCTCTCTCTCTCTCTCTCTCTCTCTCTCTCTCCTCTCTCTCCTCTCTCTCTCTCTCTCTCTCCTCTCTCTCTCTCTCTCTCTCTCCCTCTCTCTCTCTCTCTCTCTCTCTCTCTCTCTCTCCTCTCTCACCTCTCTCTCCTCTCTGTCCTCTCTCTCTCTCTCTCTCTCTCTCTCTCTCTCTCTCTCTCTCTCTCTCTCTCTCTCTCTCTCTCTCTCTCTCCTCTCCCTCTCTCTCTCTCTCTCTCTCTCTCTCTCTCTCTCTCTCTCTCTCTCTCTCTCTCTCTCTCTCTCTCTCTCTCTCTCTCTCTCTCTCTCTCTCTCTCTCTCTCTGCCAGCTCTTTCCCAGCGGCTATCTCTGGCGCTCTCTCTCACACTCCCTCCTCCCCTCAAGGACGACGACAGTGCTGGCGCGTGACGCACGTACAGGAGGCTAAGCTGCGCGGCCCGGGCCGTGCGGGGGGCTGGACTCCCGGGCTGGCCAATGGGGACCCAGAGCTGTGCGTGTGACGCGGAAGCCCGTACCGAGTGAGGCCCACAGCCCCGCCGGCGAGAGGCTGCCAGAGGGCTGCCAGAGGGCTGCCGAAAGTGTGGGCCGCATATGCAATTGCAGTCTGGCCCGCTGTGTGCGCCTGCTTATGCATACCGCCGGACTCGCGGACGTCAGTGAACGAGGAGAAGGGTGTCGTCTCGGTGAGCAGGCAGTGGGCACCTGGCGCCGTAAACCCCGGCGAGTTACTCGGGGTCCTCTCCGGGCCCCTCCGGCCCCTGCGTTACGCTACGGCCCCCCCCCCTCGGATGACACAAAAGGCCCGCGGCGTCGGCTGTCCGTGACTGCGCCTCTCTCTCTCTCTCTGCTGGTCTCGGGCCGTGGCCCCCGCGGAGTGGAGTGGTGGCGCCCTTGTCTCTCAAATTGACCGTTTCCGTCGGCTTCTCTCACTTTTACCTTCGTGGCCGCCGCCGCCGCCCGGATGAGCCTGTGAAGCCCTTAAGTGCAGCGGTCGCGGCCCCGCTGCGGGGGGCGGGGCGGGGGCGGTCTAGAGACGGGCCTAGAGTCCATGTTGCCGGGCCGCCGACTCGCGTGCCTCAGGGACCCTGGTGCTGGCGTGCGGAGCCTAGCGGAGCCTAGCCGCCGGCTCGCAACAGGTTGCTGGGGTGGGCTGGTGGCGGCTGGCTGGGCGCAGCTCGCTGCTTTTCTTCCCTCGCTCGTCCACATTTTCCTCTCGTTTGGCGCGACGCCCGCTGTCCCGTCCGCCCTCCCGCCCTCCCGCCCGCCCGCCCGCCCGCCCGCCTGTGAGCGCGCCGAAGGGGCTCCGGGGGCTCCGGGGGCTCCGGGGGCTCCGGCCGGGCTGCTGGACAAAAAGCCTGGCGGCCGCCGGCTCCCTACTCACCCCTTCCTCCCATACCTGCGCACCTGTCCGGCCCCTGCAGCCTGCAGCTCTCGTGCATCCGCGCCAGGACCTGGCCTCGAATGCCGTATACACTGTGAAATGCCGAAAGATCGACGAATCACATCGCATCAGCCTGTCTTTTGTGTTCATATTTCTTTCCCGGACTTGTTGAATATGGAAAATGTGACACCTTTTTTTCTGTTTGTGGTTGAAAATGTCCATTTCGGAAACTTGTCTGTGCGGTTCAGTCCGTTTGGGAGGAAGGGAGGGTCTTCTCTTAAAAATGCAATGTTGCATTGTTGGTTGTGTTGAGTAGCCCACAGGATCCCGCTGGCCGTGTCTGGCCGTCGCCCTGCTGTGACCAATAGGTGACCCGCAGTGCATTGGCAGAGAGCCAACCCTCCCCTCCTCGTAATGTGGTACTTTGTGTGCAGAGTTTTACATTCCATCTTTGGAGGCTTTAATTCGCGATTTTTTCGTCGGGACACGTTTTTATTTGCATGCGATATCGGAACCGTCTGGATGTGCCGCCTTTCCCTTCCACATTAACTGCTCGGAGGTTTTTTCATGTCGCTCGCTCCAAATTTAATTTTTTTTCATTCCATCCTTCCTGCCCTTCTTTGTTTTTCTAAAACGCGACGGCGAGATTGTTTATCGTTCTGGTTCGTGGTTCGCCGTGTCGCATAGGAGAGGGGCTTTGTGTGCTCTGGTGTGTCACGTGATGTTTCCAGTGTATCTGTGTATCATCGCCGAGTTCCCACAGTAACTCACACCGCGCCGCTTGCCTGTGTCTCTCTCTCTCGCCCGCTCTCTCTCCCACTCCCGGGGCGGTGTCCTCTGATGGTGTCACTGACGCGACGACTGTAAATTTCGGGCGCCGTGCCACGCGGCGGGCCTCGTCTGTGCTTGTGCACCTCTGTGGCTGTGGCTCCACTTACTTTACTCTCTCTCTCTCTCTCTCTCTCTCTCTCTCTCTCTCTCTCTCTCTCTCTCTCTCTCTCTCTCTCTCTCTCTCTCTCTCTCTCTCTCTCGCTCTCTCGCTCTCTCTCTCTCTCTCTCTCTCTCTCTCTCTCTCTCTCTCTCTCTCTCTCTCTCTCTCTCTCTCGCTCTCTCGCTCTCTCGCTCTCTCGCTCTCTCTCTCTCTCTCTCTCGCTCTCTCGCTCTCTCGCTCTCTCTCGCTCTCTCTCTCTCTCTCTCGCTCTCTCTCTCTCTCTCTCTCTCTCTCTCTCTCTCTCGCTCTCTCTCTCTCTCTCTCTCTCTCTCTCTCTCTCTCTCTCTCTCTCTCTCTCTCTCTCTCTCTCTCTCTCTCTTCCACCCTCCGTCCCTCTCGCTCTCCTGGCCCAACGTGTCGTATCCTAGCACTATGTGGGTGGGGTTCGTTTGTTTGTGTTTGGCCCCTCCTCGCGCCCAAATGATAATGAAAGTGGGTTGATATACATAAATAACGCGTTGCAGCTGTGCAGAGCGTGCGCTGCGTTATGGCGTTGTTACACACACACACACACACACACACACACACACCTGTGCAGACGGTCCATGTGTGTCTCATGGCTCACACCTGCCGGGCCCGAGCCCCGCCCGCCGCTTTGTTGTCTTTTGCAACGCTTGGCGCACATGGCAGTTTGGGGCCGAATGTCGAGGTCCGGGGCCGCGGTGCCCAGCGGTGCCGTGGCTGTGGGCATCACCGGTCAGACCGGTAGCGGAGCCTGGCGGAGCCTGGCGGAGCCGAGGGAGGGACGCAGAGCAGGTGACGCTGCTGCTGCTGCTGCTGCTGCTGCTGCTGCTGCTGCTGCTGCTGCTGCTGCTGCTGCTGCTGCTGCTGCTGCTGCTGCTGCTGCCGCCTGCCCGCCATAGGCGCTGCCCCGCGCAGCCTCGCTCTGCGTGCTCTGCTCCGTGTCTGACAGGGGGCCGTCCATAAATGGGTAACACCGTCGGGACGTCTGCGGAAGCGCTAGTCTCAGGAGGTTAATTCCCCCCGCGCGGAATGCTGCTCTCATGAACCTTGTATCGCTCGGGGTGGTTGGTTCTGGCGGTCTCTCTCAGTCCGCCGGCGGTGGCCTTATGTGTGGCCGTACGTGGTGGTTTGTGCGCCCCCCCCCTCCCCTGCGTGTGCAGCGGCAAGTAGGCTCGGGCCGACGAGGGGGGCCACCGCGGTGCGTGCAACTCTTACCACTACAGCACCACTAACTACTACCACTACTGCGCCACCAACTCGCGCCGTTGTTGCGCCCGACCAACCAGAAATAATTAGCGAAGGGGGGCATGGCATGGTATAGCATACCGCGCTGGGTGGTCCCCGCGGTCCCCGCGCCGCCGTCTCTCATGTGATGGGCGCCGTGACACTGCCGTGACTGCGCCGCAGCAGGAGCTGATCTGAGCTGAGATCTCGTGGCAGTGTGGCGCCCCGGCCCTGGACACGCGCGCGCGCACCTCTCCTCTGCCTGCCTCCCCTACCACCGCGCCGTGTGATCGTAGGGTAGGCAGCGCGCGCGGCGGCGGTGCGCAGCGTGCCGGGTGCCTGCCTACCTCGCAGGGGGCTCTACGGGCTCCGCCCACTGAGCTCCGCCCGCCTCCACGCGCCGTGGCGGTGGTCATTGGGAGCCGGGCGGAGGGACACTTTCTCCGACACGCGCCCCCCGTTATCAGTTATCAGTCCACTAACCGGGGCCAGCAGTGGCGCTGGGTCATTGAATGACAGACCGCGCCCCTCCGCGTCTCTGTTCTCTGTGAGCGGTTAGACCGATAGAGTACTGCTCCGTCGTGAGGGGCGTGTTGCTCCGTTAGGGTGTGGAGTATTGGGTTTGTGGGTCCCCCGTCGCTGCTGGCTACATGTACACAGTGACAAAAAAATAAGTATTGTTGGACAATTCCAAGAGAGGTGACGTAAATTTTCCTGACAATTTTGTTTGAAAGTTTCCGAAAGAATCTGTGACTGTAGGCTGCCGTGATGTGTCTGGGTTCGTGGCATGGGTGTTTTGTTTTTAGGGGAGGGGGTGGGGTATTTGGCGTGCTTTACCGTGTGGCTCCGGGGGAAGCTAACCCGCCATGACGTGCGTGGGTTTAGTTTGTGATGTAATTATCTAGTTATCTCGCCGAGTGATTACGCTCTCCCCGGAGCTGGAAGTTTGGTTTTTCTTTTCCTCACCGCAGCGACGTTGCTGTTGTTGCTGCCGCGGTAGCAGGCCCGGTTCTCGTGTCCTGGCCGGGGATGGGGGAGCTCGAGGGCTTGCATTAGCTCGCCGTCGGTCAGCCGAGGGCAGAGAGGAGGGGGCCGGGGCCCAATAGCCATCATCAGCAGACGGCTCAATAGCGCGCGGAATTTCTCATAGGCTTCCTTCTTTCCCCCCTTTGGCCAAGCAAAGCGGCGGCGGCGGCAGCAGGGAGTGTAGTGTAGTAGTTAGCCCCGGCTGGCCGCCGCTGCAGCCGCTGCAGCCGCTGCAGCGCTCTGTGGTTGCGGCCGCGGGGCCTCCGGCTGCTGTCGGGCCGTGCAGCGCGATGCCCTGGGCGGGGCGGCCGGACGGACGGGCATGAAATTACGCGATGCGAGCCCGGCGAGTGCATCGCACTGCACTCTGTACTACACGGCCGTCACACGCCCCTGCGCCCCGTGTGCATGCGGTGCAGTGCAGTGCAGTCTGCAGTGCAGTCTGCAGTGCGCGAGCGGCGTTGCCGTTTTTATTCTGTTTTCGTTTTGTCTTGGTCGCAACGTTTTGATATCGTCGGTGGGCAGCAGCGGGCCAGAAGTAGCAGTTGGTGGGCTCGGCCAGAACACTACGTCCAGTGCTGGGCCCACGCGTGCGGCCGGCTGTGACCCAGTCTGTGTGACGCGCCCTATGTGGCGCTGATCCCGCGTGGGCAGAGGGAAAGGGAAGGGAAGGGAAAGGGTCCCTGGCGTGGGCGGCCGGCGGCCTGGGAACGCCACGCCACGCCACGAGCGTTTCACATCGGATGTGACGCGGGCCGGGCCGTTCCCAAGAAGCCCGTCGTCGGCCGTTCTGGGTTTTCATGGCCAAAGGGTGCTCTCGCCCTGTGTTAGGGAGTGGCTGCAAGTCGGTTTAAAAAAATTAAAAAAATTGCTGGGATTTTTTGATAATAATGTATGGCTTTCCATCTGGTAAATGTGTCTAACATCGTGTCGTTTTGTTGTTTGCAGGTGAGTTGCTGGACCGGGGCAGACTGGGAGGGGATGTGATAATTGTGCGGTGATGTGTTACTGCCAAGGTAAAGGGGCGACGCCACCAGTGGCAAACGGGTCGGCCTCCAGGTCATGTGAGCGAAGTGCGAGTGTTTTGTGCTCTGCCTCGTGCTGGTGGGCAGAGGCACCCACAGGCCGAGGGCTGCCGCGTACGGGCCCAAGTTATAGTGAGAGCTCTGCGACAGAAGTAATGGAACTGGTGGCGCCCTGCGCTGGCCGACCGGCCCGGGATGCAAATTCATTTGTAGGAATCCCGTCGGGTAATGCCTTGTCGGGGGGGTCGGGTCTTTGGCCGGCGGGTGGCCGCAGTGGCCAGGCTCTGGGCCCGCGGCCTGTGAGCGCAGCGCACGGCACGCTGTGGCACACGTCGGAGCTAGCGCGGCTAGCGCAGCTCGTCACGGACGGCCACGACGGCCGCAGAGCCGAGCTCGAGCGGCCGACGAGACGAGACTCGGCCGAGTCGTCGGGCTGGGGGCTCTTCTCAAGGACGTAGCATCCCATGCTGTGGGCAGGTGGCAAGGCGAGCAGCAGCAAGGCGGTCAGAGAGAGGCAGAGGTTGCCGCCCTCTCTCTCTCTCTCTCTCTCTCTCTCTCTCTCTCTCTCTCTCTCTCTCTCTCTCTCTCTCTCTCTCTCTCTCTCTCTCTCTCTCTCTCTCTCTCTCTCTCTCGCTCTCTCTCTCTCTCCGCTGCTACGCCCCGCCACGCCGTTGCGGCGCTCAGGTCAAGAGCCGCAATGGCTGCCTCGCCGCACTCCGCCACGCCACGACGGACGGGACGGCGGTGTTGTCGAGTACAGGCGGCGGCGGCGGCGGCGGCTGGAACAAATAACACAGCACGACGCGATGACAGAGTTTTCGGAATTATTTTGCGGTAGCATAGTTTGGCCCTGGTAACGACGAACACTCGACCGCCGTAGCTGGATGAAAGTAGCGCTCTAAAGGGCTAAAATTTCAAGCGGCATACGCGGTTTTTTGCACTTTCAATGCCGATATCTCCAAAACCGTAAGAGATACGACGTTTTACTTGAAATTTTAGTTCTTTAGGGCGCTACTTTCATTGAATTAATTTTTTCCAAATTTTTTTGAGAAACTTTTTTTTTGCCCTGTAGAGGGGCATTTAGGCCCTCCGCGGCAGCACTCAATGACGTCATATCGAGACCGGACAAAGTTTTTTCGAAAATGGACACCAAAAGGGATATTTTCTAGGGTGGAACCCTTAAGATTTCTCAAATCGGCAAAATAAGGAAGGGTCTACTCTCGGCCCCGCCGTGCCCCGGCCCCAGCACTACCGGACCCCGTGTCACGCGCAGGGGGTGTTGGAGAGCAGGCAGACCCTTCTCTGTGTGACGGGGCGGGGGGTGTCGGCCCCGCCGTGCCCCAGCTCCAGCACTACCGGGCCCCGTGTCACGCGCAGGGGGTTGTTGTCGTCCCCTGCCGTCGTCGTGGAGGTGCTGGTCTGGTCGGGTACCGCGCTGCGCGGCCCTCGTCTGTACCGTATGGAGGCTCCCCGCCACCGCCCGGGGGTGGGCGTGGCTGTGGAGGGGTGCGTCTGCGGCGGGGCGTGGCGGGGCGTGGCGGGGCGCGGCGCGGACCTCGGGGTGGTAGGCCTTCTGCGGCGCGGTGCGAGGGGGTGGGTCGATGTTCTCCGCCCTCCCCCGGCCGCGAGGGTCCCCGCCATAGGCCTATAGCCCGGGCCGCCCCCGGGCCGCCCCCGCCCCGCCCGAGCCCTGAAGCCCAGGCCCTAGGCCCAGCCGTATCGACCGGGTGCTCCTTGTTCTGCGAGTCCCTACCCCTACCGGGACCCCGTCGGGGGCCCGCCGGGGCCTCTACCCACCGCCTCCCGGCCAGAAGCATCTCTTCTCAAATTTCGCACTGGTGTTCCTTTTTATGGTTCAAAAACTAAAATAATTGTCGTCGCTGAAGTGGCGGGGTTCGGTGCGGCGGCGGGGATGTGAGGCGGGGTGTCCGGGTGCCCGCCGGCCCCCTCCGCGGGTCCGGGGCTCAGCGGGGCTCAGGCCAGACGGCCGGAGTGCATTGAACCCCTGCCGCTCGCCGCGCCCCGCCGCGCCCCGCCGGTCTTTGTCCGGGCGGTACGGGTACGGGTACGGCAGTGCTGGCCGCGGTGCGGCTGGGTTCGCCGTCGTCACACCGACACGCATTCGTACTTTGCGGCAGCGAGCGAATTATCGTCGGAGCAGGATTTTGTTTTGGAAGGGATCTCTGGTGCCGTGGGGGGGGGGGCACCTGCTCCGGGATGGGTCGGGAGGATGGTCCCCACGTGTCCTCTCCGCGTGAGTACAGCCCGGCCTGGTCCGGCGCGGCCCCGGCGGCCCCGTGTGCGCCGCGGCAGCGTTGCGTGTAGCGTTGCGTATTACTCGTGTGTCGCGGGCCGTCTCCTGCTAGCAGCCGGGACCTGCTGCTTGTTATCCGGACCTAATCCGGACCTCTCTAGTATATATGTGTGCCCCCTCCCCCTCTGATTTCGGGACCAGCACACCGCCCACGTCTCCTGCAAAGTGTTCTCACGAGGGGCGAAGAAGAAGGGCGCCCTCCACTCATGGTGTATTCCGAGCGAAATCAGGCTGCTTTTAGCACGCCGCGGGGGTGGCCTGCTGCCGGAGGACCGGAGGACAGGCCCAAGGCCGCCGAACACTATTAGTCCGGTAAAGGTCGTCCTCCGTGGCTCTGGGCTCGTGGCCCCTGCCGTGCCGGGCCTCCGGCTCCCAAGGCCTCCCGCTCCGCACCCCGTTGGTGCCCCAGCCCGGCCTCGGGCCTCCGGCTCCCAAGGCCTCCCGCTCCGCACCCCGTTGGTGCCCCAGCCCGGCCTCGGGCCTCCGGCTCCCAAGGCCTCCCGCTCCGCACCCCGTTGGTGCCCCAGCCCGGCCTCGGGCCTCCGGCTCCCAAGGCCTCCCGCTCCGCACCCCGTTGGTGCCCCAAGGCCTCCCGCTCCGCCCGGCCTCGGGCCTCCGGCTCCCAAGGCCTCCCGCTCCGCACCCCGTTGGTGCAGCCCGGCCCGGGTTGGTGCCCCAGCCCGGCCTCGGGCCTCCGGCTCCCAAGGCCTCCCGCTCCGCACCCCGTTGGTGCCCCAGCCCGGCCTCGGGCCTCCGGCTCCCAAGGCCTCCCGCTCCGCACCCCGTTGGTGCCCCAGCCCGGGCTCGGGCCCCCGGCCCCGGCCCTGGTGCCCCTCGCCTTCCCGGCTTTTCCTCCTTCCTTAATGAGGCGCCCTTCAATCAGCTTCGGCGCTCTATTTGCTTCTCTTTGCTTTTCATCTCTTTGTAAAAGCGGTGGAAGGCCGTCGTGTCGGTCGTGGCCGTCGTCCTTGCGGCGACCCCCGCGCGCTGCAGAGGCAGTGAGGCGACAGAGGCCTGACGGGGGTGGAGCCGAGCCGAGAGGCGCCCCATAACTAGCATTACTCGTCGGGCGGGCGGTGCCGGGGCGGTGCCCGGTGGGGTGGCTGGCCGAAGGCCCATCCTGTGCACTTTTATCTCGGGTATAGGGGGCCGACGGGACGGGGGGGCTTCGCGTTCATCTATCACGCAGCCGGTCCCGCGTCTGCCGTAGGAGGGGGGGGCGGGGGCGTCTGGGGGCCTCGCGCCACCACTCCCCCGCGGTGGGGAGGGCGTCGCCGACGTCATTGGCCGGTTTATTGTCCGGGCGCCCAGGGTGCGGTGTAGCCCCCACCCCCCGCTGTGACGGCAGAGTCCTCCAGTACCCGTACTCCAGAGGACTCTATCTGTGGGGGACGAGGGGTGTTGCCTACCCCCACGGCGGTACGCGTCGCTCCCTAGCCGTGGTCCCGTCCCGCTGCCGCAGCCGTGACCCTCCGCAACCTCCCGGCCGGACCGAGCCCCTGGCCCGGCCGGAGGACCCGCGGCCACTCGACTTGGGAGTCGCGGCCTTATTCTCTTCGGGACTGTCCATAATTAACGTTTACACGAGAGGGGGGGGGGGGGAGCAAAAACTAACGATTGTTTACGAGGGGGGTAGGGGGGGGGGGTCAACTGCATATCAACGTTTACACCAGAGGTGTGCAAGGCGCGTGCGCCCGCAGGCCGTGCGGGCGATGGCTGGGTGAGCTCGGCACGCCACGGCCCGGCTGGTGTTGCTGCGATGGTAGGCAGCTACAGTTTTGCACCACGACCTACCGCACTGAGAAAAATGATTAACACAGAGCATCGAAGTGTGTTCTATCCGTGCCGCATATCCGCTGCAATCAAACTGTTTCGTTACTCAACCCAGAACTTTGGACCGGCTGACCAGAAACTTTGATTGTAGTGCTGATGCGGCACGGATAGAACATACTTCGATGCCCACACCCAGAACTTTGATTTCCAGTTCAAACCATTTTTATTCTTACTGCGTTTGCCCTCCTTAAGTCACGGCTAGTTTATTGATTCTTTTGGTGTAAAATGGTGTTAATGGGGGGAGGGGGGGGGGGTTGGCGTGAAAACTGACGCTTGTAAACCAGAGGGGAGGGGGGAACAAAATTTCGGAAAACATGCAAACGTAAATTGTGCGGCACCGCTCTGTATCCCCCAGAGGCCCTCAAGGCGTTTGTCGTCATGCCGTGCGGTGGTGGCGGGTTGCCCCGCGCGCGCTACGCCTCATGGCTACGCTCTGGCCTGGCGGGCGCCGGGGTTCGCGTCGGCTTTGGCGTACGCACGTTTGCGCGGCTTCTGCGGCTCCCGCGCCGCGGCGGCCGTCAGCTGACTGCGCGACACGCCCTTGGTACCGAATTAGCCCCCCCACCTCGCCCCGACTTCCCGTACGGACGGAGAGAGAGAGAGAGAGAGAGAGAGAGAGAGAGAGAGAGAGAGAGAGAGAGAGAGAGAGAGAGAGAGAGAGAGAGAGAGAGAGAGAGAGAGAGAGGAAGGTGTTTGACACAGCTGTCGCCCCGCCCGGGGTCGCTGACAGGATGAGCTGTTTTACGGCCGCGGCTGCTATTCCCGGCCCCGCGGAGCTCGCGGAACTCGCGGAGCCTTGAGAGTGCCGCAGAGTGCGGGGCGCAAATGAGCGGCGGCGGCCGAGCGGCGTGTAGCGGCGTCCCGTCCCCGTCGCCTTTGTTATTGGGCTCGCCGCGTTCGCGATCTCTGCTCCGCCGGTCGGCCGCCGCGCTCGCCGGGGCCGGGCATTCGTCAAGACAAAGAATGCCGAGTGGAAACGGCTCGGCACGGCTCGTCGGCTCGTCCCGGCTCTGCTCTGCCCCCCGCGCCGCCGCCGCCCGACCCGTTTATCAAAGCCTCAATTTATGGAAATGATGCCGGGTGGGCTTTGGCTGGGTGCGCTGCGGGTGCGGGTGATTCACCGCGCTGGCAGCGTGCTGGCGGGCCGTGGGCGCCCGCCGGGGTAGGCAACCTCGGCGCCTGTGTGGCGCGGGCTGGCCTACCCCCCGGCGGGGGCCGGGACCGGGATGATGTCATTACAGCGGCGTGCGCACGTGACGCGCCCCGTGGCCGCGGCAACGCTCTCTTTACTCCCGGACATAAAGTCCGGGGACTGGCAGCGCAGACCAGGCCGGGCTCCGGCGGGCTCCGGCGGGCTCCGGCGGGCTCCGGGCCGCAGCACTTGAAAAAGTTTTCCCCCCATTGGCGTGCAACACCGAGGTCGAGTGCGCGTCCATCTCTGGTCGTAAAATCGCCTCTCCTTTTATTACGGCAGCGAGCGTGTTTTATGCGTAGGCCGCCGCCGCGCCCCGCCAGTGAGCAGTGCAGTGGGGTGGGGGCCGGTGGGGGCTCGTCCGGCCCGGCCGCTGGAGGCTTTGCCTTTCGGGGGAGTCCGGCGGGGAAGGGTCCGGCTGGGGGCCGTGAGAGACTCCAGACTCCAGACTCCAGACTCCAGACCCGGGACCCTGGAGGCCAGGCGGCAGCCGCAGCCGCCGGGGTGAGCGACCCTCGGAGGATGTGAGTGTGGCGGATGCGATGGCGGTGCGGTGCGGGTCCTGCAGCGGGGCCTGGCGGATCAGGTGACGTGACCGTGTAGGTAGGCAGGGAGGCCAGTGCGGGGCGCCTGGCTTTGGGCCGCTGCACAACCACGGCTCACCCCTCGAGACAAACGGAAGTGTAATTCCGCAGTGTCAACACGCACTGGGGGGGGGGGGGGGGGGGCGCCGCTGCCGACACTGCGCTTCCTGGGTTTGGTTTCTTTGCCTCAGCCCAGCGAATTCTCGACCACGTCTCTGGATTTGATTTTATCCGCGCTGCTGCTGCCTGGGCTTTGTTTGGACTGCAAACCGACCAACCAACCAACCGAGCGAGCGACTGCACGGGCTGGACTGGTTTTGGCTCTGTTGTGGCGGCGACCACAAAATTTTGCTGTGCGACCCCCTCCCCCTACAAGTTTTATTATTTATCGTTTTTGTTGAAATCTTTGAAACAAAGAACGGCAACTGTGCGACACTCCAGCCGCTGGTGCTCGTGCCGGGAATGCATCCGCCGGCTGCTGCTGCTGCTGACGTCACGCTGCAGGCGAGTGCATCAGCGCCGAGTCACTGGCGGGGGGGGGGGGGGGGGCAGGCCGGGCGGGTATCTTCTTTTTCCTCTTAACCTTGGATGAGGAGAAGGCGGCTCTGTCGTGTGGCGTACCGGTGTGTGTTTGTGTGAGTATGTTCTTTGTCGTCGTCGCTGACGCTGGCCGTTATGCCCGTCCTGCCGTGTGTTTGCCTTGTGTCGCGCCCCGTCACGCGTACGATAACGAACGCGCTATGATACCAGTCGTCCTCCGGTACATACATAGTACTTGGTTCCTCTACGTTCTCACTCTGTTGCTCCTGCGCGCCGAGCGCCGACAGGGGCGCCTCCCGTCCTCCTCCCGCAGGTCCGCGTCGTGGTGGCTGGCTGACGGCCGGCCGACGGACCGTCCGGACCATCCGGGGCGGGGCGGGGCGGGACGTGCGCTCGATACTCGATGCGTCGCGGGGCGTCTGCCCGCGCCCGCCCCTTCCTTTGTTGTCCGTTACAAAGCGGGCCCGATGGCAGCCTATGGCAGCCCATGGCAGCCCATGGCAGCCCATGGCACCCCTTGGCAGCCCATGGCAGCCCATGGCAGCCCATGGCAGCCCATGGCACCCCATGGCAGCCCTTGGCAGCCCATGGCAGTCTCTGGATATCTATGGCTGTTCGCACACGGCCCTTGTGGCTCTCATGAGCCGCGCGCAGCCGTCGTACGTGTAACCGTCCGGGACATATCGCGTTGGCCTTGCGGGGTGGTGTCTCATCTTTCTCCCCAAGTACTATATGCACTTTTCGTGGCGACGTCCTCTCTCTCTCTCTCTCTCTCTCTCTCTCTCTCTCTCTCTCTCTCTCTCTCTCTCTCTCTCTCTCTCTCTCTCTCTCTCTCTCTCTCTCTCTCTCTCTCTCTCTCTCTCTCTCTCTCTCTCTCTCTCTCTCTCTCTCTCTCTCTCTCTCTCTCTCTCTGTCTCTCTGTGTCTCTCTCTCCCTCTCTCCGCCTGGTCCTGGTCACGTTGCGCAGTGCCGCGTGCTGTGGCTGTACGCCCCCCCCCCCCCTCGGGCACTTCCGGATCTCCAGTAGTCGGTGCAGGGCTGACCATAGCCTAAGGGCCGCGGCTGCGCAGGGCTGTGCATGGCTTCCCGGCCCGGTCAGTTTGTCAGCGACCGGCCTGTGCTGTCGCCTCCTCCTTCCCTCCCCTCTCGACCCGCGAAGAATATTAATAAGCGCCAACTTGATGATCATGATTATTATTATGGCCGGGACGCAGCGGAGTGTTTGGCATCTGGTCTAGCTATTATAGGTTAGTCGCCGGTTGTCCTCGGTGGCAGTCTGTTGGCGGGCACTGCTGGAGGCTGGAGCAGCAGCGCCAGCCGGAGGACCCGGAGGATTCGGAGAAGGAGGCGGGGAAAAAAGGGAAAAAAAAACGAAAATGGTCTTGAGACCTGCGATGCGCCTGTCGGTGATCAAGGAGGTTATCGGCGGCCTCGTATCTCGTCCCACCCCTCCACCCCCTCCAACCTCCTCCTCCTCTTACATTTTTTCCTTTTTCTTCTTTATCTTTCCCTGTCCCTCTTTTCGTGTTTCTATTATTTATCTGGCCTGCTTATGAATGCAGCAGCGGGCTGGATGACGCTGAGCGTGCATGCCCCGGTACGGCGGGGGCCGCGGGGCACAGTACGTGCCTAGCCAGCCTGCCCACACCCGTCCTAGTCATTCAATTTCATTAATTTGTCATGTCGAGTTTGAGGGGGGGGGGGCCGTGGCGTGTCGTGGCGGCAGCGTGGCGGTGTGCGTGTGGGGCGCTATCGATAAGTCGTTTAGGCGCACGCCCCGCCCCGCCCCAGCTGACATGAGGATGAGGACCCTTCGCTCCGTCCATCAACCGGTTTTTCAGACGCGTCCCTATTTGTAGGCCGTCCGTGTTCAGGGGTGGGCTAGCCGGAGGTGCCGGAGGGCCCGGAGCCCCGAAGTCATATCACTACCTGAGCGAGCGAGGGAGCTGCTGCCGGTGGCTGCTCACCACAAGGCCAGATGGATGTTACTCAATTTTTCAGTCTGTTTTCTGTTTGGGAGGGGGGGGGGGGGGGCGTGCCTGACCCTTCTCTCCCGTCTCCCCATCGAAGTGGGATACGTATCCGTGGACGCTGGCTACCCTTGTCTATGTCGTGTCCCTACAGTATCGTAGGACATTGGCGTGCGGTGAGGGGGAGGGAGGGGGTCCCCCCCCCCTCCCCGGTAGTGCTGCCCCGCATCCTGCAGAGGCGATCGGGGATGTGCTGGAGCCGTGGGAGCAGGACGATGATGAGCCGTCGTAGGCCTCGGCTCACAGCGGCCAGTGACCGCGGAGCCCCGCGGAGCCCCGCGGAGCCGGCGAGGCGAACTAGCCGAGCCCCCTCCCCAGTCAGTCAGTCCCCTGTACCGAAATACTCCTTCCTGCTACGCAAACAGCATCCGGATGCGAATGCACGCCGCATCGCTAGCCGTGTGGCGGCCGGGACCCCCGCGGCCTTTGCCAGGCCGGGGCTGCCGGGGCTGCCGGGGCTGCGGGGGCTGCGGGGGCTGCGGGGGCTGCCGGGGCCCTCCACACTTCATCAAGCCTATGTTTAGGCCCACGGCCCCCCGCGGGGTTCGCGGACCGCCGCGGCGCACGCTTCCTCGTGCAGCAGCTGTCGGGCTTTATGGAGACACTGCCGCCGCTGCTGCTGCTGCGCGTGTGAGAACCGTACAGCTATACTGTATCGGCCGCCGGTCACCTGTGAAGTGCCTAGAGCTGTGCTCTGCCGAGGAGTGCCGCCCCTCGGCGCACCTGCCGCCGCACGGTTTGTGCTGGCCACTCCTCGCTGGCGGGGGCCGTGACAGCGGCGAGGGAGGCCAGCCTGTCGACGTGCGCATCAAAGTCGGCGGCGACCATTATCTTGTAGTTGCAATGTCCCCGCGGGTGAGCCCAGCCAGCCCCTCATCTGCAATGACGCAGTGACACGCCCCCCCCCCTCCTGTCTCTCTCTCTCTCTCTCTCTCTCTCTCTCTCTCTCTCTCTCTCTCTCTCTCTCTCTCTCTCTCTCTCTTTCTTTCTTTCTTTCTCTCTCTTTCTCTTTCTTTCTCTCTCTTTCTCTCTCTTTCTCTCTCTTTCTCTTTTTATTTCTCTCTCTTTCTCTCTTTCTCTTATTGAGCCCGAGCGGAGCGAGGAGCTGTCTGCATCGACTATTCTACTTTTTTTTAATTCTTCTCCTCACAGCAAGTGTCGTTGTCTTTCTCTCTCTCTCTCTCTCTCTCTCTCTCTCTCTCTCTCTCTCTCTCTCTCTCTCTCTCTCTCTCTCTCTCTCTCTCTCTCTCTCTTTCTCTCTCTCTTTCTCTCTCTCTGCTGCCCGGCATTTCCTGTTTGTGCGCCTCCCCTCTCACCTCGGCCCCCCTTCCCCTCCTCGCCACCTCGCGGGACGCCTTGATTTGTAGAGTATTGTGGGGCGGGGGGGGGGGGGAGGTATAATGCAGCGGTGTCCTGCCGGCGTGCTGTTGCTGGCTGTTGCCGCCGCCCCGTGAGATGTGATCTCTTGCCGTGCTGCGGTGCGGTGCGCCGGCCGATATGCGAGGAATGCCGGCCACTTCCGCGCGCGGCCTCCTGGCCTCCTCCGCCTGCGATGAGCCGTGGCCGCGCCGTGGCAAGAGGAGGGGCCCTGATTTCCGGAGCCGAGCCCGAGCCCCAGGCCGATCCGATCCGCATTACGGACGTGATGAGCGCTCGCGGTCCCGGAACGTCCGGCGGCCGCCGCCCCGGCGGGGGGCGGCCTTCCCTGCCGCATGGCATTCACTACGAGCATTACATGTGTCTGGTTTCCTCTGTGCTTTCAGGGCCGTGACGGACCCCCGGGATGGGCGGCGGGTGGCGCTCAAGAAACTGCCCAATGTCTTCCACTCGCTCGTCTCGTCGAAGAGGGTCTTCCGGGAGCTCAAGATGCTCTGTTTCTTCAAGCACGAGAACGTGAGTATGGTAGCATGGTTACGCAGGAGTAACCTCCGCGAGTGGCTGACTACGCCTACCGCCTGCGAGCGCCGAGGTAGGCCAGCCCGCACGACACGCGTGCACGCGGAGGTCGAGGTTGCCTACCCGCCCGGGCGCCTGTCGCCATGCGGACTGGCCGGCCGCCCGGGGCGCGTGGCGTGCAGCGCGCAGGGTTTCTAATCGCTGTCTTCTCGTTCTCTTGCCCCCAGGTCCTCTCCGCACTGGATATACTACAACCGCCTCACCTCGACTTTTTCCAAGAAATGTATCCTTTCCGACGGCCGTGGTTGTGTGCTCGTGTGATCGTCCTGGTCTCTCCTGCGGGGCCCCGTCCCGCCCCGCCCCGCTCTCGGTCCTGGGCTTCTCTTCCCTTGCCGCCAGATAACGCGGTCCGATTCTGCCTTCGCTTCCGCTGTCATCTCTCCGCCGCCGCTGCTGCAGCAGGGCTAACTGGGTCGGGGCGCGGCGCAGCCGGCGTTGTGTTCGGCGGCGCGTGCTGCAAAACGCGCTCGCCGACGCAATTTTCCCCGGTGCTCACGGCGCGGCAGGTGCAGCCACAGGTGTGCGGCTGCAGGTGCGGCGTGTGTGCCTGCGTGCTCACGGCCCCGGCCCCGGCCTGATGCTGCACCAGCTGCCCCACGCGTGTCCACCCCGGGGCCGCCGGGACCCCGTCCTGCGTCCTCCAGACGTCTGGGACCCCTTCCCTTCCTTCTCCAGCAGGCCGTTGCGCGGCGAGCAGTATGAGAGGGGCAGGTGCGTGGGCCGTGAGCTCCCTGCCCTGCTCTGCCTTGCCTCATTCGCCTGCTGGACTCGGCCGGGTTGGTCGGGGTCGGGTTAGTTTGCCCTCTCATTTCCATTCCGGTCCGAAATGTAATGAGATGGGGCCCCGTGCCGCTGCCGTGCCGGACTGCACGGCCCCAGTTGTGCGCCCCCGCGGCACCCGGCCCGCGGTGGTGGGTCTCCGGGGAGAGTGACGGTCTGTGCACGAAGGGTTGCCGGCGTCGTGAAAGTGGCCGAGCTCGGCTCGGCTCGGCTCGGCTGGCTGGCGGGCTGCGCTGTGAAGTGGAGCGCGGCACAAGCGGCACAAGCGGCACAAGCGGCACGCGGACCTTGTCAGCGTGACGTAACGCAGGTCCAGAGCCCCGCCCCGCAGCGTATCGCGGCCGACAGCGCCGAAATAGACGATGATGGCGTTGGCGGCGTCCCGCGGCCGTTAAGTCGTTCTTTTCTCCAGAATGGGGTTGAATCGGGGGGGGGGGGGGGGCTCTGGAGCACGCGGGCGCACGTGAGGGTTGTGTCGGGTTGTGTAAGGGGTCGCCGTGGCAAGGTGACAGGTGGCGGGTGGCGCACGGGGAGACTCGGCCCGCACCGCTCCGTGGGCCGCAGCACACCTTCCTCGCCGTCCTGGCTAATTGCGGCCCTGCGGGGTCGCGGCTCTGCTCCGCTCCTCCGTGCTCTGCTCCGACGCGGTCCGCTTTCCTCCCCCTGCGCCCTCCTCCGCCCCCCCTCCTCCGCCCCGCCCCCAGAGAGTGCTGCGCTATCGCCGTAGTAGTATGTAGTAGTGTTGTAGCAGTTCCCCCCCCCCCCCTGGTTCCCCTCCCCCGCCCTGCCCGGCTGATTTGCATAGAGGGCGCTCTCGCCTTCACGGCCGGGCTGGGCTCCGTGCCCTCTGCGCGGCTCGGTGGTACTGCTTACTCGCCAGGCACGCTGTCCCGGCGGTTCTTGTTGATTTTCCGTTCCGAACACCGACGGCGGCGAGTGAGTAGCGCAGGCGTGGCGACGCGATCCGAGATGGTTTGTGTCGGTGTGGTCTACCCCCCCCCCCCCCACCTCTTCCCTCTTCCGGTCGCGTGCGCCTGTGGCGCGGTCCAGCCGCGACGTGGAGGTCCCGTGTGCGTGTGTTGGAGGGAGGGAGGGAGGGAGGGAGGGAGGGAGGGAGGGAGGGAGGGAGGGAGAGAGAGAGAGAGAGAGAGAGAGAGAGAGAGAGAGAGAGAGAGAGAGAGAGAGAGAGAGAGAGAGAGAGAGAGAGAGAGAGAGAGAGAGAGATATTGCCAAAGAGCCCGCCGGCTGCGATCGCCGGCTGCACGGAGCCAACAGGCGGAGGCGCAGGCAGCGGCTGCACAGCGAGCGTGACTGGGCGTGTGCATGGGCGTGTGCACGAGCGTGTCAGGAGAGTGCCGAGGACATGGCGGCCCAACCAGTCTGAGGACGCTCGGCCCGTTCGGGCGGACGCGTCGCCTTTCAGCAAAGGGCTGCCACAAGTTGCATAACCGCCTTCATCGATACTTCGCACCACGACGAGAACGGGAAAGGGGGAGGGGGAGGGTGATTAGCTCGTGCTGGACCCGCCTAACCTGACCCGCAGCCGAGGCTCGGGTGTCGTGTTTGCAACTCTGTGCTCGGCTCAGACGGGCTCTCCACAGGGTGCAGGCCGAGGTACGGAGAGCGGCTGGCGCCTGGAGGGTAGGCCAGCGGCCAGCGCCGGAGGTGGCGTCACGGTTGCCTACCACGCAGGGGCTCCCTCCCCTCCTTCGGTACAATGGCGGCGGGGGCGGGCGTTGGGCAACTCTGTTGATGACGCGCTGCCTGCCTGCCTGCCTGCCTGCCCGCCCGCTTTCCGGGCCGTGTGAATTGGAGTTGGCATGCGCCGGGCCGCTGCCGGGCCGCCGCTGCCGGGCCGCCGCCGCCCTGTTGTTCTGTCTTCCGCGCGGCGAGCCTCTTTTGCCTCTGTTCATGGAAACGGCGGGCAGCCTTGTGTCGGCGCGGACCCGTACCGGACCAGACCAGCGCCGGCAGGAGCATACCCACTCGTTCGTTAGCACACGCACAGTTTTTTTTTTTTTTTTTTTTTTTTTTTTTTTATTATTATTCCCCCTTCCGGTCGTTCCCCCCACCCGTGTGGGCTGTGGGTTTCGGGTCAAGAGCGAACAACGAGACGACCTGCGGGCGGGCGGGCCGTGTTCGGTGGTGGTGGGAAAGGCGGGTGCTTTCGGAACCGCCGTCCGACCGTAGGCAGAAGCAGGACCGAAAGTGAAGGTGGGTTTTGCATGGCACTGGCGGCGCCCCCCCCCCCCTCCCCTTTCCCCTTCCCTCCTCTCTAGGTGTCAACTGCCATGAAGTGCTTCGTCGTCCCAAAGATGGGCTGGATAACATTTTCCCTTTACTTCTCTCCCCCGTTTTAATGGTTTCCTGGCTCTCGTGCTGCAGCCCTGAGCCTCATGACGGCTGTGTGAGTCATAAAGAGTCTCGCTGCGCCCGCCGCCGCCCATGGCCGCCCATGGCATGCCCAGACAGGCGGAGGGCCTGACTCTGACCCATGGACTTCTCTGTCCAGACCGGCTCATGGCTGCTCATGGCTCGCTCCTCCTCCTTATGGGAATGCTGCGGCTGGTTGCGCTGGCCTGCTGTGCTGCCCCTCCTTGGCTCGGCTCTCGTCCTGAGGCAGGGCCGAGGCAGGGCCGAGGCAGGGCCACACAGCACAACCTTTTCTTGTCTCGGCCGCCAATTTTCATTTTGATACATAATATAATGTTACTTGTCTCCCTGTCCCGTCGTCCTCGGTGTTTTAATTTTCAAGGCAGCAAATGTGCTGAGTTCCAACAGTCGTTTGAGTTTTTATTTATCTCGTCCCGTCTGGGTCTCCAGTGTGCGTGTGCGTGCGCGCGCGCCTTGCTTTCAACCAGAAAATGAGTTCACCGGCCCCTGTCAGCGGCACGGCAGTATATAAAGGAAGCTCCCTTGTGATCGACATTTGGCACATCCTTTATTTTTGTTTTAGTACCTTCTCGTTTTTACTATCGTCCCTGTCCAGCCGTCATGCGGCCGTGCGCAGCCTCCCCCCCCCCCCCCGATTCCCCGCACGAACGTAATTCCGCGTAATTCGAGGGTCGTGGCGACAAGCATTCCTCCGTTTGCGGTCTGGTCGAGGAGAGGAGAGGGCGTCCCCAGCCCCTCCCTGCAGGCCTAGCCAAGCCCAGCGGCGTGGTCTAGCCGGTCTAGTTCCAGTCTAGTCGGCTCTGCAGCACTCTGCGAGCACGTGGCCGCGCTGAGCCGCTCGCATTGTAATGTAAATGGCTGGGAGAGTCGCCTGCCCCGCCCCGCCCCGCCCCGCGCGCTCTACCCCACCCTTACCCCTCGCGGCGAGCGCTGACCTCACCCCTTCCCCTTCCACCCCGCGTGCGCTGCGCTTTCATCCCCTTCTGCTGCTTGTTTTCATCTGAAGCACGGGCAAGTAATGATTTGGCGTGTGGTGGTGGGTGCTCTCTCTCCCTCGATGTTGTATGCTCTCTCTCTCCCTTCCCCGGGGTTTCAGTCCAACCCTCTGTAGAGCCTAGCAGCCTAGGTGGTACTACAACTTGTGCGCCCCGCCCTGGCTGGCCCTGGCTGCCGGGCGGTGGTTTGGTTTTGCCTGACCGTGTCCTGTCCTGTCCGGTCGATGGGTCGGACAGTGCACCAGGCCAGACGACAGCCGATGTGTTCGGTCTTCCCTCCCATGGCACACCCCCTTCCCTTCCCGAGAGCATTCCCCCCCCCCCTCCGAAAAAAATACCACGGATCCGGGTAAACCTGCACAACTGTGTGCTGTGTATGTGTCACTTTTCCTTGACTCCCTTCTCTCCAGCTATGTCATCACAGAACTGCTTCAGAGCGACTTGCACAAAATCATCGTATCACCCCAACATCTCTCAGCCGATCACATCAAAGTATTTCTTTATCAAATATTAAGAGGTACGTTGTTTTGTTTTAACGTGCTGCTATACCGTGATGTGATGTCTGTCTAACGTTGCCGTACGGTTTGCTTTGCCTCAGGTCTCAAGTATTTGAGCTCAGCCCGGATTTTACATCGTGATATTAAGCCTGGAAATCTCCTTGTAAATAGCAATTGTGTGCTGAAGGTGAGTCTTGCTGTTGGTGCACCTTGAATGACGAGAATGTAAACAAAACGTTGGCGAGTGCTGTCATTTCTGTATATTTTTAAATTGAAACCTCCTCTTTCAGATCTGCGACTTTGGCCTAGCAAGAGTAGAGGAGCCCGACAAGTTGAAGCACATGACACAGGAGGTGGTGACCCAGTACTACAGAGCGCCCGAGATCCTCATGGGTGCGAGGCACTACTCGTCCGCCGTGGACGTCTGGAGCGTCGGCTGCATATTCGGCGAGCTGCTGGGCCGGAGGATTCTGTTCCAGGCTCAGAATCCTGTCCAGCAGGTACGCAGTCAGCGGTCATGGGGCCTTCTGTATGACCGAGGGATTCGGTCAACATGAAAAATCAACATTAAAAAAAATAAAAAATGGGGGGTTTGGAATTGAGGTATGCGCAGCACTTGAGAATTAGTGTTTTGCTTGTTGCAGCTGGAGCTGATCACGGAGCTGCTGGGCACGCCCTCGCTAGAGGACATGCGGTACGCGTGTGACGGCGCCCGCTCGCACATGATGCGCCGGCCCCACAAGCCGCCGTCCCTGTCGGCGCTCTATATGCTGTCGTCACAGGCCACTCACGAGGCCGTACACCTGCTGTGCCAAATGCTCGTCTTCGACCCGGTACGAACAGGATCGCCATGCTAAAATTTCCTCATTTTCCCCCTAATTCTTTTTTTCGACTTGTTCCGTTTGTTTTTATTTTTTTTTATTTTTTATTAACCCTTTGTGGTTTCCGCTCCGTTATTCCAGGACAAGAGGATCACCGTGGTGGACGCGCTCGCGCACCCGTACCTGGACGAGGGGCGGCTGCGATACCACTCGTGCATGTGCAAGTGCTGCTTCACGACGAGGGACGGTATGCGTCAGTACACGGCCGACTTCGAGCCCGTGGCCAGCAGTGCGTTCGACGACGTCTGGGAGAGGAAGCTGGCGTCTGTGCAGCAGGTGAAAGGTGAGTCGAGTCCTAGCCCTGCAGCATCCCAGCAGTGCCTGTGGGTCACCGTGTACGCGAACCGGCACTAATTCTGAACCGTTTTTTTTTTTTTTCTGTTCTTCCCCCTCTTCTCTCCGGGCTTCCGTCGCTGCAGAGGAGATGCACAAGTTCATCGCAGAGCAGCTCAATACAAACAGGGTGCCCTTGTGCATTAATCCTCAATCGGCTGCTTTCAAGAGTTTTGCAAGGTAAGGCGGTAAGGGGCCGTCTGGACTGCGGCCGCGGGCCTGGGCCGGCCTGGGCCCCTCCCTCTGGGGTCCCGTCGGGTCCCGCGGACGCCCCCCGGGCCGCCCCTGGCCCTGGGCCCTCCGGGCTCCCTGGCTCCCCGGGCCCCACACGGGGCTGTGAGCGGCCTCTCATCCTGGCCGGGGCTGTGGTCAGGCCGAGGCTGTGGCGCCATGAGATTGTGGCCTACCAAGTCCATGCCAGAGCCGGCGCCAGGGCCCCACCCTGCCATGGCTGCCACCGCTCCGCTCCAGTCCGCACCGCAACGTCCACAACCATCCCTTACCTTCTTTGTCGTTCAATTCTCACAAGTGGAGATTCCATCTACAGCAAATTTGGGTACAGTTTACCTTTTATATTGCTCTACTACTACTACTATACTACTACTACTACCTTTTGCATAATACCTTTATTATTATATATATATTCTCTTATTGCTTTGGATGTTACTACTGGCCTAAGTTCCAGAGCCATGTCCCATTCTCTCATGCCTCTTTCACATTTATCATATCCCTCCTTTCCCTTTCACGAATGATTGGACTTCAGCTGTATGTCATTTTGTGTTTCTTTCTCTTCAAAATTCAACATTAGTCATCTCGTTGCTCCTGCCTGTTAGCAAAGTTGCTTTCGATGTCCTGTTCTATGTGTAACATTACCTATTAATAGTCATGTCTTCTTTTTTTTTTTTTTTTGACGCCTAGAAATTTTTTACAAGTTCTTTTCAGGATGGCCTTGTACAGAATTAATTCAATTTCTCTTTTAGTGGTGGGGGAGCCGATTTCATATTTTTTTTCTGGTGCATTTTTAAGAGCCAAAACTACCTGCAAGTAAATTCTGAGCTTTGTCATCAATGTTAAATCCATCCAACAATATTTTCAAAGCTCTCAGACAGACAGAAAAAAATATGGAACTTGATAAATATGTATTGTGCCATGAATGTCTTCATATTTATGTAAGCATGTCTTGATGTTTGACTGAATGTTTGTGAATACTGTATAAACAATGTCATGGTGTCTCAAGTAATCTAATCTTATCTGTCTTGTCATTCATTGCACCAGAGAGGAAAGCTGGAAACTATTAAATGTCATGAAACAAATGTTAATGTTGTGGTTTAAACATGCACATTGTTATCTTGCTTGGAATGTTGCAAGTTGTGCATTGAAACAGGCATATCAGGCAGGGCATCCGTGCATCGCAGGCTTTTACTAATAGATATTTCTTGACACAAATATGTTTTCTTCTGCTAATCAAAACAGAAAATGTTCTGTGATTAAATTACCTGTAAAACTCATTCAAGGACTCTGGAGGGAAGCTTTTTATGGAAGGCATGGTCACATATTAAGCATCCAACATTTGCTTGAGTTTGCCCCCAAGTGGTAGTATGCGGAGCGGTGGTAGCCAAGCGGAAGGATGAAATGGCCTCTCACTCCCTGTGTTAATTTGATTGCAAACTATTGCCTTGATTTGGTTTTTGTGTGTTAACATCTTTTAATTTTGATAGAATGAGCTTTCCTCTTGCTTTTTTAATGCGTATGCCAAGACACTTTGTGTCTTATTTCAGTTTCCATCTTAGATTCTTTTGCTATAGGGTGTGCTCTTGCATGGTTAGGTTTGGGAGCATGTGCTCATATGCTTGTGGCTTTCCTTTTTGAACATCCATGCAATCTTTTAATGGCTTGAACAATTAATTTTCGGTCAGTCCTTTGAACTTACTTTCCTTAGTTCCTCACCTTATTTTCTGAGATGCATTTTTGTTTTTTTAATTTCTCACTGTAGTTATATGGTTTGAACACAGCACTTTCAGCTCTGAGTATGTTATTTCCATCATTTATCACATTCATTCCTGGAAGGAAATGGGTTATGAAGTAGTGAAGAACAGTGGCTAATTTTTTCTCTTCTGTGAGACCATTGCACTATGTAGCTTTAGTTAGCTTCCAGCATCCCATGTTTTGCGTTCTATTTATATAGGCACACTGATTTATCCATTAAAATGTTTAATTACAATATTTGTTTTACTCAAGCTTGTGTGGTTTGGCTTTTTGAACATCTGCATCTGCTTCTTTCTGCACGAATGTGTCTTTTTTTTCCTCTTTCTTGTACAGCTGTTTGTTTTGCTTTTAGAGCACTCGGGGAAAGTACTGTATTTTATGTGAGCAGTTTATCTAACTCTTATGGAGGGATAAGATAAATTTCAATGTGAAATGATTTAAATTCATTTTTAGCTTCTGCCGTTTCTAGGCGCATTCTCCTTTCATCATAAAAATTTTAAAAAAATTATTAACCATCATTCATTTAGGTATAAAACATTGTTTCATCCTCTAGACTTTTCAATTCTTTCTCTTCTGTCTAGTTTTCAGTAGCCTTTAAAGAGTGTAACAATGAAATAACCTAACTAGAAATTTTGCCGATTTTGCTTTGGTTACAGTTCGTCTGTCGCACATCCAGCGGAACTGCCTCCTTCTCCTCAGCAGTGGGAATGACAAAGGGCCCCCGGTTGCCTGCGTGTTCGTCACCAGTAGGGCCCTAGAGGCCCTAGGGGCCCTAGTCGGCTAGGACGCTCCACGCCGCTTCCGGATAGCTTCTGTGGCCATAGTCACCCTTTCCCTTTTCGTCGGACCGGGCCGGACCGAGTCCCGAAAGGCCAGGAATTGGAAAGGGATAGCTGACGCTGGAACGCGCAGCACACACTGAACTGAACCAAACCGACTGGTGTGTGCAGTGTCAGCCAACCAGATAATTTACTGCGCATTAATTGTCTTTCAATTATTAACTGTAAATCTTTTTTTTAATATGTTTTTAGTTTTTAGTTTTTCTTTCTGAGTCCTCAGAATGAGCTAGCAACATTGCCAATTCTGTAAATAGTCAACTTTAATTACCCTTGTCTTATTGGTATTGACAGCAGATAGGCTTTAGTGGCCCTGTGGTGTTTTACTTTTGAGGCAGCACTGATTGTGTGTGTATTAAATATTGTTAATACTGCATTCCTTTAAGAATGCAACAAAAGGAATAAAAAGCTATTTGTTTGATGCCAGTTTTGTTGGGTAAGGTTTATCCAGTGCTTGTATTTGTAAGCTAATTGATTGGTTAAATCTGAACTGTGTGTCATGAAGTGATATATAAACTTATGAGGAACGAAGTCAAATTAACACAGTTAAATTTTTTCAATGCTGAATCAGTATGATCACTTATTTGTTGAATTGTTGTTTTACTCATTTGTTTTAAAAATGTATCTTAAGATTTTAACCATGGGAAGAACTACAGCTTCTTACAGATGCTTGTTTTGTTCACAGTAGTTACTTTAGTTAAATTTAGTTCCTGAAATTATTGTAAATAAAATTGTAACTACATCTTACCGATATGTTGTGATGAATTTCATTCTATTGAGAAAGGAACCATGCGCACTTCTCGTGTGCATTTTGACTTCGGCTGAAATATTCTAAATTAACTTGGAGGTGAAAATCTATTGCTGTGTGACGAAGGGGCCAGAATATTGACTTCATTAACTGTTGTACATGGACTGCCAATTGATCAAAGTCTTGGAATTGATGGATTGCATCGAGCGAGTTTTCTTTGCTTATTATTTTATTTTTTCCTCCATTTATTGTAATTGAACGATTAAGTAGAAGTAAAGAAATGAGTGTTCGATAAAACTGGCCAACTGTGATCAAGTGTCAGTCCACAAGTACATTGTAAGTGAAATATGTATATGTATCTTTTTGACAGCTTTTTAGGTCATACTATAGGAACTTTTTGTCGGGAAACTCAGCTGCTCATAAGTACTGCCTCTATTTCAATCTACATACTTCAATACAGCTCCAGTGAAATCTGCTTGTATGCCCATATGAACCACCAAGTTTCTTTCCAAGAGAAAGCTTAATTTGGCTTAAAGCTATGGACCAAATGTGAAATGTATGCTTCTAAACATTTCTTACCGAAAGTTGACCTTGTCTGTACTTACAGTAACCACTGCTCTGGATTGTGGAGATGGGCTGCCAGGTTTAGTTTCTACTGTTTCTGTTCTGTACTGTTTTACATGGTGTACAGTTGTTGTGCTTTCAGTGATTACGTTTGGCAGTTATTGTCCTATATCAAGATGATGGAGGCAAAATTTTCAAAGTAAATACAAGCTCTGTATTGTTTGAGATACTGGTGTTAGCCTCATAGTTATTGCACTTTTTAAAAAAAGTAAAAAAAAGTATTGACTTTTGTGCAACATTATACATGTATGTGTTACATGGCATGCTGTTGTAGTATGCAGCTCTCGACTACCTGGGTGCGTTTTAAATTCAAAGAGCATGTTTCTTTTATTCTTACCTTGACTATAAGCTGTAGGTTAATTTGTTATGGATCTCATGTACTATAAAGCAACACATCAAGTCATGAGTGTGTGAGTTGAGTGAACGGTTATTTGTGAAAATGGTTTGTAAATAAGTGTGTTTGTGTCCCTTTCAGAATTTTAATCTTAACTTGAGAACTAAATGAATTTTTAACTGAGTTATGGGTAGTCCTTAGCAACTTAGGAAGTCACTTTGGCTAAAATTAACTTTATTTCTTTCATAATCCTTAGACAATTCATTCCACATATGTTGGGATACCCCTGTGACATGGAACAAAGGCCTTTTTGTTTTGCTCCAATGTTGCATGTTACAGATGTCTTAACCTTTTTGGAAAATCTTGAAACTTTTAAAAAAAAAGTAGTGCTGTAACAGTTCATGTTTGAATTACTTGCTGTAACTGATATACGGTTCATGCATGACTTCTATTATAAAATGTGATGTATATAAATACAGAACTTTTTTCAGTGTTAGTGCGTTTGTTTGTTAGCATTCCTGAATTTGATCTTTTATTACTTGTGAATGCATTTCAAAAATTTCTGTGTGTTATCCAAATACTTAGAAAATTGGGATAAAGCCCAACTGTGTGGTTTGATTTATGTAATTTATTCAAAGTTTGATTATATACATACCTGTTTATACTTGCATTGGATATACTGTTGTATCTAGGACTTTCATTCAAAGCCATTGGACAATTTTAATAAGTCATTTGTGGGTGATCTGTTTAGAAATCAAACTCTTTTCTTTGGAGCATTTCCATTGGAAGGACCAATTCATTATGTCACTGCCATTAAGCAACAGTCCTCATGGTTCGAGGGTTTTGTTTTTGAAGTATTGATTGCTCCAACATAAACTTTTTAGGTTCGAGTTAACTGAAATGTGTTGTACCATACTAATCTGAAGCTTTGTAGTTGAACTTGTGTGGTATTCCATAACGAAGTGTCCTGCCAATATACCTTACTATTTAGGTCTGCATAGGGCCTGTAACACAAACTGTTTTGTTGCTCATAACCCCGGAACTAGATTAAAATGTGTTTCTTTTTTATTCTAATGCCTTTTGAATAATAGTCTAGACTGTTCTATAAGATTTACTGGTTAAAAACTGGAAAGTGTAGAAGTGACTTTGGTTTTCTTTGTAATGGTAATCTAAAATTGGTTCTAATGGAGACCAAGGCATAAATTGTTTAGCAGGAAGTAGTTAATGTGAGACTGTTACTGTTTTAACCGAAAAACTGGGTGCTAGTGTATAATAAATACACCTTACTTGACATGATCTGCCTGCTCATTTAAGATTGCAGGCTAGTTAATGTAATTTCCCTTCCCAACCACTCATCTTATGATCCTGATCCTTTTTAATTTGACTTTATTGACTGCCATGCTAGAAATTGGTAACTTTGCAATTCAAGGAAGAGTAGTACTCAACACCTTGATTGTCCTCCAAAATGATTTTTGGAATATGTTCAAGGTTGTTGTTGTTTTTTTTTTCTTTTTTTTTTTTTTTTTTTTGGGGGGGGGGGGGGGGGTCTGTTTGCTGCTACCATTTCAACTACCTCATTCCACATGTATAATTATTCTACTCCATATGTAGCAATTAATTTTTTCATAGATGTTTGCTTAGACCCAATGAACCTTTTCATTCCAGTGAATTCGATAAATTTAATGTTAGATTGCTACAATACTGCCAAAATACTTTCATGGCGTCTGTCTTTGGAAATTTAAAAGCCAATTGTATTTCTTTCCTTAACTCATTCAGATACAGTTGAAGCTTTCCCTAATTGGTCCACCTTGAATGTTTTCTCCCTAACTGTCTCACTATTTCCAGTTCATTTGTTTATCTTAATTATATAGTTTAAATTTGTCTTGAAGTTATAGTTCAGTGTGAACTGCAAATGAAATCTAGTAATATTGTGATTTTGCTGAGTTTTGGTAGTTGGCATAGGTTTTGTGGTGATAAACAGCTCCATTCGAGAATATCTGAGTTTAGGTACGTAGTTCTGGAACCAATTCTGTGTTTTTCAGAAAGTAATTTTTAAAATTGAAAGGAGTAGACTTGATGGTTTATTTTAATATCTCTTCAATAAGACTCGGTACTACAAAATATTACATGCTCATGACTGTATTGATTAGTATCATGTTTTTGTATTTGTATGTTGCTGTATAGAATGTTAGCTTTACCTGCAATGTCACATTAGAGCATGTGGTGCACTGGAGAATATTCCAGCTCGGGTAGTAAACAAAAACATGTGTTTCCTGCCAAAACATTTAGATTATAATTTGTACATACATTGTATATACAACTAGGATTCTTAATCTGTATGTATGCAAAGTGGCGTAGCTGAATACTATAGAATATTTTTTGTGTTATCAAAACATGCAGCAGTGTGCACAATGTGACGGATTGTGTAATTTATTGTGTTGAGTAGTGTTGAGCGCATTGCTGCCATCACTCTAGTGAGAGATATTTTTAATCTAGGTTCCATGTGTATGTTAAAAGGGGTTGTCCACTTTGTGGCTCTGTCATCCAGTATGAAAGTGTTGAAAAGTGTTGTGGTTGTCATCATTGATGAAATGACAAGCTGAGGTGTCCTGGCTATTGATCTCTAAATTAATTTTTTTTTACAAAAAAATAAAAAAATGAATACCAGGATTATTGAGTGAATGTTAATTAACCCAGCCCCTTCTCTACAGCCATCTGAAATATATCAGTATGGAGTTCAATATTTAGAGAGCAACTGGTAGATTTGGACACTTTTGTTCATCGATCAACCAAGCAGAACTTAAGAAAACTACTATTGATTATGTAGCTGGAAAAATTGGTAAGGATTTCACCAGGAGTAATGAAAAAGCCAAAGTATATATTACAAAGTTTCACTATTTTAATAAGAGGTATGATATTTACAAAATGGAATTACAAATCACACACGCACATAGATACGAATACTCCTGTAAATGCGTACACTTAAAAAAAGAAGAAGAAAGGAGGCAATTCCTAGACAATGTGCTTAGACACAAGCAGTACTTCGCTAATAAATACATTCATACTGGTAGTGACAATACATGCGAACACGAGAAATGTAAATATCGGAATGATGTTACTGTTCCGCTTCCACCTGGACGGTGCCCTCCTCCTCCTTGTCCTTGTTGCCGGCCTGCGTCACCTGCGCCTGCTCGTGGTTGGCTGTGGCTTCCTCGGCTGGGCGTTGAGCGTGCGTGATGGGGACGATCCTCACGTTGTCCTTCTTGGGGCTGGGCAAGGCTTCCCTCCTGGGCGCCGACACCTGGAGAACGCCGTCGGCCGAGAGCCGGGACTGAACCGTATCCGGGTCCACGCTGGCGGGAAGCTTGAAGCTGCGCGAGAACTGGCGCAGAACGTAACCGCGCTCGTCAGGCTGCTCCAGCCGCTCCTCATGCTTGCCCTCGACCACGACGCAGCCGTCGTCTTTGAGCACCTGTACAGACAACTCCTCCGGGCGGAATTGTTGCACGTCCACGGCGATGCTGAAGGCGTCGTGGCCATCCTGGACCTTCTTCCTCTTCTCGTCGAGGTACTTCTTTAGCTGCTTCTTGTTGCCGTTGCTGCGCACCGCCGCCACCACTGACGGCCGCCTCAGATGACGGGGGCGTACGACGAGAGAGTCGCGGACAGGAGGTGCGTCCAAGAGCCGCATTAGAGTGGAGGGCCGCGCCTCATACAGCAGGACGTCGTCCAGGAGATCGTCGTCATCGTCGACCGGGTGGCACCAGCGGCGATGGGGTACCAAGTCATCCATCGACATGGACAGGTCCCGGAGCTCGCTCATGACATAAGGCAGCAGGGACATCTGCAGAGACAAGGCTTCGGTTAGGAAAAATCGAAGCAAACGAGACGATGGCACCAAGAACAGAGATGCACGTTAACGTCCTTACCTCGCTGGCACCAGAGCAATATTCAGGAGTGCTTCGTGGATGACGATGATGAGCTGCTTAGAATCCCTTGGTCTGGGACGCACGCTCTGCTTCTGCTTGACACACTGACGGAGATGTGAAACTTATCCACAGAGAAGTGGAAATGCCACCGCTTCAAATGAGAGAGAGAGCGAGGGAGTCTCGAAACGCTTGCTTTCGCAGACGGTGCTTCGGTTCCTTCGGACGCTTCGCTGTCGAACGCTCAGATCAAACTGATGCAGGGAAGGACCGCCCCACTAGTATTATAGGAGCGCGAACCGTCGAGGGTCGTGGTGGTGGGGGGTAGCGCAGTGCGAGGCGGACGTTCGAGATCATTCACGAACTGTTCTGGCTGGTGGTGGGGACGCTTCGGGAGACTTCGAGATTGTTCGGGTGGTAGAGAACGGCACACGAGCGCGAAGTATCGACGCGAAGCGACGCTACGCTAGCGACTGCGACGCGCGTCCCGAAGGACCGAGAAGGTGGTGTGGGAGTGGAGGTAGTAAGGAGGGAGGGAGTCATCTCGAACCAAAACAGAGCCATCAACACTAAAGATTGCGAATTTTGAAGAACTATGAAGCTGAATGGTTATCAATGCAGTCTGTACCCAAATACAATGTGTTCATCACAGTAACACTATTCCACTTTTTTGTGGCGAGAGAAAACCAATTCATTTTGAGTCATTTCCACTAGGTTCACCTGTGAGGAGATGAGAGAGAATTTTTGTGTATGATATCTCATCCCAGTCAGAAAATAGACATCTATCAGATTTTATAGACCATCTGATATGTATCTACAATGTCTATTTTGATCTAAATCTACACTTAGTGGTGGATAGACGTCTCTTTATCATCTTTGCACTATTACGTCTAAGTCTAATAGTAGATTTCAGTTGGACATTGAAAGATCTGCTGGGATCTATGCTAGATCTCTAGATATCTATTAGACATCCAGTAGACTTAGATTGCATAGACCAAAATTTGATGGAAAATCATGTGTTTAAAATGTGTTTTGAAAGACAGACATCAATATATCAAAAGATGACGGTGACACCAAATTTTGACTCCCTAACACTTGGTCCCTGCGGGACTTATAAACATTTGCGACGCTGGCTGGGATCAAAAACCTTCTATGGTTCTTGCTGGGATGCTACCATCGTAGATAGAGGAGGCCACGACAACCCTCCGTTTCTCAGAGAGGCTCACAACGTAGTGAGTAGAGGTACAGAGAAGCAATCAGACAGTTCCTGGTTCTAATTCTGGAATTTTCTAATTATATATTTCTTTGATTATTTTTCGTTGTATGATGTTGGGAATTGAAAATTATTGACTTCTGAAGTCAAAGTATTTCTCAATGTGGTATCTAGTTTTGGTCTTAATGATCTAGACTTATAGATGTCTAAAATAAAGAAAAAAATGACCACTGAGACGTCTAGCAGACATAGACTATAGACGTCTCAGAAACCAATAGAAATCTAGGAATAGACGTCTATTAGACATCTTTTAGACGTCTTTTTCTTGAGTGGGAGTTGCCATTTTACTCAAGAACTCTTTTCATCAATGTCTAATTTCATAATAATTCACTTAAGATCTGCCTTTTATGAAATATATTATCTTTTCAAGAGGTCTATACACTGACCAAGTGACCTGAGACATAGAAAAAAATACTTTAAAAATTCAAAAATTAGGGTTCCCACTCATTTTCCCAAGGCATTTTCTGCGGCTTTCCAAATTAAAATTGCAAATTTCCATGACCGTTCTCACACAAAAACTTTTCGAATTTTTTTTTTTTTTTGGTTGCCTCGACATTTCATAAAATATTTTAAAATGCAGAGATTTTTAATAAAGGGTCATTACCCTCCACAGATTTCCATTGCTTTCCCATGACTTCCATGACTTTATCTTCCATGCTATCCAGGATTTCCAGTCTTTTGGGAACTCTAATAATCCCTAAGAGATTTAGGAAAAATGTGCTTTTTGGTTGACATGGTACACATTAGCTTAAATAAACCGAATGAAGCCAATTAGGTCATAATTTCTCAGTTGTGGCTCAAATTTGTATGCGAAATGCGACACTGAAAATCAGATATTTCAAACTACCCAAAAACTTTCAAAGATTATCTGAAAGAGTGGCAGATGCTGATCCTTCCTTGAGGCAGGCTAGGCAGGCAGGGGACAGGACTGCTAACTTTCCCAAGGTATCTCGGACAGTAAACCTCTGAAGGCGGGTTGTTCTGAATGGAATTACCTGATGATTTCATGTCCTTTCAGTGTTCAAATACTCATAGGATAGTCATAGGCTAGGTACACCGGCATTTGGTGGGGCTCTAACTGTAGTATACGTGGTATAGATGGGAAGGCACAGGTGCTTTTAGATCATTTGGGTTTGAGACTTAAATAAACGTTCTCGAAAATTCGTGGCTATAATTTCAGAATTCCACTGTGCTCCTTCCCCTCCCCCTCCCTCCCCTCCGGCCTCCCACTTGTTCCCCCACCACGGCTCTGCCGTCAGCGCCAACCAATGAGAGCTCTCTTCGAGAAGATTCGAGGGCGCGGTAGAAAGCGCGCGGCGGTTCGAAGCTGCCGCTGTGCTGCCCCGGCCCCGCACCGGCCGCGCCGCTATAAAACCGGTGCGCACTGCCAGCCGAGTCAGTTCCAAACCAGACAGCGCAGAGAGAGCACGCAAGACGACAGTACAAGTCAAGCCAAGCTAGTCTCAGAGTTGCATCAGTGTGCTTCATCAGTGAACTTACTGAGTGTCTTCAGAGCGTGTCTAAGTGCAGTTCAGTGCAGTGCAAGTGTTTCCACTCGTGTTTCAAGACAAGCAGTGACACTTCCGATCCAGTCAAGATGCCAGCCATCGGTATTGATCTGGGCACCACCTACTCCTGCGTGGGCGTCTTCCAGCAGGGCAAGGTGGAGATCATCGCCAACGACCAGGGCAACCGCACCACGCCCAGCTATGTCGCCTTCACGGACACGGAGCGTCTCATCGGCGACGCTGCCAAGAACCAGGTTGCCATGAACCCGAAGGAGACCGTGTTCGACGCCAAGCGACTCATCGGGCGACGCTTCGACGACCCTAAGATCCAGGCGGACATCAAGCACTGGCCGTTCACCGTCGTCAACGAGGATGGGAAGCCCAAGATCCAGGTGACATTTAAGGGCGAGCGCAAGGTGTTCGCCCCGGAGGAGATCAGCTCCATGGTGCTGACCAAGATGAAGGAGACGGCCGAGGCGTACCTGGGCGGGTCGGTGCGCGACGCGGTAGTGACGGTGCCGGCCTACTTCAACGACAGCCAGCGGCAGGCCACCAAGGACGCGGGTGTCATCGCCGGCCTCAACGTGATGCGCATCATCAACGAGCCCACGGCCGCGGCCCTGGCCTACGGGCTGGACAAGAACCTCAAGGGCGAGCGCAACGTGCTCATCTTCGACCTGGGGGGCGGCACCTTTGACGTCTCCATCCTGTCCATCGACGAGGGCTCGCTGTTTGAGGTCCGGTCCACGGCGGGTGACACGCACCTGGGCGGTGAGGACTTCGACAACCGCCTGGTGAACCACCTCGCCGAAGAGTTCAAGCGCAAGTACCGCAAGGACCTGCGGGCCAACCCTCGTGCCCTCCGCCGCCTCCGCACCGCGGCGGAGCGCGCCAAGCGCACGCTGTCCTCCAGCACCGAGGCCAACATCGAGATCGACGCGCTGTTCGAGGGCATCGACTTCTACACCAAGGTGTCCCGCGCCCGCTTCGAGGAGCTGTGCGCCGACCTGTTCCGCTCGACGCTGGTGCCGGTGGAGCGCGCGCTGCAGGACGCCAAGATGAGCAAGAGCGACATCCACGACGTGGTGCTGGTTGGTGGGTCCACCCGCATCCCCAAGGTGCAAAACCTGCTGCAGAACTTCTTCTGCGGCAAGCAGCTCAACCTGTCCATCAACCCGGACGAGGCGGTGGCGTACGGCGCGGCGGTGCAGGCCGCCATCCTGTCGGGCGACCAGAGCGAGGCCATCCAGGACGTGCTGCTGGTGGACGTGGCGCCGCTGTCACTGGGCATCGAGACGGCGGGCGGCGTCATGACCAAGATCGTGGAGCGCAACGCCCGCATCCCGTGCAAGCAGACGCAGACCTTCTCGACGTACGCGGACAACCAGCCGGCCGTCACCATCCAGGTGTTCGAGGGCGAGCGCGCCATGACCAAGGACAACAACCGGCTGGGCACCTTCGATCTGACGGGCATCCCGCCCGCACCCCGCGGCGTGCCCAAGATCGAGGTCACCTTCGACATGGATGCCAACGGCATCCTGAACGTGACCGCCAAGGACACAAGCTCGGGTCGGTCGCAGAACATCACCATCAAGAACGACAAGGGCCGGCTGTCGGCCGACGAGATCCAGCGCATGCTTGACGAGGCCGAGCGCTACAAGGCGGACGACGAGCGGCAGCGGGAGCGCGTGGCGGCCCGCAACCAGCTGGAGAGCTACGTGTTCAGCGTCAAGCAGGCCCTGGACGAGGCCGGCGACAAGCTCTCCGACCAGGACAAGGCCAGGGCCCGCGAGCAGTGCGACGCCACCCTCAAGTGGCTGGACAGCAACACCCTGGCCGAGAAGGACGAGTACGAGCATCGCCTCAACGAGCTGCAGCAGCAGGTGCGGGACGTCATGACCAGGATCCACACCGGCGCAGCCGGGGCCGGCGGGGCGCAGAACTGCGGCCAGCAGGCTGGTGGCAGGCCCAGCGGACCTACCGTCGAGGAGGTTGACTAATGTGTCTCTATTAATTATTTATTTTTACTCTTCATTCCATGTGTAGATATTTCATTTTTAAAACCATTTAAATTTTGTTCCTAAGTTTAGGGTTTTATGTACGTTTGCAAGTAGTATCTGTATGACTGATAAGAAAGTTGAGTAAATGCTTTGGATAAAAGCTCATATTGTGATCCTATGCCTTGTGTGATGTTAACTATTTATGTGTGTATCGTCAAAGTAGTAATAAATGTTTTGTTTTTACTGCAATCTTGAAATGTAATCATTCCAAACGTTCGTCCTACAAGCATTAGTATTTTGAGCATAAGCTTTTTAAATCCCGAAACACAGTAGCTCAGACAAAATGATAAGTAACACACTTTACCACATGGTTAAATTCCATCCAGACTCCAAGTAGAACTTTCACTAAAATATTTCTTTAGTACGCGGTGGCAAACCATGACATTTTTCAAAGTACTTGCCAGGGTGGTCCAAGGAGCAGACTGTTCAACGGTGCAGGCTTGACTTGACTCAGTGCCTGGTGGGTTCGATTCCCTCAGACGGTTCCATTTGCACTCATTCGCACAGGCTTTCCGCGTCCCACGGAACGACAAATCAAATTATTTTAACCCATAAATTGCGGTTTGAAATTAGCCAGCTCTGACGCTCGCCACACGCGTCTCATGGGCGCGCTGGCGATACCCCACGCGCAGAGGGAAATCCCAAGACGTGGGGTATTCCCGTTTGAGCGGGGCATCGAATTATAATGTGAGGTGGGGGTGACTCCGCCTGTAGAAACGGGAGACGGGAGAGGCAAATAATGACGCAGAACACCAAAGTCACCGGTAAACATGATTTTATTGTTGGCACATCTTTGTAGCACATTTGTTTCTCAGCAAACAATCGTCTGTCATGGTATACTGCTAATGATCTATTTAGAAAATATAAATAGATATCGTGTATGTTCGAAGAAATATCCGACCAGACACAAATTGTGTTAAGCATAAAAGATAAAATTAAATTATGAATCTCAAATTTCTTACTCCTTTGTGAAAATAACGAATTCGTTTTTGAATGTCGTTCACCAGCCTACAGTAAATCTGTAATCTCTATCACGCCAAAACATTGCCTATACTTATAATTCCAAAAAAATAACATTACTATACCTAAAAGCGTACACCAGTGATGCACATATTCTGTGTTACATTTTATACAATCAGTCCAAAGCCATCTAATCTAGACATTCGCACTAGAAAAGTACTCTGGTTATTGGGCCAAAAATCTTCAGCCCCAGGCACACGTGAAGATGTCCCATAGGGTCGTGAAGTATCCCAACTACAGGTGCAGAGTCTCTTTACCAGAGGAAATATGATTCCCCATAATATACAAGCTCTGATAATAGCAAAACTCCATGCAGTGACACACACTGCACGATCCTTGCGCGTAATCGCACATTCCGCGCAAATTCAGTGGAATGAATTAAGTTAGAAGATTCGCCACATACTATTGTAATGCATGTATATAAATGTATAGAGTATTGTAAAATCCTTATGGAAATACTTCGTTTTTATTTCATAGTACTTACATCAAGAGATCAAATTACACTAATGTTCTCTAAAACGTTTGGTGTTACACATGATAAGAGAAAGAAGATTCCTTCCAAATTCGAACTAAGAAAGAGAAATCAACGGCTGTGAACTCTCTTGTCGTTCTCACCACATACAGAGGTACCGATCCAGCGATAACCGTCTGAACCTTATTGCAAAACACAAAATATATCACATTTCTTATTTTAGCTTACCACTAAGGTACTTCTGAAAATATCCTACTCTTTGATCACATTGGAGGGACAATGACAAATTAAGACGCTCAAGGCCGCTCTTGTGTAGTGATTACGTGGTTAGTGCACGAAGCTTTCCTACCTAGTGCTAAAAATATAGACAAAACCAAAAAGTTGACTTTTTGGTTTTGCAGTTAATGGATTGTAAATAGGAAACTTAATTCAAAATTATCAGTTGTTTCCCTTGTAATGCACACGGATTGGAAGCAGTTAGCTCTACACTGACGAAGCAATTGATTCTATTTCGTATTTTTATCGTCAGCTATACAGAGGGGAACACAGGACGGAGGTATCAATAACTGACATCTGAAAGCCATGGAAACCCAGGAACAACCCAAAAGTCCAACCATCAAGTTCCCAATATATCGCAGTTCTCGAAAATGATCGAGCCAATCGATGGTCTCAGTGACGTAATTTGGACACACATGTTGCCGATATTTTCCTAGCTGCTGCCTAAGAAGGATGCAGGTTTGGGTTTGTTATGGTTTTTCTTCCTTGCGTTGTCAGTTTACTAACCGAGGCCGAGGATAAATGTGATTCCTAGTGCTTGGTTTTGGAACGTTGACTGAGTCTGCTAATCCATTTGTGCGTACTGGAATTGTTTCCTATGTCAGTGGAAGGTATGGGATTTATCTTCTAGATAGAACTTACAAGAACGAATTGTGGCAGTTTATGTTATACGCTGTCCAGCAGCGGAGTTAAAAGTAGAATTCTACCAAAAACTAGCGAGCGTCAGCCCGAGATATTCAGTGTTAGTGATAGTAATTTTTGTTTCCTGAGGTAGTGATGATGATTTGGGAACGTTGGTAATTTTAATGGATTGTAACTTAGAACCATAATTCAATTATCAGTTGTTTCCCTTGCAATGTACACGGATTGGAAGCTGTTAGCTCTACACTGACGAAGATTTTATGTGAGCCCTTGTCTTTGATTTGCTCGAGTCAGTCGTCCAGTCGACGACCAAGTCATGACTGTCGCATGGGTCATGGGTCTCACCGCTGGCCTAGCGCATATGCGAGTCAAGATTTTTTTGACTAAGCGATCCTTACGATTTTCGCTATTAGTTTTGGCCTGAAGGGAAACCAGAACCAGAGTCGTCAGAAATCTGAGGTGTCACTTCAGCCCCGACTCTCCTAGTCACTCTGAGTTTGAATGTACAGACTATTAAATTACGGGTATTACGCTGGTATTACTTGGTATTACATGGCACCCTGTACGTGCGAGTGAATACCCTCTCGACTCTCCTAATATCCAATCAGCACACCTGGTCTCCGATAGGCTTATGTACACCGGGAATGCCTTGTCATGACTTACAGTACACTATCGCATATCACATCCCCGTAAAACAACTTTTGGTCCCAAAAAGCACGATTTGCAGACTCATTCGGTCAGAGTGTAGTTTTGCAAAGACGTTGATGTTTGATTGCTTGTGTATGCTTGGGGATGCAGGCAGGCGGGCGTGCTGTGCGCGGTGGACGAGGTGTTGCTGATGTGTTACATTTAATAAATCAGGTTTCACTATGGGGTCATCCGTAAATTACGTAGATGCCTATACCACCCATCTCATGTTACAACCCAATCTTATCACCACCTTATCTTTGGCAAAAAATGTAATAAAACACGTGTTCAAAAGTCTGCCTTGGGTATGCGGAATGCCGGGCGGTGCAGGCTCGTCTTGACGAAGTTGCCGATGTCGGACATCTTGTTGGTGGCCACCGCCCTGCCGCACTGCTGGGGCTGGTGCAGGTGCACCGCGGACCCGGGTCTGGCCGCGGCCCTGGCCGGGAACTCTTCCATGGTCCACAACTGAAAGGGCTGCTGCTGTTCGTGCCCCGACACGTGTCCGTTGCTGCATGTGGAAAAGGTCGTGTCGCACACCGACTCCTCAACAGCCTCGATCCGCTTCAGCTTGTTGCGGGGTGGCGGCGGCGGCCGCAACATGGAGGCGGCTGTCAGCATGGGACTGCACTCGTTGGTGTCGGCGCCGGCGTGACCCAGGGGAGGCCCCGGGGGCGGACCCGGGGGTGGGCCCGGGGGCAGGTCCAGGGGTAGGTCCGCCGTGCTGGGCCGCAGCGACACCGCCACGGGCATGGGGATGTTGTCAAACTGAAACAGGCGCGTGTGCATCAGTCATGAGCCTGGCGGAGCCGAGCGGAGCCAAGAGGGGGGGGGGGGGGGGGCTGGCAGACATGGACATAGACAGACATGCCGAGGTCGGACCGGACTGGGGAGTGGGACGTGTGGACGTCGGCGAGCGCCTCCGCTCCGCCGCCACCGCGACAACGTTTCCCTTTTACCGTCCACTAAAGATTCAGCCGGAGGGGCCGCAAATGTCAGACCGACTGTCAAGGCCTCCGTCGCCGCGTCAGAAACATCTCCGTTATAGGAGGACACGGGGCGGGGAGCGGCGGGGAGCGGAATAACGAAGTGGAGGGGGGGGGGGGGAGCAGTCCTCGGGTGGGCTTAGGCGTGCATTTACACAAACAAACAATCCCCCCCCCCCCCCCGGCAGGTTAGGGATTTTATAATCACGAACACTAACGTCGTGCCACTGGCATTCTCGCCTCACCTGGAAAATGTTGCCGTCCATCTTGAGGGAACCCCTTCGGCCGGCGCTGCCGCAAAGACTGGAGCGGCGGGGAGGCGTCGGCGGGGGGCCCGGGGGTCCGTGCGCGTGCGCCGACAGCCTCCGGAGGGCGGCGGCCACTGGCTGCACGTGCGTGGGCGACAGCTGGTCCTCGTCCTCCTCCTCCAGGCTGTCCCTGTGAAGCAGCTTGCGCCGGCACGCCCTGTCGGGAGGAGTGAGCGGTGGCGGTGGCGAGGGGTCGTCATCCAGGTTGCCGCCGTGGTCGCTGCCGCTGTCCCCCGAGCTGCCGAGCCGGCGTCGCTCGCGGCCGCACCGGCCCTGGCCCTGGCCCTGACCCTGCTGCTGCAGCTGGTCGGACTGCAGCAGCGGCCGGCCGCTGCCCGAGGACGAGTCCGAGTTCTGGCGGACGCAGGTCTGCGAGCGGCCGCGCTGCAAGTGCACAGCGCCGGCCGCAGCAGTGTATTGCGAGGGGTACTTGTAGGCGAGCCGCAGCAGCCCGCCGCTGCCGCCGCTGCCCGTCATGGGGCCCGGCGACTCGGCCGCGCTGCAGAGGCTGTCCGCCGTCAGGGGGGTGTCCGTGCCCGCCGTCGCGGCCGCTAGGGCCGCTGCGCCGTGGTGGTAGCCGGACAGGCCGATGGGCCCCACGGACCCCAGCGGCCCCAGCGGGTTGGCCAGGTCGCCAGCGACGCCCCCTGACGAGGGCAGGTGGAAGCTCTGCACCGACATGCTGTCGCAGTGCGACGACTGGTGCCGCAGCGGGTGCCCAGGGTGGGAGGACGCTTCCAGGGACTTGCTGTCGGGGCCGAGGAAGGAGAGTGAGTTATAAGAGCCGTGCCGTAAGTACACTTTAAAGACAAGTCACTGAACAATCGAAACACATCCGAAAATAATTTTCTGGTGAGAAAAAAGTCGAAGAAGACTTCCAGAAAGGACAATTTTCTGCGGTACTAACGTTGCAAAAAACATTATTTTTAAAAAAACTCATTAAAGCCAAAAGGTGTGGCTATGTTTTAACGGGTCCCTCCCCTCGGCTCAGAGGCTGAGCAGGCTTCGCTTCCACACGCACCTGTAGTAGGAGTCGGAGCGGCCGTAGCTGTGGCCATGCGCGGGGCTGTCCTGCGGCTGCCGCATGGACGCCAGCTTGAGGTGCAGCATGCGCGCCACCAGCTTCTTGGCCTCCAGTCGCACCTCCTCGTTGCGCAGCACGTAGATCCAAGGCGAGACGCAGGCGTTGACGTGCGCCAGCAGCAGCACGCACGGCGGGCTCGGCTGCCGCATCGCCACGAACACGAAGTAGGGCGTCCAGCAGGCCAGGTAGGCGCCCACCACGAACACGGCCGTCTTGACGGCGCGGCCCTCCTCGCGCAGCAGCAGCGTCGAGAAGCTGGCGTTGGAGCAGCGCCGCTTGCTGTTGAGCACGATGGAGCCCAGCGGCGGGTTGCGGCCGGACCGGCGGGGGAAGTCCCTGCGGACGAGACGAGGACGGGGAGAGGCCGAGATCAGACGAGATCCAATTCACGTTTCCAATGAGGCTCCGCAGCCGGCAACCACAGCGGAAGCCTTGCGGAAGCCGAAGGACGAAAAAAAAAAAAAAAACTTTCCAGACCCGAAACCCCCGAGGCCGGGGCGGTCGTGTTTTCGCAATTGAAGGGGAGGTAGGAACTCCCTGGTGTTCGAGGCCCACGCCCAACACTCACCCCTTGTTGGCATGCTCCGGCGTGCCGCTGAAGGGCGGCAGGCTGAGGTCCAGGGAGCCGCCCCGGGAGCCACCCCGGGACCCGGACCCGGCGTCCAGCGACATCTGCTGGCCGCCGCCGGCCGCGCTGCTGCTGCTGTTGTTGTTGTTGGCCGTGCAGACGCTGTGCCGACGCGTGCGCTTGCTGTTCTGGTGCGCCGCCAGCGACATCTGGATGTACATGTAGACGATGATGGACAGCGGCACGACGAAGCCTGCGGAAGGGAAGAAGACACGTTCGAGTGAGCCTACACGTGTGGCCACATGGGCCGGCTGGGCTGGGCACGCCGGCACGCCGAGGGCACGCTTGTGGGCACGGCCCGCACGGCCCGCGACTAGTCCCCCCTGCTCCGTTCCCCACCGACTCGCTTCGCGTTATGCAAGTTTCTGGCCGGTGGAAACCGATAGGAGGGTGGGGGGCTTCGGTAGCGTTAGTGGTCCAAGAGCCTTGCCTGTTTTTTGACCGAAAAAATTGTTGGTACCAAATTTTGACTGAATTGAAACGGACCGATTGGGGAGGTCTAAAAAGGTACAGGAGCAGCCTAAGTTGCTCAGTTGCGACCGTGGATCCATAGTTCGGCCGGAGGTGTGGTTAGGGTTGCCTACCTGCTCGCAGTGTTACGTTTTCCAGGGACATGAGTGTCGTGCGACACAATTTTCATGATAAACCGGTGTGAAGGGGTTGGTCAAAACAAACTACAAAAACCACAACTTTCAGGCAAGGCCTACCCTGTTTTTAGCCTGGGAAAATTCTGAAGAGCTTTGCCAGTGGAATCGCACGCAAGCTCGCGATGCTAGCAGATACGCGCCGCGACAACTTTACAGAGCCCAGCCCAGCCCAGCCCAGCCCAGCCCAGCCCAGCACAGGGCCGGACGGGAGAGGGGACCGGGGAGGAGAGCCGCACGCCTCGGGCAGCGCAGCGCAGCGGGCTTCATCTAGTTCGCGTTATCGGAGGGGAGGCTACGAGGCCTCCGAGGCTTGCGAAACCCGCTCAAAACCTCATCAGAACCGCGGGGGCCGCGGGTTCGAGCCCCGATCGCGCGGTGGAGCACAATAACAACGGCAAGCTGAGTGCGATTATCCGGACATCCCTGAGTGAGTCCGTGCCGCGGTCCGGTCCGGTCCGCAGGGGGTCCGCGGGTCCGCATGCTGCAGAGCCCGCCCCGCCCCGCCCCACCCGCAACCTTGTCCCGGCCGCCCCGCCCCGCCCCGCCCCGCCCCGCCCCGCCCCGCCCCGCCCCGCCCCGCCCCGCCCCGCCCCGCCCCGCCCCGCCCCGCCCCGCCCCGCCCTCCATGGCCCGAACACTTAGCCGGATTGAGGATATTATGCAGCGCATGAGGCCCTGGGGCCGCCGTACTTCTCCGCACCCGAATCTTCTCCCACTCCTCGCTCTCCTGTGTTTGAAATGGGAACCCCCTCTGCCAACCTTAAGGGGAACACACTGATTCCACTCTACGTATATGTTAACTCTGCATCCAATTTCATCACAATTCCAAATCTCTAAAAATCAATTCCTGTCTTCTTCCTCTGAAATATTGTTTGTTATTTGTATCGATGTTAGTCAGAGGTGGACAGACAGAACTGATTGCAGATGACGTTCGTGCGCACGCACCCTCCCGCTGACGTCACTCTGTTCTCTCTCGCCCGCCCTCGCTGAATCCTCCTTGTACGTCTGCGTCCTTCTCTGTCTCCCTGCGGTCGGTCGGCGTGTATTGTGTTGTTGACATGGGCTGCCCTCACCCCCGCTGTGCCCCGCTGTGCCCCGCTGTGCCCCGCTGTGCCCCGCTGTGCCCCGCTGTGCCCCGCTGTGCCCCGCTGTGCCCCGCTGTGCCCCACTGTGCCCCGCTGTGCCCCGCTGTGCCCCGCTGTGCCCCGCTGTGCCCCGCTGTGCCCCGCTGTGCCCCGCTGTGCCCCGCTGTGCCCCGCTGTGCCCCGCTGTGCCCCGCTGTGCCCCACCCACTCTCCAATATCTCCCTATTTCCCTTTACTCATTTCCCAACGCAAATATTGGGCCCCACTTGTCGTCGTTCGCTCACGTCCCAGACGTCCAAATTCTTGAGCAGCAGCCAGAGCCACTTAGGGGGAGAATCGCTCAGAGCACAAAGCCAGACACGTTTTTCTCTAACACGTGAGAAGAAGTGTGAGAGTGAGAGAGTGTGTGTGTGTGAGAGAGAGAGAGAGAGAGAGAGAGAGAGAGAGAGAGAGAGAGAGAGAGAGAGAGAGAGAAATGGGGAGACAAGTAAGTGACGCCCCTGCGACGCCTTTTATTCTCCACCACCAACGCCGACAGCTGCTGTGGTGCTGGCCGCTCTGGGTCGCTCGTGTCAGTCCAATTTAATTTTCATCTGTTTTTTGTTGTTTTTTTAAGGAGCATGGGGCAGCGGAAAGAGAAACCGAGCCGTCGCGTCCCATCCCGTCTCGCTCCCCAGCCCCGGAGGCTCCGGCCCGGCCCGGGGGTCCGGGGCTCTGGCTCTGGCACAACAGGAGTGCGACCCATTCCCACGGCCCACACCCCCCAAGGCCGGCGGCGGCGTCGCGGACGGCCAACGGAGGCGGCCGAGGCGGCCGTTTCCAGATTGTTTGTTTGTTTTAGTAATAGGGGTACTGGCCATTCATCTCAGGGCCCTCGTCCCGCTAGTCCACGTGGACGGCCAGAATGCTACAACGACGACCCTTCTCCCCCCTCCTCACACCCCTCCTCACACCCCTACCCCCCCCCCCCCCCCCTCCAGGGCCGCGGCTGGCGGCGGCCGCGTACAGCCCAGCTCCGCCCCGGCTCCGTTGCAGGCTGCGCCCAGGTCACACATTTCCAATGCAAAATGAGAGACGGCTGGTGGTCCTCACGGTCCTCACGGTCCTCACGGTCCTCACGGCCACGGAGGACGAGGACGAGGCCGAGAGCCGACGAGGACCGGAGTAGACGAGGCGGCGTCGGGGACGTACCCGGACCGGGCTCAGCGGCGGCCCTCGCCTAGCGGCCCGTGCCGCCGTACCGCCTGCACCACGTCCGCGCGGACCTTGTCCCCAATCATGAGCACCATGAGCACCGCCCAGAGCCCCCCGTGAGCGGCCCGCCCCGCTGCGTGTGTTGTAACTCATCATGCGGCCAAAGGAGAACACACTACCATACCCCTTATAAATATTTCTCTCTCTCTCTCTCTCTCTCTCTCTCTCTCTCTCTCTCTCTCTCTCTCTCTCTCTCTCTGTTTCTCTCTCTCTCCCTCCCTTCTCCCTCGCTCTCCTCCCCCACCCCCTATGCCTTTAACCCCTCGCGGTCGGCCCGCTCACACGCGCGTTGGCCGGGAGGGACCTGTGTACCCCTGAGTGTATCTCCCTGCCGGTGGGGCGGGGGTTCGAACACCAGCTCAGGAAGGGTGATTTTTCCCCCCTCTCAGCCTTGCATGCAGCGGCCGGCAGCGGGGCCTTTATTTCACTTGGCGAGAGACACACGAACCTGTCGGGGAGATAAGCCCCTCGTGTACAGCCGTCCTGCGCGTGGCGCGTGGCTAGGGAGGACGGGAGAAGGAGGGGGAGAGGGGGGGGGGAAGTGAAGCCGTTTGAAGTCACGCCTCGTTTCGTCTAGACGGCAGGACAGACAGTCGTTATCTGCACGGATAACTTTGTCTCTCTGTCTCTCTCCACTGGTCGGCCCTGGCCATGCCCTGGCACTGTCGTCTGCGCTCGCGTAGAGGACACGCTTCTGTTTTAGCACAGAGCCAACAAGAAGAGCGTTTTACCCACGGGCACGTGTTTGTCGTGTGCTCACCGCCACAGAGGGATTGCGTGTGTGAGAGAGAGGGGGAGAAAGAGACGCCGAACATATGCAGGGAGAGGGAAAGAGAAGGGAGGCAGCAGAGGAGTCTCTAGATGAGCCGGGGAGGGTAGGCCCGCCTGTTGCGCTGCGGTGTCGTGCGGGCTGGCCTACCCTCGACTCCACAGGCGCTTTTGGGAGGGCGCCGGGCGCCTGTCGGGTAGGCCAGCCCGGCGGACAGCTCCGTCGTGCGGGCCGGCCTATCCTCTTTATCGCAGGCGCTCTGCATTGACGTCCTGGCTAGGATTCGCGCAGTCGTCGGGAACGTTTTGGTGTCGAGCACGAGAGCGCCTCGGCGGGCGCTCGGTACACACCTGCGCCGCCCGGCCGGCAGGCTGCATGCACCGCTTACCGATGGAGAAGTGCACGAACTGCGAGTATGGGATGAGCCGGGACTCGAAGAGCACGGTGAGGGCGGGGATGAGCAGCCAGTTGCAGACGATGAGGCAGGCGGAGCGCTGCCGGGTGGCCATGCGGTGGTAGTGCAGCGGTGACAGCACGGCCTTGTGTCGGTCCAGCGCCACCAGCAGCACCGAGAACACGGACACCTGCACGGCCAGCGCCTCTGCGAAGCGGTTCACGTCGCGGACCCACAGCTCCCAGGGCCGTGCCCACAGGTCGTCGTCGGCGGCCGAGTCCGGCGCCGAGCCAACCAGAGCCGCCGCCGCGCCCGTAGCGCCCTCCGCCACCGCCGCCACCTGTGGAGGCCGAATCAATTAGATTGGGATTCAGTCTGCTGGGCCAGTGAGTTTTGAAAACGAAATTTCGTTGGATTTTTAACGTAAAAAATTGATTAATTTTTAAAATTATGTAACTAACTTATGTTCAGGTTTGTGAATTGAATGCCACACTTAACTTTGTAAATATTTCAGACATTTTCAGTGACCTCCCCACCCCCCACCTCCCTAACCCTCCTAAAAACATTAAGCGTACCTGAGCGTCGGTGGCGGCAGCTGCCGCTGCCGCAGCGACCGCGGCGGCCCCCGGCCACAGCAGGTCCGCGGCGGCGGTGGGCCTGGTGGCGGACAGGGTGGTGGTCGGCGACGGCGGCGGCAGCGGGAACAGTAGGATGAACACGTCGAGCGGGGCCAGGCAGGCGCACAGCAGGTTGGCGGCCAGCATGTTGTAGACGTAGCGCGTGGAGTGGCTGCGCAGGGCGGGCCGGCCGCTCCAGATGAGCGCGCACAGGACGTTCACCACCAGGCCCAGCGCGCACACCAGGATGATGCCGACGGCCTGCACCCACAGCCACACGCCTTCCGACGACGTCCACCAGCCCATGGGCAGGCCGTCGGGCAGGCCGTCGGGCAGGCCGTCGGGCAGCTCCGTAGGCAGGCCGAGGCCGCCGCCGTGGCCCAGGATCTCCCCGCCGTCAGAGACTGCAGACAGAGGGTTTACCTTGAGAGCTCGATACAATCCATAAACATCCAACTTTTTTTGAACTAACCAAATCACATTTTATTTAAAAAAAACATTGTAGACTTGTTTAAAAAATTATGTCGTAGATCTTCTTGGGGGTGTACCGCACCCACGGTACCCGTGTCGCCTGTCTCTTCTACATAGCTCACATACTCCTCCCCACGCAGCTAACCCGGGTCATGTGGGCCAAGTTTGTTCTGCAGTCTCTCTCTCTCCTTCTCTCTCTCTCTCTCTCTCTCTCTCTCTCTCTCTCTCTCTCTCTCTCTCTCTCTCTCTCTCTCTCTCTCTCTCTCTCTCTCACATACGGCGGCAAACTTCTTTTTTGGGGTCAGACCGGGGTGTGCAGGCAGGGCGACGTACGGGGGGGGGGGGGGGGGGGGGGGGGTGTCCAAAGGGGTGAGGGCGGGCGAGGGAGTGTATTACGGTTTGAAAGGTTGCCTCCCGCGGGTCCGGTCCGACCCGGCCAACGCGACGCTCCCCTGACCTCCTCTCCAAGAGACGGCGATCTCTCCCTCTCGTTCTGCAACGCCCACGCCCCCCCCCTCTCTCTCTCTCTCTCTCTCTCTCTCTCTCTCTCTCTCTCTCTCTCTCTCTCTCTCTCTCTCTCTCTCTCTCTCTCTCTCTCTCTCTCTTTCCGCTCCTGCTACGCCCGCCTTTGTGCATGGGGGCCCATCTTATGCGTAATCCGATTTCTCCTTCGCGGCCCCGGAGCCAACGACACCTGTCGCCTGCTCCGCTGCTCCGCGACCGAATATCTGTGCCAGCGCCCAACGCCCGCACGCCCTGCCCTGCCTCACCCCTCAGTGCCACGGCACCCGGGAAAACAGGTCTGGAAAACAATTACGAATTCCAGACTACTTTCCATAGTGAAAATAAAAGCAAACATCAGATTAGTCGGCAGATTCTATTCAGAGTTGAAATTGTTATGAAATCGAAAGTTTTGGTGAATTGATTGAAATTCGGTGTGGGGCACCTGCGAGGCAAATTACTAGAGCCATTTCAATTTAAATCTGGGAGAAAAAATCGGTTACCAAAACGGGAAGAGATAGCGAAAATCTAACCGCAGATTTCGATCAGGCTACGTTTTGAAGCCTACGAAATAGTTTGAATCAAGGAGTTTAGCAGGCAGTTCTGGATCATGTAAAGTGAAGGTTTATCTCATTGATTCCACCTGGAAACCAATTAGGATTTCAGATGGAATACATTTTCCAAACGGAAATTCGGAAATTTTGCCGCTGGGATTTTCAGGTTGACCTGGATTACCACTCTAGATTACCATTTTCCAGACCGAATTTTTTTTCAATTCCAAGCCCACATTTTCCAATTATGGAATCCCATATTATCAACTTTCCAGATTGATTTTCCCGCATGTGATTTTAAGCTGGGCCCCAGCACCCCCCAGCAGCCCTAGTGCCCCGCCCCCGGTGGCCACGCTCCTCATTTCCTGTCCGTGTTTCCTTTCTATTCTCTAGAGACCCCCGTGTCCCAGACGCCCCGCTCTTGCTCCCGTCTGTCCGCCGGAGCCCCCAGAGCTCACGACGTGGCCGCTGCCATTTCCCCTGCCTAAACCTCGTTTCCTGGTTTGTCAGCGGTGCTGAAAACGAAATCGCCCCTCCTGCTGGCCTGCGGCTGGGCTCGGCTGGGCTCGGCTGGGCTCGGCTGGGCTCGGCTGGGCTCGGCTGGGCTGGGCTGGGCTGGGCTCGGCTGGGCTCGGCTGGGCTCGGCTGGGCTCGGCTGGGCTCGGCTGGGCTCGGCTCGGCTCGGCTCGGCTCGGCTCGGCTCTCCATCCCGCACCCGGCCCGCCGTAACTACCGAGCACGCAGGCTGCAGGCAGGAGGTCCCACCGGCCCCGGCCCGGGTCCAACTCCACACACTGGCTGCCGGCTCCTCTGTGTGCCCTGTGCCCCTCTCTACCGTCAGGTGGAGCAGCAGGAGATTTAGGCCTCACGGCTTAAGCCCCCCCCCCCCCCCGCCTCCCCTGACCTGAATCAGAGCGGGCGGCGGCAGACAATCGCTAATGATGGTTCATGGCATATCGTAAAACGCCACCGAGAGGTGTCCCACTTGTGCCCTACTTCCCGAACGAGGTCAGCGCGGCGCGGCGCCTGCGTCCCTCCGTCCTCCGGCTGCGGCCCTCGGCGGGGCCCTCGGCGGGGCCCTTCCCCTCTTTAGTATGAGCCACCACGTAGTACTTGCGCTGTTTGCCTGCGCGCTCCCACTGTGCCGCTTCTTCTTCTTCTGCAGATGCGGCGACTTTGTGCGACGACTTGTTGCTGGGGAGGGGGGGGGAGGAGCGCACGACTTCGGCACCCTTTCGGTGTACGCTGCCCCGGCGGTGGCATCTTTGGCTCTATCTGATCATTAATCGTTGTTTTAACACATAACGTTTGTCCTACCGTTTCACCAGAAAATGATTAGGCCTTTGCTGTAGTTTATGATGTTTTGGGGACCAGCCGGGACCAGTGATGGCCACTTTTACACTATTGCGCCACCGGAAAAATCAATTGAGGCGTTTCTAGGGCTGCCAGTTAGGGAGCGTTCACAAACCCCATGACCTTTCTTGGAATCCTTTCACTGGCGCGGGAGAGTGGTGCTGGAGCAAACTGTCGTTGGCGCGGGCATGCGGGTCTCCTCGCCTGCAAGCTCGGTGGGTTCGATTCCCACGGACGGTTCCGCGCACTTCACTCCGCGCTGAGTTTTTCGCGATACCCAGAAAAATAACGTGTCACGTGGCTCCTGAACGGCCCCTTAGGGAGAACTGGGGGGGTGGGGAGTATACTGGTAGACGCAGTCTCTTAAGGTGGCCATCGCTGTGGTACCTCTACGGTAGACGTCGCGTTGGCTACAAGTGAGATGGGTGGGTAACTGAGCATCCACCCCGCCTTCATATGCACCGTGCAGACTCACATCCCACCTCATACCTCACCCCGGCTCGGTACTGTTCGGCTCGGCTGGGTGTACTCACAGCTCTCTTGTTATTGGGCGCGGTCAGAGGCGTCATAAATCGTCTCCAGCTGAGCAGCGCGGCGGCCTCAACGGCCGTGGGGCCACGACCTGGCCGCCCCCGCCATGAGGTCGCGGTGGGCCCGGGCCCAGCAGAGGCTGAGCAGGCCCAGCGCGGAGGGCGACGACCCCACGTGAATTAAATACGGAATGACAGCGGGGAGGCGTAACAACAGTATTGCCACGCGACGCGCCGTGTGCCGTCGTGTCCCATAAATTGTTTCGGTCTGGAGGGATGATTGTTTCATCCATTCAGGGCCCGCGGGAATCAGCCATCAGCCATCGGCCAGGAGAGAGCACACTCCCGATCCTCACACAATCCGCGAGATTTATTAATCCTTGGTGTTCGCCTATCAAAGTGCGAACGGCCCTGAATGGTTCACGAAAAATTAGTCTCCCCCCCCCTCCCCGTTAAACAAGACAGGCGCATGAGAACGCTGGTGCGTTAAAGGGCAGGGTCGTTCTTTGGAGCACAGGGAAGGCAACGTTTACTACTCTGCTTGTAAATATATTTTGTCATTAGTTGCGTTTAGTTGCGTTATTTTTCCCTCTAAAATATTCTCTAAACACACAAAAAAATCGCAGTTTTCTTGTTTTGGCGAACCTTTGAATATGTGATTAATTTTTCACATGTACTGCCTTGTATTTTTTGTTTGTTTCCGTCGTTTTCGCGTCTCGAGTCAGCGAGTGGAGTGAGAGCCGTGTCCCGTCCCGCGCGCCGCGGACATGATGTGTGCCGAGAAGTGGGCCAAGGGATCCCTCTCCTCCCCGGTGCCGTCCTCGTGTTACGGGGGAGAGACGCCGGCCCGGCCCGGCCCTCAGCGATGTAAGGACATCAACACCCGGCCCTGCCCGGCCCTCAGCGATGTAAAAGGGATAGGACATCAACACCCGGCCCGGCCCGGCCCGGCACGTATCCCGTCATGTCGGTGGGAGGCGCGGCAAAATCTTGGTCCCCCGGTTGCCCCCTGTCCTGCACAGGAAAAATAGTTATCGCCAATTCACGGCAAATCTCCAGCTAGAAAAACACAAATCTTGTCAGGGTACAAATAAGCAAGAAAGTGAGAAAAAAAAATACATCTTCCCTGCTAGCCTCCCCGTCTCTAGCACCTACTGTATATGTTCCCACTCTCTTTCAGCGCCGCACGCTCGCCTACGCAACCCGATATGCCTAAATTATGAACGCAACGCTTAATGCTCTCTCGCTCTTCTTTCCTTCTCCCCCCCCCTCTCTCTCTCTCTCTCTCTCTCTCTCTGTCTCTCTCTGTCTGTCTGTCTGTCTGTCTGTCTGTCTGTCTGTCTCTCTCTCTCTCTCTCTCTCTCTCTCTCTCTCTCTCTCTCTCTCTCTCATAATTCATCCCGTAGCCGTACTCGCGCTCCTTCTCTCCTGACTCCTGACCTTGCACCTGTAACCACCACCCACCACCACTACCACCAGTCCACTCCCCAAAGCGGCTAAAAGCGGCGTGGTGAAAATTTGATGTCAGCTTAGCCTAGTCCATCCGGCACAACAGCCCTTTTGATGGGATGCGCCCAGAGGAGGAGGAGGGGGCACTACTGATGAGGTAATGCCGTCTGGCCGTAATTTTAATTTGGAACTAAATTGCTCCGAACACCAGCATGGCAAGCAGGCACCCTCCGCCATTCCGCCAACCGTCCGACATCACGCTACTCTGAAGCAGGCGATGTGCAATATGCAGCGGCCCTGTAGCCTGCAGCAGCCGGCAGCCGCGTGTGCTGCAGGCTGCAGGGTGCGGGGGAAACGTCAGCCTCCCCCTCCCCTCCCCACCCCGTCCACTCGAGCGAGAAGCGCGCACAGGAGTCGCCGTCTTTTTGTCAGGAAGCTACAAGCCATTGTGTGCCGGCGCCTCGAAGGGAGTGATACATCACAGAGCGCGGCGGGCGGAGGGGTGGTGGCACTCCACGCTGCACCCCGGTGCCGCTACCCCGGGGCTGCGTGCCGTGTGCGTGTGCCTGTGTGTGTGTGTGTGTGTGTGTGTGTCTGCGCGCGCGTGTGCTTGAAGTGAAGTAATAACTCCCATCAAGGGATCATCGAGAACGGATGAACAAAAACAAAATCACTTCCAGAGCGGAACCAGCTAGTATGAGAAATCGCACGGCGAAGAACATCTCCACGAGCCGTCTCACCCTCACCTTGGGTGGCCCAGTGGCCCAGTGGCAGTGTGATGTGAGGCCAGGCCCGGCCAGGCCGGCTCAACTCACCTCACCTCCGCTAGCGGAAGCCCACGGATCAATGGCAGCCAATCAGAGTACATATTGCATGCGTCGGCACCCCGACACCCGGGGGCGGCAGGCGGCACCATTAGATCAGAACGGTGTCTCTCTTGTCGGGCTCAAATACCACAAGCTTGAAACATTGGCGAACTTTTATGATTATTTTTTTTTTTTTTCATTTCTATTTTTTTTAAATGACTACTGATACCCTAAACCCACCCAGCAGCAGCCGCGGTGTTGTCGCCAACCACCGACCCAACACTAAAGCGGACCATCCGTTCCCGTCGACCGAACGACAAAAGCCTCCGTGACAAAAAGTGTGATGTGAAATTGTGTTTGGATTACAAGGGGGAGGGGAGGACTCGGTGTCCCAGTCTTGTTAAGCCTCTCCCCGGGGTTGGGGGGGGGGGCACCCCTTCCGTTTTTGCACGGGTTTCGTGTGTCCTGCCGATCGCTCCGGGGCACTGTAGAAAACGCCCTGCAGGACGGATCGGCTGCAGACCAACCGAGGTCCTTCTTTGGAAGGGCCTCGTTAAGTCCATTAAACACAATGGCAGAAGAGGGATTACCGGACCGGGGGACCTCCCAGCCCGCCGCCTACACTGTCCTGTGGTTGTCGTTTGACTGCACCATGAAGAGAAATAACCAGACAGGCATGGAGAACGCTTAGCATTCTAGGACAGACTCATTCTTTGATTTTGTATTTTGTTCTCAAATTTACAAACAAAAAATTGCAATCAGTTGGTATCATCTGCTTCCTATTTGATTCGAGATTCAAATTTTTTGCTTTTCGTCATAGTTGCAGTAGAGGAAGCAAATAACGAGTAAAAATGGGTGCCCAAACCCGAGGCCATCCATACACTAATTTACGGCTTTACGAAATGTGCATTTCTGTCCTCCGAAATTATTCGCGTGTATTTTTATGGCGACTGTAAACGCGTTGCGCCGAGCGCGTCGTCACTTCGTCGGCAGTTGTGGCGCGCAGGGTGGCAACACTGATCACAGGGGAGTGCGGGCGTGGAGCGCACACGCACACACTCACATGCACTCACTAATCATATAGCGTGCGACCGTGGACGCTGTCCCACTACTCGGCCCGCCTGCCTGTCTCTGTCAATCAGCCATTCTCGAAGGACCCTGTCTGTCTGTCTCTCTGTCTGTCCGTCTGTCCGTCTCGGCTCGGCACACCCACACTCCGCAAATGTGAGATTGCTTTGGGATTACTTCGTGTATGCATACGCCCGGTATTGGGGCAACGACAAACGGAAGGGGGTGTAGTGTAGTACATAGTGAGAAACAGGTAGGAAGTAGGAACTGGCGGGAATCGAACCCCAGCAGGACCGGGAGGGGGTCGCTCGCCTTGTTCGTTCAAACGCCGCCGAACGGCTCAAAGTCACCGTTTCATCTCAATAACACCCGGCACAGTTTCCATTATTTCACGGACGGGAGTACGCCCCCCCCCCCCCACCGCTGCGGTGAGGGCGCGTCTAGCCGGCCCTAGCCGGGCTCATTCCCCACCCCTTACGTGGGCTCCGTGGCTCCGAGGCTCCGTTGTTGCTTCGTCCTCCAGACTCCGACGGACCGTGAATGTTTCATTGAGTTGGCGGGGCGCTGGGGGGGGGGGGGGGGGGGGGGGGGGAGGGGGGAGGGGGAGGGGGAGGGGGAGGGGGGGGAGGGGGGGGGGGGGGGAGGCAGCATCCGCCGGCTGGACAAGCGCCGGGCCGTGAGGATTGGCAGCTCTGCGAGGCGCGTGCTGCGGCGGGGGGCGGGGGCCGGGCTCACAGGCCGGAGGCGGGGGGCGGGGGCCGGGCTCACAGGCCGGAGGCGGGGGGCGGGGGCCGGGCTCACAGGCCGGAGGCGGGGGCGGGGGCCGGGCTCACAGGCCGGAGGCGGGGGTCCGGGCTGGAACTCCGCTCTGGCATTACCTGGGCGATACAATGCCTCACCTGCAACAACTATGTCTTGAAAGCGGCACGGGCATGGCTCGGGTCTGGTCCGCGGGCTGAGGTTGGGTTGCGGGGGCTGGGGGGGGGGGGGGGGGGGGGGCTCTGGGGTTGCGGCCGTCAAGTGTGAGCGCCGCCCCGCCTACAGCACCGCGGCGGCAGGCTGTCCCTGGGGACCCTCCGGGCGTCGCCTCACAATCCGAGTCTCTGCCAATCCGGCGGAAGTCGGCAAGTCGGGAGCCGAACGGCTCCTACGGCTCCTGCGAGGTCAGCCACGTGTGCGCCACGTGTGCGCCACGTGTCCGCCGCTGGCGTGCGGTGCGGGGCACGCGGCGATGTGATAGTATTCACCCTACTCGTGACAGATGATCCGATTATGAACCCACCGCCTACCACGTGCCGCCCCCGCGCCGCGCTGATTAATATAGAGCGGAAAGGAGCGGATAAGGATGCGGGCACCCCTCCGATCCTTTAATGAGGGCTTTCACCGTCCTCGGCACAAAGCTTGTCGTAATCCTGCGACCATCCGAGCTCCGAGCTCCAGACTCCGGGTTTGGGGCTCCGGGTGGGAACGAACACGGGGCAAACTCCGGGCTATCCCGAAGTCTAGACAGAGTCCACACAGAGGAGTCTGGGAGGGTGGCTTCTGCGCCACACACTCATCGAAAGTCGCGTACTACGCCTCATACCCTGATGATGACGACACTACAGCTGGCCGCCTCTCCGCAGGGCCTCCGCAGGGCCTCAGTGGCCCTCAGCGCATGTCTCATGCCTCCATTAGTGTCCTCGCCAGGGCGGGCGGCGGGGCGGCTATTTTTAGACGGGCGTCGCCGGGGAGGGTCCCGGCTGGCCGACGGCGTGTCGAATGTGACACTCATTACCAGCCCACGCAGGGCAGCCGCCGGTCGCCACCATGCCGCACGTCCCGTCACATAGGAAGGTATCGTGCTTGGTTCGGCCCGGAGAAGAGTGACGGAGAGCAGCCGATGGCAGCTGATGGCAGCCGATATCGCAGCCGATATGGCAGCCGATATCGCAGCCGACATGGCAGCCGATATGGCAGCTGACATGACAGCCGATATGGCAGCCAGTATAGCAGCAGCCTATATGGCAGCCGATATGGCAGCCGGCCGGGTGAAAGTCGAGCCCCGCCGTTTGAATATGAAGGCGGCGCTGAGAGGCCTCTAATAAAGCGTAGGGGTCTGGGCGGGGGCCGCGGGGGGCGTCGCGACGCGTCGTCAGGGTGACGACGGCGTATCATGCAGGAGCCGAGGCTCACAGGCCGGCTCCAGCACCACACCGACAAGCTCTCCCGCCTTTCGCGTCAACACGTCAGCCCCATAACGGATAGCGACCCCGGCACGCCCCCTCCCCCCGGCCACCCTGCCCGAACACGCATCTGCAAAAACTGCGATACCACCGCCGGACCAACTGAACCCATTCCAGCACCGCAGAAGCGTTGCGAAAAACGCTGAGGGCACTATGTGGGCACTATGTGGGCACTATGTGGGCACTATGAGGGCACGCAAACGGGGCCGAAGCCGTCGCGCCCCGTGTGTCCTGTCCGTCCAGTTCTGAAACAAGCAGCATTCGTTTGTCGAGTTCCAAAGTTGACAGACGGGTGCGAGGAAAGAAAAAAAAAGTGTGTTGTGCGCGCGCGCGTGTGCCGCCCGACGCAAATGTTTTTTGACAGAAATCAAGGTCACAACGGCGCGCTATTCCGCTCACCGCAGCCATCATAAGGGCGGGCAGGGGCCCCAGCAGGGCCCCAGCAGGGCCCCAACGGGGACACGTGTGTGACGTTTGATTTGCATCACCAAAGGAAAAGAGAGGCTGGGTGGAATAGGCATTTTTGTTGGGGGGGGGGGGGGGGAGAGTGGGTACGTGGGGGAAGGAGGGGGGGTGTCATTGGCGGTGAGCGCCAAAAAAAAACCCTTTTCAGACACACACACAACGCCTCTTCATGCTCGACGTGTGCGAGTGGAACTTCTCACTCTCGTTCGCACTGATATCTTTCGCAGACAGGAGTTTTGGGTTTCGAACAGCAGAGGGTCCGTGACAAGTTTGCATAGATAGAAGCGCCCGCCCTGTGGAACCGCTGGCCTGGAGCGTCGGCACCACGGCCTTGGTTTTTATTATATATACGGGCGGAAAATCCTCAAATTGTAGCCTCCAGGAGCAGTCCCCGCCCCCTGCTGATTGTGTCCCCAGATAGCCAGACCTACCGAGTGGTCGGTCGGTTCAAATACTCGTTTTGGCGACAGCTGCAGCAAAAAAAAAAAAAGGGGGGGGGGCAGTCTGAAAAAGACGACAGGAAAAGAGGAAACAACACAGAGACCCTGCCGATCCAGGCCAGGCCCATTCTAATACTTGTTCCTTGTGTACAATCAGAGGCCCGGAAAGGCCCGGAGGTTCGGTCTGCCCGGCCTTGACGACAAAGGGACGTGGGTGAGACGAGGCGGAACATTGGCACGACGCTTTAATTTTGTAAGCCTCCGCCTCAGAGTTCTTCCCAAAACAAGTCCTTGAAGACCCTGCTCTTCACAATACCGTCTATCCAGGGTACGACCTGCGCTAGTTTCAGACGACGCTGATCTAAGAGGTTTTTTTTCGGGGGGGGGGGGGGGGGGGGGGGGGGGGGGGGGGGCTGTTGGCCGGTTTGTTTGGGTGTTCGGTATCGACCGAAGCACACGTTCAACCTTAAACTGGGACGTACAAACACTGCTACTTTTTCCGCCGTGTGAACAACAAACCTGCTCAGAAACAACAACAGACTGTTGAGGGGTGCAAGCAGCACCTCGCCGCGAAAACTTTTGCCGGTGCTCTTTTGGGCGGTGAGGGGAGGCAGGAGCGGGGGAGGGGGAGGGGAGGCATCAGAACGCAGGGGCGCTTCCACGTGGCTGGTGTGGCGTGAAGTCTGCCATCAAGTTGCCGACATCGTTTGTGTGTCCGCCATCTGGCTCTGCATCGCAGCAGGCGGACAGTAAAGATTTCATCACCGCCGGAGCAGCAGGCAGGCAGGCACGCCTAGCGCCACCACTAAGGGGCCGTGCCAATACTACGTGGGGGGGGGGGGGGGTCGGCCAAATACTACGCCTTATCTTAAATACATCGGAAGGTTAGGTTATCCACGTCACAGGGAGGGGGGGGGGGGGGGTCAAAAAGTGGCCTGAAATCGGTCACGTAGTACTGGCACGGCCCCTAAACCGTCCCTGCGTCGCTAAAGATGGTCTGAGCACGGTGCGTGGTGCGTTACCCACCGCCTCAGCACTCACCGTCCCGTGTCCCTTTGGTGCGCGGTGCTTAGCAGCCGAGGCGCCCGCGGATCGGTGGGTAGGCAAGCCCGCCACACACCGGCCGCCCGCGGGCCTGCCTACCCGCCGACGTGCGGGCGGCCACTGCCAGACTGCCGGGGTCAGCAAACCCTGCCCCTGCCGCCCTGTGTTCATTGCGTCCCTCCTGCACTTTCCCTTTCCCTTCCCCTCCCCTCCACACGGAAACCTTCCTCCGCCTCTCCCCTCGGCTCTGCGGAGACCCCGTCGGAGTCCACCGCAACGCAAATCCATATTCCATCAATCCTTATTGTGGTTCCGCAGGTTGGCAGCCCTGCCCAGCCACAGCCGGGGTGGACAGGATGGGTACCTGGCGGGTGAGTGGCACGCCTGGTACCCGTGATCCCGAACCGCGACGCGGAATCGGATGCAAAAGCAGCCTGGCGGCAGAGAAGGTCAAAGATCAATTGTGGGTTCCTTTTGCAGAAAAATCAAAATTTTGGTCCTTATAGGAATATGTTTTTGACCAAACGAAAATTTCACTTAGTGCCTCAGTCCTTCGGCTATCATTTTAGCTTCGGTGCACATTTCTATGACTTCTACTTTGACAGCTACGTCGATTTTGCCAAACCCTTGCATATGGCCCATAATTGAGGTTTGACCATAAAAATTAAACAAATTCAGAAAACATACATTTTACGGCGATGCCGTACAGGCGCCATTTCGACGGGTTTTTTAAACGATTTCTCGTTGCGGCCGCCAGAGTGCGCGGAGCGGAACCCACTGTCCTTTACCAAGCGGAAGGTACACCACAAATTTAGGGGAAAGTTTTGGCGAGCCATTCGAAACTCTGCCCGCAATCTGGGCTCACAGGGACGAGCTTGAAAAAGAATGGCCTACAGTTGATATTCATGAACCACAAATGATATTTTACCTCACGGCCGCGGCCCCGCGGTCCCCCGGCATCGGGAGCGGTGAATAGTCAGCCCCTCCCCTCCCCTCTTGCAGCACTCTCTTGGTGACGCTCGGCCTCTAGCATTAATCAAGGCGAATAAAGCCCAGCCCGGCCCGGGGAGCACTCGCCTCCAGGGGTCCATAACCTAACATAACATTAAGAAATAACGTTATTAGAGTTATAACGCGTAACATTTACCGCGTTCAAGGAACTTGTTATGTCCAATTAACATTTTGCTAATTTTACCACGTTGTGGTTACGTTACCGAAACGTTTACCGTAGATAACATAAAAGGAATGTTATGACGATAACGTTATGCAACTCTAACGTTTAATAACGTTATAATATGGCCCCCCGCCCTCTTTCTGTGTTGCCACATTTCTAGATCATTGACTGAGGGTGTGGGCTGGTTGGGTTCTGCCATCCACACCTATCTCCCCCCCCCCCTCCCTGGGTCCTAGGTGCGTAGAAAAGCAAAAATGACGACGGCCGGGAGGGGGAGCCGAACCCAAGACCCATCACTCGGCACCTCTGTCTCAGCGACTCTAACCACTTTTTTTAAAAACATTTATTGATAGAATAAATGAAAACAAAACATAACAAATAGCATAACAAGCTCGCAATACAGATGAGATTTGGTGTTCTGAGCTACTGGGCACTGAGCTACTGAGCCAATGTGACGACCACCATATGGGAGATGCTGGACTTGCTGAGCAACAGCACCGACCGGGCTGGCTGCTGCCTGACGCAAACCCCCCAACCGCCCCTCCCCCTCCCCCTCTCACCTGGTCCATTTCACTCGTTCCCAAACCCAAACAGCGGCGACCAGCCATCGGCTTGGCGGAAATCGGAGCGACAGACAGTTCCGGCTCTCGCTGACCGTTCTTACAGCGGTGCGGCGGCTCAGTGGTTAGAAAGCGTGCGCCGCACGACGGGCCACGGATGGTCTCAGGTTCAATTCCCACCACTTCTCGAAATATATTTTGCTTGTCTTTGTAGGAGCAGAGACGGGGAGGGGGCATGACGAAGAGGAACAAGGCCGAGATGGAGAGGCCGGGGCTTGGGGTTCAAGAAATGCGGCAACGTAGTCATCGGAGGGGAAGGGGGTGGGGGTGGAAAGGCGGGGGCTGAGGATCTGGCAACACAGCCAGGTTCTCAGCGTATTTTAACGTTATTATTGTAACGTTATACGTTTTTTCATAACGTTATGATGAATGTTATTAGCACAACCGTTATGCCTGAACGTAACAGACGAGGTTATCCATATAAACGTTAAATCTTATAACACACCGGGTCAACGTTATGTTATTAACATTGTCCATGGGTTATTGGAATATAAGTTACGTTATTGTAACATAACATTAGAAAATAACTATCACTAATCTTACATTATAATGTTACGCGTTATGTTAAGTTATGGGTCGCCTCACCGGCTCATATGACCACCTGCTGCTGAAGCGGCCTCAACTCCTGAAACAGTGCCTGACGCTGGAGCCTGACAGCGGAGCCTGACGGACCGGCAGCGCCAGCAGCAGCAGCACGGCGGTGTTGTCCCCCGGCCAACAGGGCCGCCGACGGCGCGGCCGCCATCGTCTCCAGCAGAAGGAGCGCGCAAATATCTTGTTAGCACGGCGCGACAAGGGAGGTCCCGTGCCGTGCCGTGCCGTGCCGTGCCGTGCCGTGCCGTGCCGTGCCGTGCCGTGCCGTGCCGTGCCGTGCCGTGCCGTGCCGTGCCGTGCCGTGCCGTGCCGTGCCGTGCCGTGCCGTGCCGTGCCGTGCCGTGCCGTGCCGTGCCGTGCCGTGCCGTGCCGTGCCGTGCCGTGCCGTGCCGTGCCGCGCCGCGCCGCGCCCCGCCGCCTTTGCGAGCTCTCCGTGTTTGTGTTCTTCTTCATCAGACCGTGTTGGCCGAAAACTTACAGCTCTAGGGAAGGCTAGGTCACCGCGCCAACATTTCTATGGCAGTACGGGCAGGGAGCCGGGTACGAGCCCCCGAGCCCCGCGGGTCGGGCAGTCGGCTGGACCCGAGGCTGGACCCCATTAACGCCACTTTCTTGTCATCGGATTGTGGCGCCTCTTTCTCCCCCGCCCCGCCTCGTCCGCCCTCGCATCCTTTATTCATCCTCGCCCGGCTCTTCTTTTCTTTGCCTTCTCCGTGCACGTTGGACCGTGGCCATGCATGATACATGACGTCCCGGGCCCGGGCCGGCGGCGCCTGGCAGCCTGGACCTGGCCGGCCTTCAGCCACTTAACTCTCGAGCACAGACAGAGCTAGCCGAGGCCGTGGCTGCCGACCGCGTACCGCTGCACTGCACACGACGCGCGTGCGGCACCTTTGGAATCGATACCAGGCTGAGCTGGCTATGTTGCCGCCACTGCCGCCGTGATCCACTGCCGCCGCCGCCGCCGCCGTCGCCGCTGCCGCCGCCACCGCCGCTGCAGTCTCTACTGGCATGACGGGACGCGACGTCGACAGCGTCCGACAGAGCGTCCTTGGCGGGAGAAACCGCGACGGCCCCTGTAATTAGTGCTCTTGTGTGCACAGCGCAGCACAGCGCACCGCCACTGTGTAATGAACCAGCCATTATCCGCGAGAGGTAAGGAAAAGAGCGGAGGCGGCCTCGCCCCTCCCCCGCCGCCCCCCGGCTCCCGGCTTCCCGCCGCCCCCTGGCTCCCGCCGCCCCCGGCTCCTGCCGGCCCCCGGCTCCCGCCACCCCCGCTCCCCGCCGCCCCCGGCCCTGGCCGGCTCGGAGCAGACCTTCGGATGCTGCCTCCCCACGGCAGCCAGAGGACGACGGCTTTCATCACACGCAGAGAAACGAATTCTTGACTCAAGCCTAGAACAGAGCGTATTCTCAAATCATTCAAGAATTTAATTCTTGATCTACGAATATTTCTTGATTTAATTGCAAGATTGGCTTCATTCAAGAAAATATTCTTTAAAGTTTTAGCTTAAGAGTCTGTTTCTCTGGGTGCAGGCAACGCTGCTATGCCTACCGCAGCGTGGTTCAACACCGATAACACATTCAGACTGAAAAAAAAAAAAACTAAAAATCGCCGCACTCGGCCACACTGCATGTTGTGTAAAAAAGTTTTACCAGTTTCGGAAACATTCGCGGTCGAAGCTTTACGCAAAACTTGTGAGTGTGAGGTTTTGTGGTGCGCCGCTCCGAAAGCCGCGGAGATGCAACGTCATGGATAAACCTCAGAGTATACTGTAACGGAGGCTTCGAGCGACTCGATCGAACACGTCAACGTGTGTGTGTGTGACAGAGAGAGAGAGAGAGGGGGGGGGGGGTCGCTGTTAAGCATACGACGCGGCATTGACGCTGGTCGGCACAGCGCCTCGGAGATATTTTCTCGCGAGTATTATTCTCTTCTCTGCTGCGGTATAAAGTCGCTTCCTGTTCTCCTCGCTGTTTATTTTGGTTTAAGAGCGCGCGGCAACGGTGAATCTAAGACGAGCAGAGCGAGAGAGACAGAGACCGCACCCACCCCGCAGCTCTCGTTAAAGAAGAAGATGTCCGCCCGGGGCACCGAATGCTTCTGAGCTTCCACGGGCCACGGTCACGGCCAGACCGAGTGGGCGCGGTGGGGCTCTGAGGGGGAGCGACCACGGGGAGAAAACAAAGGCAACCAGCGGCACAAGATGGAAAGGGTACCATAACACAATGTAAGTGTGTGTGTGTGGAGAGAGAGAGAGAGAGAGAGAGAGAGAGAGAGAGAGAGAGAGAGAGAGAGAGAGAGAGAGAGAGAGAGAGAGAGAGAGAGAGAGAGAGAAGAGGGAGAAAGGGGTAGGTAAACGGCACCGTGACGCAACACTGACCCCACACCATGCAATCTTGTGGAAGGGCGGAGGGGACAGGGGGTAGTGGCCGTGTGTGTTACGTATGCACACAAAGAGGCAGTAGCTGCATGGTGGACACGCATGCCTATATATTTAAGGCAATAATTTAAGTTATTCACGTTTCAATTTCAGTTTCTGTCTCAATAACGCGCAAAAGCAGGCAGACCGCAGCGAAGACACATGGACGACAGAGCTCCCATATCCGCTCACGCACGAGGCTCTCGGGGATGACGCATGGCCCGAGGCCGCTTCCGCCTGGAGTCGTTCTGCTCGGGATGGCATCACATTGGATGTAAGGAGAACGACACATAAATCGGGCGGCGGGAGCGGCCGGAGAATCTCTACAGTGAGGCCGCGGCACGTGTTCAACGTCACCGCTGACATTGGGCGCAACAGCAAAGACACCTCGGTGTCGCAGAGGGGGTTGCGTATGTATATATATATATATATATATATATATATATATATATATATATATATATATATATATATATATATATATATATATATATATATATATATATATATATATATATATATATACGCAACCCCCTATATTTGACGGTCTAATAAAAGTGTCACGCGCCGCACGGAAATAAAACTCTTCTCCTTCCGCTCCCCTCTGTGTTCAGAAGCGTCTGCTGCCGAGCTGAGGCCTCGGCGTGATTTGCAGAGCTTCATAAGAGGCCTGACAGCTGCCGTCAGCTACTGTCCACCGGCAGGGCGGGGGTGGACGGGGGTGGGTGGGGGCCGTGGGACGCCTCTCTGCCACCAAGGCCGATCCCCCTTCCCCCCCCTCCAAAAAAAAAAAAACCGGCCTGTGACTTACACATGTAGACGGTCAACACGATGTCACCTGTGTCCGACCTGCCCGTCGCTGTTTGTGTCGGATGTGGAGCACTTCCAGGGACAGAGGCCGTGCCGTATCACGTCAAGATGACTAAGGCTTCCTACCACCCCAGCTACTCCCCCACGTATTGAAATTCGACTCTGGCAGGACCGAGAGAAAAGCGCGCGCTGGACGTGGGAGGATCCAGAGGTCAGCACAGCCCTAGCCGGGTGATGGCCCGTGTTCTCGCTCCGCCCACTCCGCCCGGCGCCGCCGCTCCCCGCCTGGAGCCCTGGAGGCTCCAGGCCTTGCTCCAGGCCGCCCCAGGCTGGCCGCACGGGACGAGTCCCGGCCGAGAAAATTTTCATCGGACGCTCGGCGGGGACGACAAAGCATCGAGTGTTTGGAGCCGCCGGGTCAGAGTGGGCGGCTGAGCCTCACTCTGCGCTGCGGACGCTGCGGTTGTCACCGGGGAAAAACAAGGAGGAGCCCGCGACAGGGACAACAGGACCGACAGGGCTGACAGGGCCGACAGGGCCGACAGGGCCGACAGGCGGACAACAGGGCCGACAGGGCCGACAGGGCCGACAGGGCCGACAGGGCCGACAGGGCCGACAGGGCCGACAGGGACAACAGGGCCGACAGGGCCGACAGGGCCGACAGGGCCGACAGGGCCGACAGGGCCGACAGGGCCGACAGGGCTGACAGGGCCGACAGGGCCGACAGGGCCGACTGGGCTTGACAGACCCGACACGGCTGACAGGCCCGACAGGGACGACAGGGCCGACAGGGCTGACAAGGACTGACAGGGCTGACAAGGGCTGACAGGTCCCTTACCCTACCGAATTCCACAGTCACGTGTTGAATTGGTTTCAGCAGGAATTGAGGCGTATGCGGATCTCCTGTTAGCTTCCCGCCTGAGCGTGGCGCATCTCTGTACTACATACCGTTCTACCTGAGCAGCACAGGCCCCTCGGGGCATTCAGGCGAACCAGGTCACTCGCTCGACCGGCCAGCAGGCAGCAGGCCTCCAGTACAGAGCAGAGTTAGGAGAGGTGCTACGGTGCAGCGGGGCCGTGTCGTGCCGTGCTGCGCAGGCTCGCTGATCAAAGCGGGGAGTTATTTCGGACCGAGGTCCGGCGGCGGCCTGCGCAGCCTCGGCCTCCGTACAGGCCTTAGGAGCGCACACCATCAGCACCGCCATGTTGCCGACGCGGTCCTCAAGGCGGCCCTAAACCCAGATTATTCGTCACAACACGCGCCTGATTTCACTTTCAAGCTTGCCGCGCGTGCGGGCCGCCGTGGAGGACCTCGCCAAAGGCCTCGCGGCACCGACGACGGCACGGACCTTGACATGCTTCTGCCGAAAAGTACAGCCGCCGCAGACCTTGGGGCGGACCTTGGGGCGGCCCTTGGGGCGGCGGGGCGGCAGCCACGCGACCAGAAGCAAGAGGGGGGGATTAAAAAAGGGGAGCGCACCGCTGTCCCCCCCCCCTACTCCCCCCGCACAGCAAGTAGTGAGGGGCTGCAGGAGATAACCTCCCGCAAATGCAAACCTGCATTAGCCACCTAACCACCGCGACGCGTCCTTGTATCAGAGAGAGAGAGAGAGAGAGAGAGAGAGAGAGAGAGAGAGAGAGAGAGAGAGAGAGAGAGAGAGAGAGAGAGAGAGAGAGAGAGAGAGAGAGAGAGAGAGAGAGAGAGAGAGAGAGAGAGAGAGAGAGAGAGAGAGAGAGAGAGAGAGAGAGAGAGAGAGAGAGAGAGAGGGAGAGAGAGAGAGAGAGAGAGAGAGAGAGAGAGAGAGAGAGAGAGAGAGAGAGAGAGAGAGAGAGAGAGAGAGAGAGAGAGAGAGATAGGGAGGGGGACGATACGGAGTAAATCCTGAGTAAAAACGGGTCGCGCCCTCCAGCGGAGCAGTTGGCCCCCAGGCGTGGCCGTGGCCCCGCTAGGCCCCGCTGGGCCCCGCTCTCTCCCTTCGTAAGATCCACCTCGAATCCCCCTATTCTCTCCCTCCACATGATCCACGCCCCCGTCGACTCTCCACGCAGAAGAGCAGAGGGAGAGAGGGTGCAGACGCAGGGGCTCTCGGCGGCGTGGCGGCGCGTGGCGGCGCGTGCCGGGCGTCTCGGCGGCCGACTCATACTCGAGTGCCTTGTCCCAATTCCGCCCACTGTTCCCAGCCTCTCTTTAATGCAGCGGGGCCGGGTGTCGAGTTGTGAGTGGTCCGGGCGGCGCCCAGCAGTCTAACGAGGGCAAGGGCGGCAGGGCGGGAAAGAGAGAGAAAGAGAGAGAGAGAGAGAGAGAGAGAGAGAGAGAGAGAGAGAGAGAGAGAGAGAGAGAGAGAGAGAGAGAGGGGGGGGGGGGGGACGCTATGGCATCCGACTGCGCCCGGCAGCGGGAGGGAGACAGAGCGCACACCGGCCGACACCGACGTGCCTATACAATCAGCTTTGAATAATTGTTGTTGATGATGTAACTTCCACAACGAGACACGACGAGGCACTCACTGTTGACATTGAACACATGTTCCGGTGGGTCGGGGATCGGCCACTCGCTCATGGTGTTAAGAAGCGTGTCCGGGGGAACATCGCCACGAGTTCTGCAACACAAAGAGAAATGTCATTAAGGGTGAGACCCCCCGCTTTTTTTAAATCCATTTTTTATCGTCGCAATAATAAAAGGAGCGATTATTGTAAAAGTCAATCAGATCAATTTTTTTAAGGGGGGGGGGGGGGGGCAGCGCTCAGTTTTATACGAGCGCGGTCAGATTTCGGCAAAGGGCACACCAATCCTGAAAATTTTGTACAGAGACTAAAAGACCAAATGACTGGATAAGACCAGAGAATGACTAGAGAAAGAATGGACTAAATAACTGAAGGATACTAGAAAGCGAGTTTCAGCATTCTTCATTCATATGGTGCTTTGGGGACAAATGTTACAGTAAGGCAGCTGTTGCATCGAGAGAGTAGAGTACAATCGGCTTCGGCCGTGTACGATCTGGGCATCCTACCTCCCTCTCAATCCGCGAGGGAGTGGCCTCAGGGCCACAGACCAACTGGCTGGTCGAAGGGGGTTGACTCCTGAAATCTAGTCAGCGGAAGGGGCGATGTTGGCCGTTGCGGAAGCCCGCCTACCAAGGGGGCTGCGTCGTGCCTGTGTCTTAGTGGCGGTCAACTCCTGGTACACCGGTTCCCATTCGAACACCGAAGTTAAGCAGGAACGGTTCCGGACGGAAGTCTGGGACGAGGTAGGACCCACCCATTTTTGCCGTTTTTTGTTGTTGTTGTATTTTTTATTTGCAGGGTCTGAATCTTGAGGATTCAATATACTTTTGAATTTAAAAAAAATTATTGAAATGAAACGCTTTCTACCAATTAATAGAGAAAAGAGGAAAACCGCGAAAAAACAAATTCGACTAATAGTGCATGAGTGTAACGAGCTCATCACTTTAAAAAAATCAAAACTTTTCATCATTTGAATTCACCTGGACAGTTGTGGACATTTCGTGAACTTCCCTTCCCCTTTAAGTGTCCACGTGGTATCTGAACAGCCCCAAAGAACGAGCCTGTCCTAGAACGGTAAAGCGTTCTCCATGCCTGTCTTGTTTCGTCACTGATTCACTGAATATCGCTGTAGTTACATGAAACAGTACACGATATTCTACATATTCGCGCAAATCACGCACAAACGATAGAATTTCATGCATTTTACTCTTTCAATCAGGTGTTGAGTGGAAAAAAATATTTTTGTTTGTTGCGCAGAAAAAACGGGGGTTGGGGGGGGGGGGGGAGAAGGGAGGTTCGAGGTTAAAAAGGGAGGGAGGTACGACAGCTTGCACCACCGTCTTCAGATCGTCTTGGCGCCCCTGACCCCCTCCTCCCCTATCGTGACAGGATAAGATCGTGACCATAGGCAAAAAAAAAAAAAAGGTCACGTAGTTTATGAATGTCCCCTTGAGGAGCTGGCAGTCTTGACTTCACACGCTGTTCAGAGTAAAACTCCTAGGCTCGGGAACGCGCACTGCCTGTCTAACGAAGCAGTGAAACTCTTGTCTAACGAGGTGGCAGGGCCTGAATGAAGCTGCCAGTCCGAGTGTCAGTCAGAACAGCCCCGGCCTCAGTCCTGGGGGTCGGTCCGAGCCGCTCGTTATTGCCTGTATACACTCTCTATACGGTCTCTGTGCACTCTCTAATACCCTCTCTGTACACTCTCTTATACGGTCTCTGTGCACTCTCGAATACCCTCTCTGTACACTCTCTATACGGTCTCTGTGCACCGCTGTGCACTCTCTAATACAGTCTCTGTACGCTCTCTAATACAGTCCGTACACTCTCTGGCGCCTTCTCGCTTTCTGGATAAACAATGCGCGTCGCTTCGGCGCTTCGATCTCGCGGCCCGGTCCGCTCGCTCGGCTCATGCCAGTCACGCCAAGGCGAGGCAAGGGCAGAAAGTTCAGGCCGGCCCGGATGCGGGCCCAGGGCCCAGGGGCCCGGGACGTTCCCCAAACCCGATCGGATCGGGTAATCTCCATGTTGGCAAACAATAAAAAAAACTTGATTTTTTTAACACCGCTGTGTCTATTCCCAGATGTTGAACCGTACTTGAGCCTAACCGCCCCCAAGACCATTATAGAAGCACAACAACAAACGGCGACCGGGTTGGGAAATATTCTTCAGCGACGCGGAACATATTCTGTTGGTGGTACATTGAGTGCGGCCCGGTTCTGCGTACTGCCCGCCGAAGTTACAATCCAGAGCACTGCAGAGAGCTCGGGCTCAAAAAGAATGTACTCTAATCTGACAGCGCGGAACAATGAGCGTCTCAACCCTCCCCGCGAGACGACAGCCCGAGCAGGCGCAGCAGGCGACGTCCTGCTCCTGGCGGTGCCCCCGCTCCCCCGCGCCCTCAGCGCCCCCGCGCCCCCACGCACCGCCTCCGCTGGATCGCGCCGCTCCGCACACGCTTTTGTGTGCCGGCTGCTCAATCATTAAAGCCTGCATGCCTGATCAGGGCTGCCATGGGCTGCCACATGGGCTGCCGGGGGCCGTCGGGGGCCGTCGGGGGCTGCCGGGGGCTGCCGGGGGGCTGCCAGGGGGCTGCCGGGGGCTGCCGGGGGGCCGCCGGGGGGCTGCCGGGGGCTGCCAGGGGGCTGCCGGGGGCTGCCAGGGGCTGCCGGGGGCTGCCGGGGGGCTGCCGGAGGGCTGCCGGGGGGCCGCCGGGGGGCTGCCGGGGGGCTGCCAGGGGGCTGCCGGGGGGCTGCCAGGGGGCTGCCGGGGGCTGCCGGGGGGCTACCGGGGGGCTGCCGGGGCTGCCAGGGGCTGCCAGGGGCCGCCCGGCGGCCGGTGGTGGCCCCCGACAGCCCACGACATCAACCGTGGAAAGGGCGGGCTGCCCCCACCGGCCCCCACTCCCTCCCTTCCCTTGACCTTGGGACCCCATCAACTTGTGGCTTCCGAAATGAGTTTCGATTGTCAGACCGACCGAGGCACAGCCAGCCGCCCCACCGGTGTTCCACGCAGCGCGCGCCCACACGCGGGCACGCCCCCCCCCCCTACCCGCGCGCCACGCGCCGTCCGAGAATTCATCGGCAGCGCCGCGAACATTCCCCCTCCCCCTCGTGCGCGGTTTTGGTATTCAAAATGCGGCTAGCGCGTTGTCTTTGTCTGTTGGCGCCACTTCTCTCTCGAACACCTTCATCTCCTCGACACCTCGAACAGAGAACTCCTGCTTTCGTAATATTTTACGACCTGAGGGGCGCCGGGCACCACCCCGCCGCCTGCCTCCGTAGCAATGAACAAACGGACGCGTATTAGTAGTTAGAGGAGGGTGAATCCACTCAATTACTGCTCGAGGGAAACGTAACAACTTTAGTCGTCGCAGTGCAACGACCCGAACTGCTGCCCCACCACCCTATCTCCGCCCTGCTCCTTGCCTTCTTGATCTCCCCGGAGAGAGCAAAAGAGAGGAGAAGGAGAAGGAGAAGAGAGAGAGAGAGAGAGAGAGAGAGAGAGAGAGAGAGAGAGAGAGAGAGAGAGAGAGAGAGAGAGAGGAGAAACTCCAGTTCTGTCCTTTAAAGCAGGATTTAGCACTCCCACAGCTATTTAAAAGACCGTCTCTCTCTCTCTCTCGCGCACTCTCTCACTCACACCCACCACACATTCTCTCTCTCTCTCTCTCTCTCTCTCTCTCTCTCTCTCTCTCTCTCTCTCTCTCTCTCTCTCTCTCTCTCTCTCTCTCTCTCTCTCTCTCCTCTCCTTTTCTCACCTCCGGGCCTGGCCCCTTTCGCGCGTGCACGCTCTGGCAGACTTGAGTGAGTGGCGGTGTGGGGCCGCGGGGACCACAGGGGCCTCCATGGAGGGCCGGGGCACAGTCGGGGGCGCGGCCAGCCGGGGCCGGCTCTCCAGGGAACACTGCGAGACCGCAACTACTGGAAGCTCACCTCGCTTCGCCACGCCTTGCAGGGCATGGCAGGGCAGCAGGGCATGGCAGGGCAGTAGGATAGGGCAGGGCAGCAGGGCATGGCAGGGCAGCAGGGCATGGCAGGGCAGTAGGATAGGGCAGGGCAGCAGGGCATGGCAGGGCAGTAGGATAGGGCAGGGCAGCAGGGCATGGCAGGGCAGTAGGATAGGGCAGGGCAGCAGGGCATGGCAGGGCAGCAGGGCATGGCAGGGCAGCAGGGCATGGCAGGGCAGTAGGATAGGGCAGGGCAGCAGGGCATGGCAGGGCAGTAGGATAGGGCAGGGCAGCAGGGCATGGCAGGGCACTGACAGGCAGAGCAGAGCCGGGGGAGGATTCTCTCTCACCTCGACCTTACCCAGCACATAGCGGGCCGGAAGTGCGGGGCTTCCGGCCTCAGAACACCTAACATCAGATCGAGAACCCCGCTCTAAATGCACTGGGGAGAAGAGGCGACATACTCGTGCAGCGCAGCATCCCACAAAAAGTGGTGAGGAGTGCACTCCTGCCAAAGTGTCTGATGTTGTCGCATGGTCGGGGTGTACCGGGTGGAGGGGGAGTCGGGCTGCACGCTGCGCCAGTGGGGGGGGGGAGCACGCCGCCGGGACCCTGACGAGATTTACCCGCCCTCTACCCCCTCTGGCGGCCTTCATGCTGCCTGCCCGCCGCCGCGTGCTGGACAATATGAAACGGGAGAGAGAGAGAGAGAGAGAGAGAGAGAGAGAGAGAGAGAGAGAGAGAGAGAGAGAGAGAGAGGGGGGAAGGAAGGGAGCGTAGCCGTCGGTGAGGGTGGTCGGCTACTGCCCTTCCCTGTTGCAGATCCCCGCCTGCCGTGGCCTGCCGGAGCACAGACTCTCGCATGGCGAATGCCAGTGAGCGGGCGACAATGATGCGACAGGGTCTCGGATAAATCCGGACCAACCGCACCCTGCGTGTCGCGTGGAGAGAAGGGGAGGGGGGTGCGTAAATTGTGTGACGGGTAATATAGTTGGCTCGCCCTCCCCCTTTCCCCTCCTGTTCCAATTGACCCAGATACGGTCCAGGGGAGTGGCATGGCGCAGCGTTGGCATCCTGGCGATCTCGGAGCTCAATAAACCAATCATGCTACCTTTCGGGCACTGCTGCCGCTACTGCCGCTACTGCCTCTGCTGCCGCTGCTGGCCCTAGACAGGCGCTGAGATGTGGTACCATCCCAAGGCTCGTTTCGTCCAGCAACAGTCTGAATCATTTCCCCCGTTGGTAACTGTTGTACACGGTTTGGTTTGTAGAACTGGACAATTCCAAGAGGACGGGGATGAGGGTGGGCATCGTCCTCCCAGCTCCTCTGAGTCGGTTATCAACTCCACCACCGCCTGCGGGCTGTTTGCGTCCGCAATTCTCCTCCCTTCTTATCGCCCTCCTCTCTCCCTCCTCATCTTCGTCATCTTTCATGTTTGGTGACCTACAAAAACCGTGATTTAATTAATTGGCTGTTATTCCTTCCGGGATTTTTTTTTTTAATTTCTGGCTGCTGAAAGTGAAAAAAGGAGAAGGGACTCCCCTGTTAGCGGATTTTCTCCCACTCGCAGTCTCCTTCCTTTTGCACCTCTTTCGATTTCTTTTCCATCGACGCTCTCGCTTTCTCTCCCTCAAAAGCCTTTGCCACGTGCCACCACCCCCACCTAGACATAGAGGCACGGCGCCCCTCCCCCCCCCCCCCTCTCTGTCTCTCTCTCTCTCTCTCTCTCCCTCTCTCTCTCTCTCTCTCTCTCTCTCTCTCTCCCTTTCTCTCTCACACCCTCCCCTTGCTCCCAGATTCTCAGCCCCAGAGCAGCCACCAGCCATCAGGTTAGACGGTTGGCTGGATTCAAAGAGACTAACGCCGTGTTGGCAGGACTGCCGGACAACCAACAAGAGAGTCAGCCTGAAAGCGACGCAGCCACATCAAGCAGTGAAACGCGTCTCAGGGAGAGAGAGAGAGAGAGAGAGAGAGAGAGAGAGAGAGAGAGAGAGAGAGAGAGAGAGAGAGAGAGAGAGAGAGAGAGAGAGAGAGAGAGAGAGAGAGAGAGAGAGAGAGAGAGAGAGAGAGAGAGAGAGAGAGAGAGAGAGACGATTTCATCCATGCCAATGAAGCAGGAACTAAGACGGACCCTTGTTTTCTATGCATTGAGGTTTTCGTCGCCTACACGACCCTACCTACCCTCACCACCGACACACGCGCACGCTCGCACACATGCAAGCAGAAGCAGCAGAAGGCCAAGGACACTGACAGAGCAGATCAAAGGCACCTATGGTAATGCAGCAGCGACTGGCTGACGCCCCCCCCCCCCTTTCTCTCTCTCTCTCTCTCTCTCTCTCTCTCTCTCTCTCTCTCTCTCTCTCTCTCTCTCTCTCTCTCTCTCTCTCTCTCTCTCTCTCTCTCTCTCTCTCTCTCTCTCTCTCTCTCTCTCAACAACAGCTCTCTGGCTGTTTATTTATTTCTCTGATCTCTCTCTCTCTCTCTCTCTCTCTCTCTCTCTCTCTCTCTCTCTCTCTCTCTCTCTCTCTCTAACGGATTACCTAGGATTACCCCGACTTATACCGGATTCCCTGGCCCGGAATACCTCGGATTACTCTGGATTACCCTGGATTATCCCAGATTACCTGGATTACTCTGGATTACTCGGATTACCCGGATTACCCGGATTACTCTGGATTACCCTACCTCGGATTACCCTGGATTACCCCGGATCACCCGGATTACCCGGATTACTCAACGACTGTCTGTCGGAACCCTAAAGGCCTAAAGTCGTTACCCCCTCGCTTGCACCTCCCCCAGTCCAATAGGTCAACCCCGGCACTGCGCCGCCCGCCCCACACCAGTTGCGTTGCTGGTAGTAGAGGCCCAGACAAGAGCCCAGCGGGCCCAGACAGCCCGGGCTCCTGCCAATGGAAGTGGGCGAAGGCCTTTGGGAGAGGCCCTGGCAGAGGCCCTGGCAGAGGCCCTGGAGCATTGGGGCGTCCGCCAGCTGCGCCAAGCAGGGTCTGGTCTACCTTGCAGAGGACGCCGAGGCCGAGAAGGCCGCCTTCCTGATGTAGGCACCTCCCTGCCCGAAACTTTGCGTCCACTAAGGGACAACTTGTGTTGTGTCCCTCCGGTCTCCTCCTGTCTCCTCCGGTCCCCTCCAGTCCCCTCCGGTCCCCTCCGGACCGGGAGGCCTCCGGGGCCGAGAAAGTCAATGATGCAATTCAACTGCACTGTAAAAATATTTATCGCGCCACTTTACGACAATACTCTGGTTACATATGGAAAACTGATTAGACCTCACTTCAAATATTTATGCGAATAGCGCTAGAAAAGTGTGTCATCTTGCGGCTTGCTTAAATGTGACGATCTATTTGGTCCTTCAGAGCGCAAAACCGCGCACTCGAAACTGAAAACGCTAAAACGCGCTGTTGGCGAGTTTTATCTCGCCAACATAGGGTTTCTAGTCACGAAATTTTCTAAGAAATTTTCGGAAAATTTCCGGAAATTTTCGGAAATTTTCACAAAGGTTGGAAAAGTTGGAAAAAATTGGAAAAGTTGGAAAAATATGATTTCTTTACCCAGAACTCACACAAAACCTTTAAAGCCACACAGGTGGCTTGAACATGTATAGTGCCATCACTGTAAATCGAAGAGTGAGGTTCGTTACCCAATTTGGGCGATGTAAAACACATCGCCCTAATAGGGCGAGGGTTTTAAACGTCACCCTAATAGGGCGAGGGTTTTAAACGTCGCCCAGTTAGGTAAACAAACATCGCCTTTTTAGGGCGATGTCCCCCCGACATCGCTCTTTTAGGGCGAGATCCCGCGAAACCTCGCCCTTTTAGGGTGATGGTTTTAAACCTCACCCTCTGGAGGGCAAGGAAATTTGAGTCAAAAACCTCACCCTTCCAAGGGCGAGGAACATCACTCTACGATTTACAGTGATTTCCCTGGTAGATTCGCATGTACTATTTGTGTCATTTAAAACAGTAGAGGGAACAATCCTCAATTTTCACTACTCATGTGTGAAGGAAATGGGTAGTTTTTTATTCAGCTTGGCTTAGTAACGGGCCGTCCATAAAGTACGTCCGGGCGGAAAGGGGGGGGGGGGAGGTCGTCGAAAGCGGACTTTGAAGGACATGTGCGCAACGTTTTTTATTTTTATCTTTACAACTCGCATCGTAATTTGTTAAAATGTAAAGATTTTAGCATTTTGGTTATATTTGTCGATGTTTTCTTCAAAAGCGGACGCAAGAGGACGAAGGGGAGAGGGGTGGTGGGGGGGATATAGGGCGAAAATGAGCGTACGCACTTTATGGACGGCCCCTAGGGCACGGGCGCGAACTCTAAATTCGAATTTCCGCGAACGTGAAACCATACGTCACGCGATTAGAGCGTTGTGTCATAGTATTTCACAGATATCAAAGATTTGGGAAGTCGAATATGTTAAGAAGTGGATTTTGATTTTAGGACAACATGTTGTCACAGGGGTGCAAGGGAATTATTTGTGAGTAATTTCTGCATTTTTTCCAATTTTTTTCGAAAATTTCACAACTTTTCCGAAAATTTCCGTTGAAATTTTCAAAAATTATTTTTTCCGGAAAATTAGAAACCCTACGCCAACACAATTACTCGCGGACTTACTATACTGAATGAAGATAGGCGCAACGGTGGAAGCGCAGAGTCCTAACGACCCGGACCGGAGAGAAGAAAAAAGTGGAGGAAGCGGGGAGGGGAGAGAGAGTCGATCAGTGAAAGAAATTGGGGCAGGAAGTGGGCCAATGCGAATCACTCGGCTGGCTGATCCTCGTTCTCTCGACACCCCCATCCTACGACCATGCTTCTTCTGCGAAAGAAACCGCTAATTTTTTAACACTGCTGCACCCCGAGAGAAAAGAGATGAAATGATTTTAAAAAAAATCACTTTAAATAACGAGAACATGGCGATCGGAGGTTTTCTTTCTGCTTGCACTTATTGTTCTCTTCGATTATCCGTCCATTATTCTGTTCGCAATGATGAATAAATAAATTGTGAAAGTTGGGACGAAACTGATTCCGTGAAATACTGGAATGTTAATTAGAGTTCAAAACACATTTGTGGTCGTGTCATGGCAGCCGGGCCATGGGTGCCCCCAGCGTGGTGCTGCCGCAAATACATGGGAGTATCGTGGCTGCACCTTTGCCAAGACTTCCCCCCCCCCCCCTGCGCTGCTCAATGTCAAGGGCGAGTCTGGTATCAGGCCAGCGGCGGCAAGAAGCAGTGTCCAGACCGCTGCTCGACAAGGCGTACCGGAGAGGGAGAAAGAGAGAGAGAGAGAGAGAGAGAGAGAGAGAGAGAGAGAGAGAGAGAGAGAGAGAGAGAGAGAGAGCTTGGCCGACCAACCGGCGCGGAACTGGACACGACGGGGTAGGAAGAACCGAAGGACAGAGTAAGCAGTAACTAACTCTGTGCTGTACCGCCGTGCTGTACCGCCGGACCCCCACCGTGAATATACCGGGGGTATAACTGTGGCACCATAAACGTACCCCCCCCCCCCCCCCCCTCACCTCGAGAGGTTAGAGCCGGGGGGTAACCACTTGATCGAATTCCATTTCTTTTTTGAGAGTGTAGTCTATAGAAACTATGCTCCGATCTGGAAGGTACCCGGAGGTGTTTTGGAGCAAACAATAATTTGGTGTGGATGTAGCCGCTCCGCCGCGCCTCCTGATAAGCAGAGGCCTTGCCAGTGCCGGGCCGGGTGTGCGCCTGGCGCCTGCGGCGGGGTGTGGTCCGGTCCGGGGCGCGTGGGCGTGGCCCGGCCGACGTGAATGCTAATGGTCGGAGCAACAGGTGCGCCTGCACAGGTGCGGGACTGTGGGCTCCGGAAGGGTCTTGCAAGGTCACCGCGGATGGAGCGGCTAGCGACTCCTCCAACACACCTCTGCACACATGTCATGGCCGCCGCACGCACCGCAGATACCAGCAGACACGCACGCTCGTCGTAACCCGCCGTTAAACCGGTGCTCCGACACGCACATTAACAGCCTGCTGCACACCCTCACGGCCACGGACCCTTCGGCCTCTCGGGTGGGACCTGCCGGAGCCCTGCCGGAGCCCTGCCGGAGCCTCGACCGGGCCCTCGACCATCTTCTACTGCGCCCCATTTGTACGCCTATTCGCGGAAATGTTTGCGAAGCTCGCGCCTTATGAAAGGTCCGTCCGGCTGCCAGAGCGGGGGTTGGTCTGGGTGGAGGGGGGCGGGGAGGGTGTTTTTGGCCATACGCACGCCCCAGCAGCGTGGCCGTGATCTTGAAATAGGACGGTAGGAGGGTCGAAGCCTAATCAACACACCGGGGCCGCCGGGCCGACGAAATAATTTGCTGCGATGCCACCCCTCTGAATGCTGATGTTATGTGACCTTCCACCTACCCGATATGACTGCCAACGCTCTCTCTCTCTCTCTCTCTCTCTCTCTCTCTCTCTCTCTCTCTCTCTCTCTCTCTCTCTCTCTCTCTCTCTCTCTCTCTCTCTCTCTCTCTCTCTCTCTCTCTCTCTCTCTCTCTCTCTCTCTCTCTCTCTCTCTCTCTCTCTCTCTCTCTCTCTCTCTCTCTCTCTCCCCGCTTTTTCCCTCTTCCCTTCTCCGACTCCCGACACAATATGCATCCGTTTTCCCCTGCCACTGACTGTAGGTTTCCGGTGGCCTCCTAAGGCCTGGTGGCGGTGTGCACGTGCCATGGCCCCTGGCAGTGGGAGGGTGATATTCCCATCCCGACACCGCCTTGCCGCCCGAGGCCGCCTGTGAGGTCCGGTCGAGTGGAGGGAGGAGCGGGAGATCTCCGATCTCTGCAGCTGTCCGGCTCAGGCGCAGCACAGGCAGGCGCGGATCCAGGCCGCCCGAAGGGTGCCCGAAAGGTAGGCAATTCGCGTTACAATCCGCCTGAAAGTAGGCACAAAGCGGTACTGTTGCGTTGTGGCGCAACGGGGCACTGCCCCACCCGCCAAAGCCTAAAACTTCTAAAGTCAGCAAGACTGCACCGAGCAACCGAGTCGCGAGCCCGCCTGACCGAGCGGAGCTCGTCAGTCGGTAAGTGCCAGCTGAGGGGCGCAGAGCGGACCGGGGGAGGCCGGGACGTACAAGCATTGTAAAGGTAATCCAGCGGCCTCTTTATTCCACTTTACCTTCAACCCTTAAGGTTCCCCAGACCAGAACTGGGCTACATTCCCGCAAGCCTAGCACTGTCCTCTAAACAGCCTGAGAGCGGTGCCGAGACTTGCACATGGTGGAGGTACGGGTCTGAAGGGTGGAGTTCAAAAACCTGTCTGTGTCTCGCAACTTATCGGCTCATTAGGGTTAAGGTCCACGCCCTGCGCACTTTAGGTCTCAGCAGGTGCGCTGTGGTTGTGTTTTTTTATTACGGCTCAACGTCAGCCAAAGTAGTGTCTTTAAGTTTGTTCATTGTGTTGTGTGTGATGTTGTCTGTTGAGTTTTGAGTTGAGTCTTTGTGAGTGTAGTTTTGGAACAATTTTTTTTTCCCTTCTTTTCAATTTTTTTAGGTTAGGCTTTTTAGTTTTAAGTTTCGGTGTCATCTGTCTGACACCCGCGCCGCCGTATCAACACCGCGCTGGGGCGACGCGTGCCGCCGTCTCATGCGCACGGTCGGCAGCAGCCTGGGCGCTACTTTTTAGCCGCCCCACCGGATCTGTGATTCCGCCTTCACTATGAGAGTGCCACCGCCCCCGGAGAACCTTTACGGCGGGTGGGAAGATGGAGACCCGGCACAGTTCATCAAGTTTCAGGAGGCCATTTGGGCCAGCTACCAGATGCCTCCTGAACACAGTATTACGCTTTTTCAGCAGTGCGTCACTTCCAGTGCTAAGATATTTTTTGACGGTCTTTTGTCTCGTTTCGGGAGGGATCCTGGCATGTGGGGTCATTTTAAAAGGATGTTCACTTCTAGGTTCGAGACCAAAAAGCCGCTTTTTCAGCGAGCTGAGGAGATGATCAACAGAAAACAGCTCGACGGTGAGAGTGTGAGCTCTTATGTGACAGAAAAAGAAATCTTGTGCAGGAAATTAAATCCGGACTTTTCAGAGGCCGAAATCTGCGACGCTGTCCAGAGGGATTTTATTCCCCACATCGCCTTCGCTCTGCAAGCCCATCGGTTCGAGTCGGTCAACGAGCTCGTGGCCAGTGCGCGGAGAGCGAAAGACAGTTCTCTGTTCACCGCAGCTGTCCTTAAAGCCTTGTCGTCTGATTTGTCCTGGTTGAACCTAGCAGTGACCCCCGCAGCCCCAGTCGACACAGTGTCCTCCAGATCATCCAGCCGGTGCGACTCCCGCTCCGACCGAGACGTGACACCACATAGTCCTCGAAGTAGGTCCTGTCCCAGGTACTCCAGGCCACCAGGTCCGTCGGGTCCTTATCGGGTGGATCAGTGGGGCTGCCCGCCTCCATTTCCGCCCCTGTCCTGGGCTCCACAATGCTGGCCTCCACCGCCATGGCCAGCGTCACCATGGGCACCACCTCCATGGGGCCCGCCAGCAGGGCCAACGCCTCCATGGTCCCCGCCTCCATGGTCCGTGCCGCCAGGACCACAACCACCACGGCCTCCACCACCTGGGTCACCACAACAGCCACCACGGCCCAGTTCAGCTGCGCCGCCACCACGGCCCAGCTCAGCTGCGCCGCCACCACGGCCCAGTTCAGCAGAGCCACCACCATCGCCACCAAGACCTCCGTCACGGACGCCGAGCCCAAGTAGGTCATCGCCCTCACGGCAACCACCTGCCGGTGTCGCGCCCGATGCAACGGTCAGCGCTTTCAGCGAGGCGGCAGCCGCGACCCAAAGTCTGCCGGCGTCAATGCTGCGTCAGCTGAGCTGCTACCGCCGCCGAGTGCGTCGCCCAGGCCCGTGCATAGTCGCAGTCAGCACAGCCTCTGAAGTCGCGCAGTCAGTGACCCCAGTGACCCAGTCACACGCGCGCCTGCTGGCCACCTGCTTGGCTTTCATAGACGGTCAGCCCTCCTCACCCATGCCGGTGCTGGCTCAACTGGACTCAGGTGCCTCCGTGTCAGTCATGTCCAGCCAGCTGTTCGCCTCCATAGCCAACAAGAGTGAGTTGACACCGCCTCCGTTTCGTCTGCATACGGCGTCGGGGGCTCCTCTTCCAGTTCTTGGCTGTTGCACCGTCAGGCTAGTCATAAATACGTCTGTCTTCCCTACTCGAGTGTTTGTCGCCAAATCTTTGGCCCTTCCCCTCATCCTAGGGATGGAATGGTTCAATGAAAACCGTGTGATTCTAGATTTTGACCAAATGGAAGTTTTGCGGAGGACAAATCAAGGTCTTCGGAGTTTGTGTCCAATTTTGAGTGGTCGTCCTCGGCGCATACCTCGGCCGATGCGCCGCCTGTGGGCATCTACTGTGGTAGCAGAAGAGACGGGAGACTGGCTCTCTCAAATCGACCCCGCCGCATGCCACACCGGGCCACGCCTTGTGTTCCCAGGGCGTGTTGTCAGCATTCGGCCACGCACCACTCAATTTGTTCGCTTTCGTGTTTGGCCAAAAATGGATTCTGATTGTGTCTTTGTCCCTGACCGCAGACTGCTTCGGGAATCAAAACTGATTCTAGCCCCTGCCGCTGTCGGGACAGGTACCGTAGCTATTCCCGTATGTAATCTGACAAACTGCACCAAGACCGTGCTGCCTCACACTATCCTTGGCCGCCTGTTCCCCCTGCGTCAGCAGCCGGCCTCAGCACCTGTCTGCTCCGCCACCGCTGAGCCCATTGGCGAGTCCAACCCGCCAGTGGAGTTCAACATCAACCCGGCGATGGATGCTGCTGAGCGGAGTAAACTTCTTGACTTGTTGCAGTCGCATCGGGATTGTTTTGCAGTGTCCAACAAGGAGTTGAGGATTGCAAAAGTACCAGAAGTGGAGATAGCTCTCTCGGATCCCAAGATCGTCCGGTGCCGCCAGTATCGTCTGTCCAAGGCTGAGAGACAAGCGCTCAGGGAGCAGCTCGACGAGTTCTTGGAGCAGAAGATCATCGAGCCGTCCACAAGTCCCTACTCCAGTCCGATCTGTTTCGTTCGTAAGTCCAACGGGAAGTTTCGTATGATTACAGACCTGAGGAAGATCAACAAACAGATCGCAGACGTTTCTTGGCCTATACCTCGAGTAGACGAAGTTCTTGATAAATTCGTTGGCGCTCGGTATTTGGCCTCTATTGATTTGAAGGTTGCTTTCCAGCAAATTCCACTTAAGGATGGCCTGTCCAGGGACATTTTCTCTTTTGAGTGTGAGTTTGGTAAATTTCGCTGGGCCACTCTTCCACAAGGCATGAAAAACTCGCCGTTTTACTTGGCGCTCGCTATGTACAGGGTGTACGCTCCTCTTCTGCATCCTGGCACGGCGCAGCTGCCGAAAGGTGTGAAGTTGTCGAAAAACGCATCCAACTTTTCGATGTATTTCGACGACTGCAACTTTCACAGCAGCACTTTCCCTGCATTCTATGACACAATAAGAGAGTTTTTGCAGCTAACCCGAGCTGCTGGGGTGACGCTGTCAGCAGAGAAGTCCATGTTCGGGTACGACCGAATGCGTGTCCTGGGCTTCATGGTCTCCGGTAGTGACATCACCATCCCGGAGAGCGCAGTGGACGCCATCCAGGCCTTCAAGGAGCCGTCGGACGTCACCCAGCTACAGAGCATGTTAGGCGTTTTCAACTTCTACCGCCGCTTCGTCCGTTCCTATGCCCAAAAGGCAGCCCCCCTCTACGCCCTTTTGGTGAAGGACGCTCGGTTCAAAATGGGCCCCGAGCAGAAATCGGCCCTGGAGCTCCTGAAGTCCGAGCTATGCAAGAAAGTCCCACTCCTGCTCTTCGACGAATCTCGTGAAACAGCGCTCTTCTGTGATGCGAGCCGTGTCGGCCTTGGCGCGGCCTGCGCCCAGAAGGTAGGCAAGTCGTGGCAGCCTGTCTACTGCGCGTCCCGCTCCCTCCACAAGAGCGAGAAGAGGTATTCTCCAACTGAGCTTGAACTGCTTGCCTGCTGCTTTGGCGTCAAACAGTTCCGGCACTATTTCCTTGGTCGCCATTTCACCATTTTCAGCGACCACAAGGCACTGTCTTTCATCGACTCTCTGACCACTACCAACCAGCGCCTCGCCAAGTTCATGCTGTATCTCTCTCCATTTGACTACAAAATTCTGTACCTTCCAGGCAAAGATCAAGTGATTGCGGATGCACTCAGTCGCCTCACAGCCGTCCCTGCCCCTGATCGCAGCTTCGAGGAAAGCGACGCCGATGCTGCAGTTCTCGCAGTGACGCGGAGCGGCCTGGACACTGCTGCTGACGCGGCGGAAGACGAGCCCGACGCCGCACCTGTGCCTCTCCCTGACCCAGTGCTGCAGCTTCCACCTGGCTTGCAGATTCCTGCAGGCAGCACCGCTGAGGAGTATGTGCGGGCACAGCAGCGCAGTGACCCCGACCTCGCCGAGATCATCACGGCCTTGGAGTCCGGGGACAACGGCTATCGCCCTGCTCGCCGCTACCAACTGCGTGACGGCCTCCTCCGCGCCCGGCACGGTCAGCTGATCGTCCCGCAGGCGCTGCGACCGGCCATCATCACCTCCTACCACTCCGCTGGGCACTACGCCGCCGAGAAGACCCTTCAGTCAATTCGGCAGCGGTACGACTGGCCCACCATCCGAGCTGACGTCCAGCGGACCTGCACCACCTGCCATGCCTGTCAGTTGAAGAAGGTTACGAAGCCCCGCAACCCCAACCAGCTGAGCCCTCTGGAGTCTCACGACTGTTTCGAGCTAGTTGTAGGAGATTTCTTGGGTCCTCTTCCGGGCTCACACGGAAAGTATTATATCCTTGTTTTTGTGGATACTTTTACCAAATTTTGTCTCTGCTATGCCACAGCTTCCAACGCGGCCAGTGATGCTATTCGCTATTTTGACCTAATGGCCTACTTTTACGGTCTACCTCAGCGCTTCTACAGCGACGCCCACCCCTTCTCTTCCACCGAATTTTCCGAGCACCTATCTGCAGCTGGCGTGCAGCAAAACGTCGCGCCACCGAACACTCACTTCTGCGTCGGTGCAGCGGAAAAAGCCGTGGGGAGAGTCAAGCGCCAGCTTCACTTCATGGCAAATGAGGAAGGTTCCAACTGGTTTCCGTGTCTCCCTAAAGTAGCCTTCATGCTGAATAATTCGGTGATACCGGAAATCAAGGTTTCACCGTTTGTGGCTCTTCACGGGTTCGTTCCTCGTCTGAGTATTGACAACCTACTTGTTCCAGTTCGCAGTGTCACACTGGAAGCAAAGATGAGACAGCTTGCTGACGACCGTGAAAAGCTAAGGGTCGACCTTGTGGGCTACAGGGCACGCATGAAGCGACACTACGACGCACAACACCGGCGAGTCGAGTTCCAGCCAGGGGACAAGGTCAAGCTATTTCACCCAGGGTCACCCTTCGGCTGGAAACGAGGAGGTTTCAGCGGTCCTCATGAGGTGTTGCAGAAACTTAACGATCAAACCTACATAGTGCGGTACCCTGTCCGAGGGAAGCTGGTGGATAAGCCCGTGCACGCATGGAATTTGGAGGCTTACCTTACGGCGCCGTCGTAAATACATTTTTCTAATTTTTCTCTTTTCCGACATTTTGTAAAGGACCGGTGGACTGAGTAGCCGGGATCCTCCGCGTTTTTAAATTGTAAACCTTTCAGTAACCTTCGATTCTCTTAAATTTTGTCAAGTTTATTTTTTTATTTTTATTTTTTCAGCCCTCTCCACCAGGGATGGTCTGCTTTGGTCTGCGGGACTTTTTTTTTTCTGTCCCCCTCTCCAAAACCTCCACGCTCTGCACACTCGTGCTTTCTCCCTTTTCCTGCCGCCTGGGTTATCTTTGTTGCAGCGTTTCGACCTCCTTCGGCCGTCGTCCTTCGTTGCCTTGCCGACGACGCAGCGCCAGCATCCAGTAGGGCCATGCCAGCCTTATGGGCCTACAATGCATAGGAGACGTAGCGTCCGTATATAATCCACCTCGCCGAGTCAGCGCTCCGTCAGATTGTCGCCTGACCGCCTCCATCACAGAGGGGAGCCACGCTACGCAACGCCGCTGCAACACCGAAAACCGACGACCCACCTCCGCTTTTCTGAGACAATTCGCCATCCAGACCCATCCGCCATCCGCCCATCCGTCGTAGACCGTCCGCGCCCTTCCCGTTTCTCTTACTTCAATTTTCACCACATGCCTCCTTCCCTTTCTCTATGTCACCGAGATGAATAAACTTTGTTAAATATTGTACCATCATTACCCCCAATCCCGATTCGTTTGGAAGCCATCGCCAAAAAGTATGGGCATCATTCAATTCAGTTGAGTGTTTTACAAATGTGTTTAAAGTTAATTTTCTTTTAAATTTTTCATTATTTCATGTCCTTTTTGTGACAAAATTTTCCAGTAATTTTTTGCTTTTGCCTTAGTTTGCACATGCATTTTGGGATGGTAGTCACTTGGTTTGCACTTCGTGTAAATTTTGTCTAAAGTTTTAACCTTGCCCACGTTTAATTAAAATGAGAATTAGCTTCAATCCCGGTTGCTCTTTTGTTTTGTTTTTCGATTTTGCTAAAATTTGGGATGATCACCCCTTGCGTGAAATCCTTTGTGCGACGGGGCCGCACACTTCTTTCGGGGGGGATGTTGCGTTGTGGCGCAACGGGGCACTGCCCCACCCGCCAAAGCCTAAAACTTCTAAAGTCAGCAAGACTGCACCGAGCAACCGAGTCGCGAGCCCGCCTGACCGAGCGGAGCTCGTCAGTCGGTAAGTGCCAGCTGAGGGGCGCAGAGCGGACCGGGGGAGGCCGGGACGTACAAGCATTGTAAAGGTAATCCAGCGGCCTCTTTATTCCACTTTACCTTCAACCCTTAAGGTTCCCCAGACCAGAACTGGGCTACATTCCCGCAAGCCTAGCACTGTCCTCTAAACAGCCTGAGAGCGGTGCCGAGACTTGCACAGTACATCGCCAAACCCACGCTGCCCACGGAGTCCACGGGGCCGCCACGGGGAGCGCCTCGCCCTGAGGGCACAGAGAGCCGCCCACGGCCGCCCCGACCTCTAACCCTGACGCGCCGTGAGAAACAAACGCGTTGCTGCGATTCCCCCCCCCCCCTCCCTCTCTCTCTCTCTCTCTCTCTCTCTCTCTCTCTCTCTCTCTCTCTCTGTAATCATGCGTTGGAAATAAAACGCGTGCCGCATATACACTGCCGCCACGGCGATCGGATGGAGTGTGCGAGCTGGCATGCTGGAGATAGCTTCCGGCGGTGCCACCCCCGCACCGTGGTGGAAGAGAGAGAGAGAGAGAGAGAGAGAGAGAGAGAGAGAGAGAGAGAGAGAGAGAGAGAGAGAGAGAGAGAGAGAGAGAGAGAGAGGGGGGGGGGGGGTGCGTAGCGGTCGGTGAGGATGGGTCCCGCCCTCCGCTACCGGAGAGAGACAGAGGTGGGGGCATGTTATCTCTCTCCTCACACAACGCCGAGATGGCTTGCTAAGTCACTGTGAATAATACACGCGGTGTGGGGATTTTCGGCTTACAGGCTCACATTACTGCATGCTCCCTTCCCCCGCTCCCCCGGATCAGACCCCATCACGTGCGTCTGCATTAATTTTCTCCGATCTTTATAAGTAGTTTGCCTCCGCCCCGTCGGGGGGAGGCTGGAAGGCCCGCGGTAAGTCGCGGGTGCTTGACGGCGCGAGAACTCGAGAGCCTGCATACTCTTCGCGCGCATGATGAAAACCGACGGTTCAAAGTTCAGGTTGCTGACACCACCCCAAGGCTCGGGTAGCACAGCGGATGATTGTGTAATATGATGCATTTAAGTCAGTTTTCGATCGGAAGCTGAAGAACAGAATTCCAGCAACACGACACGATGCGTGCCGCGAGGGTCTCTGGGGAGGGAAGCGTCCGTCCCGCAGAGCCCATGGCAGAGACCGCCCATAATGCGATAACCGGCACTTTGGGGAGGGAAGCGAAGTAAATGGCTCCGGTCTCGTCTGACAAACGGAAGAGAGAGTGTGTGTGTGGGTGTGTGAGTGAGTGAGTGAGTGAGTGAGTGAGTGAAAAATAGAGAGAGAGAGAGAGAGAGAGAGAGAGAGAGAGAGAGAGAGAGAGAGAGAGAGAGAGAGAGAGAGAGAGAGAGAGGGGGGGGGCAGGAGCGTCCACACGTCATGTTTGCTCACACGCACCGTGTGGCATTTTTTTATTCATAAACACACACACACACACACACACACACTCAGGACGGCACATCAGTCAGTGAAGCCCCACTAGGGTTATTTTTTTTAAAAAAAGGAGGACGATTTGCGGTCCGCGGCTGGCGTTTATGGTGAGGTTCGGACAAAACGCACCTGATGTCCATTTGCTGCTGCTAGCTCCAGCTCGCGTGCGCCCCGGCCGAGGCCCCGGCCCGAGGGGTGGTGCGTCCAGGGACCCCCTCTCTACCCGGTGGACCGCACCACCAGCGGCGAGCCCCCCCCCCCCCCCCCCCCAGAGTATACACATAAACACCACGCATCCGTTGGGCGCGCCTGAAAACACAAACGTGCGCCCCATGGACGTCCGTGAGTGTGTAAACACCGATGCAGCGCTGCATGACCCGAGCCCGAGCCCCGACCCCCGACCTCTCGCCCCGGGGGCCGGCTGGTGCCTCGCCGTTAAACGGCAGCGCCCTGTGACCGTGTGTGTGCCGGGCTTCGGCCGGGCACAATGCCGCGCCGACAATGTAGCGCCCACAAAAGCAACGCACTCTCGAAAATCCCGTTTGTCGCTGGAGTGCTGCTCACCGCCGAGCGGCCGCGCCCGGCCGTGCCCCGTGCCGTGACGACCCTGAACCCTTCGGCTTTATCGCTATGGGAATCAGGTCAGCGACAGGCTTACGACCCGGCCTGGACGGAGGCAACGACCCACATGACACAGTGGGACTACTCCGGGAGCCGGAGGAGCCGGCGGGGCTGTGTTGGGGGCAACCGGGGCACCACTGCCATGACCACTAAGGTCAGTCCTCGGGTCAGCCGCGGGCCGCAGGCCGCACGGCTGCAGCAGGTCATTTATGGCCCTGTCGGAGATTACCTTGTCCCCGGTGTGGCAGCGGCAGCAGCGGCAGCAGCGGCAGCAGCGGCAGCAGCGGCAGCAGCGGCAGCAGCGGCAGCAGTGGCAGCCGGCCCCTCCTCACCGAGGGGGTGCCCCACGCCCCGCCCTTGTCTCGCAGGCGCATTGCCCGCTTGGCACTGCATCGCTCCTCTGCCGTGGCGTGGCTGCTCGGCGGGGGTTCCGGAGGAAGAAGGGGGGGGGGGGGCTTGTGTGGGCTCCTAATAATGCTGGTCGAAAACTGCCCCTCGGCGAGCGGGGCGGCGGGCGCATCGGCTATGCAGAGAGCCTCAGCACGGCACACAGGGCCTCCGTGGAGCCTCACAGAGACTCGGCGGCCTGCGGTCTCAGCTGTGACCCCCGACAGCCTTCCCTCACGGCGTCGCGGCACGGCGTCGGCCGCCCTGTCCGCCTGCAGCCGTGCGCACTGACCCACATGCTTAGGCCTCCGCCAGCCCTGGCCGGCCCCCCGCCGCCGCCGCCGCCGCCGCACTGCTCCGCACGCCACGCGCGCCCAGCACTGCGGCGCAAACGCTACGTCTGCCGAAGCCTCGCTGTCGGAAGGCTCTTCGAATCGAATCGGGGGGGAGAACACGAAAACTCCATTACAAGTTCAGAGTCTTGAGAACCAAGTCCGACATGAACCGGTACCATTCCCCAGCCCGTGCGTGACGTTTTTGCTACCGAAACTTATTGTCTTTGGTTTTTTTTTCCGGCGCACAAAAAGTTGCGCCTTTTCGATGCGACTTGAGCGTTTGCTGTATCGTGACCGGGCCGGGCCGCACAGCCCCTGTCGTGCCCTGACCCAGAAACGAGGGACCATCCATCGTTATTCTCTTTCGCTGAGCCGGCAGGAAGGAAAGAGTGTTGCGTTGACGAGCATGACGTCCCGACAATGGACAGCATTGAGCACATTCTGGGGCCGGGCCGGGGTCCGGGCCGGGGCTGCTCGGCGCTCTGTCGGGGCGGAGGGCCGCGCGGGGGCCCACAACTTCGATGCCAAGTGGTGCCAGTGCCAGGGCAACGCGGCGCATTTCGTTTGTGCAAAGTTCCACGCATGCCTTTGATACGACGATTGAATAACGATCCTGACGTGGAAAATCAAAAACTTGTGCGCGGGGCAAGAATGGCAGGGATGGGACATGAGCTATGGCAGTTACGGCAGCCACATTGAAGATGAAAAGGGGTCGGCAAATGTATTTTCCGCCGCGAGAGAAACAGAAGCACCCAGTTCCTGACGGAGCCGGCAGCACAAGGCAGGCAGCGCAGCGTAGTAATTAACGTGATGGGACTCGGTACAACAACCTCCACCCGGCCCGCCCTTTTGTCATTAAGTAGATGCGGCCCGGTCTATTCCCGGCCGCCGGCCCCGCGGGTCTTTCCCTCAGCGGCCCACAATAGCCTCTCGTCCCTTGCCGTCCCTCAAGATGTGCGCGGCGGCCGGGAAGTCACTGGGGAGTTAATTTGCATACGCAATCGGGCGCCCCACCACCGCATCAGGCCAATCAGGCGGAGCGCGGAAGAATCGGTAGCCATCTGACCAAGTGCAGTCGTGATGGTCAACCTAGTGGCTACCCTGGACATGCGGCACTCATGCGGCACTGTGTTCGATGGCGGCGACACTAAAGAGTATCCAATTTTCAACGCCGTTCCCAGAACTAATTTAGGAGAGAAAAAAACCAATGGGGGCTTAAAGCAGAAAAGTAAGGCCACGGTTAGTTACCACAATTTCCACGAAAAAAAAAAAGTTTCACTCTCAAAAATGAATGCTTGAACTAACGCAAAATGTACGTTAAATGTAGACTCTTGGAGGAGTTTCTTCAATCAAAGCACATGATGCAAGCATCTGAAGCTTGCTCTAAGGATGTGAAGCTTGTTCTAAGCATAGCGATGCTTGTTGTTAGTGTGGGTATACTTGAGTCAAGCATACTATTTTTAAATCTTGCATAGTCATGCTTGGAACAAGCAAATAATGCTTGGCTGAGAATTTGCGGTTTAAGCTTAAAAATTGCTTTGGATCAAGCATATTATGCTTGATTCAAGCACTTTTTTTTTTAGAGTGCTTATTGGGACAATTTGTCTGGATTAGGTATCGTATTAATATGAAATTGGTGTCTGATGACCCTCATCACCAGCACCGAGGCACCGAGGCCGCCATGAACCCCATCGTCATGCTCAAGACTGTGCGAATCGTGCGAAGACACGGGGATGACAGAATGAAAAACACGCGGGCAGGGCAGTAGCGCTGCTTCTCCAGTCCAGACACCGGTGGCCAAGCTCCAAGAGGTGTTTGCACTCACGTCCACACGTGAGCGGGGCTCCAAACGGTGGAGCCGGGCGAAGCGAAGCAGCCCGACCGGAGGGAGGGAGGGACGAGGCTCGGCGCAACCGAACTTCAAGAAATAAGAAGAAAAAAATACAAAAATTTGGGAGTCTGCGATGGCACCACATGAAACGTCAAAATCCCAGAGTTCAGTTTTCTTCCCTGTGCCCACCCTCCAAACAATTCTTCCACGAGGCCATTTTCAGCGCGTTCCGCTCTGCCGTACAGTATGCGCCGAAGCAGAGGATTCTGGCACTCAAACAGGGAGGAGGATGTTAGAACACGATGGCCCCGGAGAGGGGCCACGACGGCGGCGTCTTTCGCCGGCGATGTTTGAGTTTGGCGCACCCTTGATGAGCGTAATAAAGCGTGCTCCCTCCCGCCTTTACTAGAGTGACCTTAAGCCGTAAAGACGCCGCACGCCGTCCACACCCCAGCGGGGCGGGGCCCAGCGGGGCCTACGGGGCCGCACCACTCCATCTGGGGACGCGCAAACCGGCCGGCAAACTTCCCACCAAACTTGCCTTTTGTGAAAACATGGCGCATTCCTCTGAGGAGGAACGCGCCCCGCGCTCCCCTCCTCCTGCTTCTCCATTTTTCACCCACATTCTGTAAGGGAGGTGTGTGTGTGTGTGTGTGTGTGTGTAAGTGTGTGTGTATGTGTGTGTGTGTGTGTGTGTGTGTGTGTGTGTGTGTGTGTGTGTGTGTGCAAGGGGTGAGGATAAGCGGTCGCAATCGCAAAGTTCTCAAAATACCCGGTCTGGTCTCAAACCGAGAAACGATTTGTCTGGGTGTGTCATTTTCAACCAGGCGCGGTCTGTCTGTGAGCGCCCGTCTGTTTGTCTGTTTGCCGCTGCCCGCCCGTCTGTCTGTCTGTCTGTGCCCGCCCGTCTGTCTGTCTGTGCCCGCCCGTATGTTTGTCTGTTTGCCGCGGCCCACCCGTCTGTCTGTCTGTCTCGCTCATATCCGGGCCGCAGGGGTGCAAGGCACGACCCACGCCAACCCAATCATGTGGCGGCCTCGTCCGGCCCGTCTCGCCACACGGCCGGACACACGCGTCACAGCGGCTAGATATAACGGAAAACTTTCGCTCGCGGCCAGCTGTGGTGACGTGCTGAGGTGCGGGCGGGGTGAGCTGAGGTGAGGGGGGGGGGGGGGGGGGGGGAGGGGCTCCGAAGGTCGGGGTCAGCATTCTCATCATGGACCGGCGAGTTTCCCCCGAGGCAACGTAAGGCCCGTTGGCACGTGGCCGCGAAGGAGTTGTTCCGACCCGAGAAGAAAGAGCTGGGCTCAGTTCTTCACCTCGGCCCGGCTCGGCCCGGCTCGGTTCGGCGCGGCCCGGCTCGGTTCGGCCCGGCCCGGCTCGGCTCGACCTGTCGTCGCTCCCGCCTCACGTAGTGCTGTGGGTGGGGCCCAGGGAGATGCCCTGAGTATTACCGCGGGGGTTCACGAGTACCACGCCGGTCTGCTGCGCCACAGGTTGGGCGGCCGGGCCGGGCCGGGCCTCCGACACAGGGTTATGGCTTTACCTATGAGATGGGACAACTGCGGCGGGCTATTCTAATGAGAAAGAACATTTATATGACTCGGCGGGCTGGTTTCTCGTGTTTCTTATGTCCGATTCGTTCTCCCTGACTCCGTTGCTGCTCCGCGTGCACTTCACCATTATCATTCCTCCCCCGTGCCCTGTCCTCGTTCTCATAACATTTTCATACGAGGCGCGCGCACCCACACGACACGGGCACGTTGCCAGCGAGATACTACCTTCCCTGCCATTTCCCTCTAAGAACACAAGCAGCTACCTACTTCCGCCCGCCCCCCCCCCCCCCGGCCCCCGCGGCCCCTGCGGCCCCTCCGGTTTTCTCCAGTTGAGCCCGGGACTCTAGCGTGCCCCCTCTCCCGCGGGATCCGCTGAGTACAGCGAGACACAACAAGTCCCGAAATCCCCTCTGAAATCTCGGAAAATGGAGGGATGAATAAGCAAAGCGATGCCATAAATCAGTGAGGTCATTCGGAAGGTGTGGTATGGCCGATGGGTGTGAGTGACCCGACTACCTGCAGGGGGCCGCGGGACAGAGAGGCAGCAGAGAGGACGCGAGTTTCGCTGACCTTCCAAAGTAACCTTCCCCGACCGACCGGCCCCCACCTCAGCAGCCAATCAGCGCGGGGGAGTGTGCACTGCCTACACGCTGATTGGACGTCGCGCGGCAGCAGCGGCAGCAACAGCAGGAGCAGCAGCAGACAGCACAAAGGTCTTTAACGGGTGGGTCTGCCGGGCCCGGCGTATTCTGCGTGCGAGAGAGACAGATATAGCACGTTTTAGGCGCGTCTGGCGTCTGGGACTCCATCGCATCGGAACACACGGCCAAGAACCATGTTTGAATCCCGCCAGAAGCGAGCGTTTTTAGCCCACTTTCCTGAACACATTTACTCATTTTAACTCGTGTCCGTGGCTTTAGGAAACATGTAGAATGCCTAGTGATTGTTAAAACCTCGAAAAAATCGAAAGGAAGGGTGGATGTACCGGCGGTGCCGGGACTCGAAGCCGGATCCCAGCCGGGTCCGGCTGGGTCCAGCCGCAGAACCGACGCGTCAGACCCGACCCGACCCGGAGGCTTTCTACCGGCAGCGGGACCCGGTAGACCCACCCGCTGAAGATCTTCGCAGACAGCAGCTTTGTTGTTGCGGCGCCGGTTACGAGCGCCTGCGGAGTGGAGGGTAGGCAAGCCCGCAGCACGCCGCTGTCCACCGGGCTTGCCTATTCGCTGACCCGCGGGCGCTCTGGTCGGTCCGGCTGCGATCTCTCTCTCTCTCTCTCTCTCTCTCTCTCTCTCTCTCTCTCTCTCTCTCTCTCTCTCTCTCTCTCTCTCTCTCTCTCTCTCTCTCTCTCTCTCTCTCTCTCTCTCTCTCTCTCTTTCTCTCTCTCTCTCTCTCTTTCTTTCTCTCTCTCTCTCTCTCTCTGTCCTCTCTCTCTCTCTCTCTCTCTCTCTCTCTCTCTCTCTCTCTCTCTCTCTTTCTCTCTCTCTCTCTTTCTTTCTCTCTCTCTCTCTTTCTTTCTCTCTCTCTTCCTCCCGCCTCTCTCTGTCCCCCTCTCTCTCCCCCTCTTTCTCCCCCTCTCTCCTTCTCTCGCTGTCTCTGTCTCTCTCCCCCCACCACGTTTTACACTTCCCCCACCCGGAGGGCTCCGGGACAAACGTCGCGCCGCATGTGTGGCGCTGCTAATCGCGTTGCGCGTCCCCTTAGGCTGCGGGCTGCAGCCCCCGCAGCCCCCGCAGCCCCCGCAGCCCCCGCAGCCCCCACAGCCCCCACAGCCCCCACAGCCCCCGTCCTGCTCCGGCGCCGGAACATCTTAGTTTATTTTTATTCCGGCTGTGAACACGTGCGGCGCGGCCTCGGGGCTGGGTTTGGCCAGGGAGGCGCGTGCTGCAGGACATGTCCTACAGGACGTTCTGTAAGCACAGCGCTGTCCATGCTCCGGCCCTCCGGCACTTCGGGGTCAAAGGCTTTGCTCGCCGTTCCAAGCCATCAGAGCTCGGGCCCCGGCCGGCCCGGCACTTACCGGCGGCAGCCCGTGAGAAAGCCTCTGATGTCTTCCTCCTCCCCACCGCCAGATCGGGTATCTGAGTGGCAGGGGAGGATGTGCGGCGCGGGGGCGGCGAGAGGCGAACATGCGGCGGCGGCGCGGTCAGTCATGCGAGGTCGTCCACCTCCATCTCCTCTCCTGCTCCCTCTTACTCTCCCTCCCCCTCGCCTCTCTCTCTCTCTCTCTCTCTCTCTCTCTCTCTCTCTCTCTCTCTCTCTCTCTCTCTCTCTCTCTCTCTCTCTCTCTCTCTCTCTCTCTCTCTCTCTCTCTCTCTCTCTCTCTCTCTCTCTCTCTCTCTCTCTCTCTCTCTCTCTCTCTCTCTCTCTCTCTCTCTCTCTCTCTCTCTCTCCCTCTCCCTCTCCCAGAAGAAACATAAAACACTCTCTTCGCCTTAAGAGACCTTGTTACTTTCCATGCGTTTTTTTTCCTCCGGCAGCGGTGTGTCTCGCCCTTCCCTGGGGAAGGTTAGGTTAGGTCAGGCGGGGCGCGGTGTGAACTGAACGGCCCGAAAGGGTTATAAACTGCGGAGAGAGGCTTCTGCACTCCAGGGGGTGGAAGACAGCGCGGCAGACGAGCACTAGGGGGGGGGGGGGGGGGAGGGGGGCGGCGCAGAGAGAAAAATGATATCCTTCAGGGAGTTAGCCAGCCAAATGGTATACCCTCATGGGAGTTTCGCACCAAACGACACGAAGGGGGTTACGAGAATCGAGCGCAGTATGTGCCACATGCAGTACCGTGTGGCCTCTGACGTAAGCAGGTATGTCTACAACACACTACAACGGCCATAGGAAGTTCACGCGCTTTTCTCATGAAAGGCATCAATGAAGTGAATTAGGGATTTAAAAATACCATTAATATTGAATCTTAGGGTAAGTTACGAGAAGATTGGCAAAGTTACGGTTATTTTTGGTAATAGTA